>OY821766.1:15712087-16116830 GCA_963682095.1 Potentilla sterilis | reverse complement strand
TCCGCGCCTTTTCATTGTCCGCCGTTGGATGGCTCAGATCCGACGGCTGTTGATTTTCCAAAGTATAGCCGACGAAATATATTAATTTCGTCGGCTATTCTCCTTCTAAATCTTTTAAATCGCTTCCTCCCGCTTTTTTCTCTCCTCCTCCCCCCCCCCCCTCCTCCTCCTCCCCCCCCCCCCCCTCCTCCTCCTCCTCCTCCTCCTCCTTCCCCTCCTCCTCCTCCTCCTCCTCCTTCCCCTCCTCCTCCTTCTCCTCCTCCTCCGGCCTCCTCCTCCTCCTCCTTCCCCTCCTCCGGCCTCCGGCCTCCTCCTTCCCCTCCGGCCTCCGGCCTCCTCCTTCCCCTCCTTCGGCCTCCTCCTCCTCCTCCGGCCTCCTCCTTCTCCTCCTCCTTCCCCTCTTCCTCCAGCCTCCTCCTCCTCCTCCTTCTCCTCCTCCGATCCGGTATTTTTTTTTGCCCAAAATGCAGTTATAGCGACGAAATTGACATTATTTCGTCGGCTATAACTTTAAAATATTAATATATTCCAACGAAATAGCCGACGAAATAGCTCAAATCGTCGGCTATACTTCAGAACAAATAGCCGACGAATTCAAATTTCGTCGGCTATAACTTTAAAATATTAATATATTTGACCAAGCTTTGGTCGACGAAATCATTTTCGTCGGCCATAATTCGTCGGCCAAGGTTGGAATGGCCGACGAATTGGTTTTTTTCGTCGGCCATTGGTATTACCGACGGGGTTTTACCGACGAATTATAGCCGACGAAATTTTCGTCGGTAGAAGGAATAGCCGACGAAAATTTGGAATAGCCGACGAAAAAAATTTCGTCGGCTATTCTGTCAAAGCTGGTAGTGTAACTCAAGATTTCAAACACTAAATTCAACCAATCAAACTCAAATATGGTGATTACAATGAAGAGAAGAGATTATACTAACCTAGAAAGCAATTGGAAGAGAAGACCCAAGCTTTTAGACCCTGAAATTGACGAAATCAGCAGTTTTGGAGATTTTTCGCATCTGCTACAGTATTTTTCTGCGTTTTCTTCTTCTTCTGTGTTCTGTCTAAGCAAAGGACTTTATAACAGATTTAAAAACTTTAAGCGACGAACATGTTATTTGTATGTCGCTTAAGATAAGAGGTCCTTAAGCGACAGACACGAACCGGAGCATTGATACCGTCGCATAAGAGGTTCTTAAGCGACTTGCATAAGGTGTCGCATAGGTACCGTCGCATAAGATCTCTTAGGCGACATACCTATTTTTTTAGGCGACATAAATTTTGTTCGTGGTATTAGTCCATTTTAGGCGACAGACGTATTCACAGTCTGTCGCTTAAAATGATATATGGCGTAGTGTTCAGTAGGTGGATGATGATCTACTTCACTATAAATTATCAGATTATGTTGAAGGGTATAAACATATACATTATCTGGTTAAAAGATTAAACATTAAGAGATCAGAATTATACGGTAAACTATAAGATGTAAATATCTAAATGAAAGATTAATCTAGATAAGTAAAAGTAATAAAGACATGCAACTCAACTCGATCGTAGAAACTTTATCGGGATAATTTTCGTTTGCTTGCTCTTGCTGTATCTTACACCATACAATATATCACGCGGTGCTGAGTGCCGACGACGACTAAATTGATAGATTGTCGGTTCCACTTTCAACAAAACCCCCACTATCATCTTTCATCTATGATTTTATGCTCTCTCTCTCTCTATACTGTTATCCTGATGATATGTGGTTTCCAGTTTACCACCTGTGTCAGGGGTGAACGTTATTACGTACCACCCTGTCAAACAATGTAAAATGAGTAGAGTATTGAAAACAAAAGCTCTGAATGAATAATTGAACGATGGTTCAGTGAGTCTGCACGTCTAAATAATAGGATTCTACATCCAAATACATAATTAACCCTTCAGGCTTGTTAAATATATTCCTTTCAGGATCTAGCAGAAAATAAAAATTATTCACTATGTATACTATAGTATGAATACATAATTATGTCTATATGATCCAGTATACTTCATATTTTGTATACTGTCACTTTTCTAAACCAAGTTTGCTATATATAGCTTTTAGAATATTTTCATTCTAAAGTCTTGTTAAACGTGCATCTCTAACGTCTTGTTAAACATGTTTATTCTTCTTCTTCTTTTTTGAAATTGTATCCATTCTAACTTCAAAGGTCTTTTAATTTCGTTTTTTTTTATATAAAAAACTTTTCGAGATTATTTTACATAACTCATTCAGTGTTGAAGGAGAAATAGATTGATAAATCTCTCTGTGTTTATTCATTGATAAGGAGGCCTTTATATAGGCATTACATCAAGTATCCCTGGCGAACAGGGATTCCCTATCTAATAGAGTATCTAGACTACAAGTCTTATTAGGACAAGACACACCACGGAAGTTACGGAGTTAACCTTCCTTGAACACTCCCCCTTGTGTCGCGTCCTCAATAGTGCATGAGCTGTTGCCTCGTTAAAACCTTTGCCAGCAAACAAAAACCTCTTGGGCAAAAACAAAAGCATGGTCTAAGGAAAAAGAGTACAACGCACCAACTACAAGTATGTGAGGCATGCATAACTAGGCTCCCCCTGAAGTCTAGATGAGAACTCCCTCTGATAGTCAATCAGTCTTTGAGTTCGGATAAGCGACACATTCCAATGCGCTTTACATGCTTCATAAATGTAGATTTGGGTAGAGACTTGGTGAACAGATCCGCTGCATTTTCTTCTGAGCTGACTTGCTTCACCTGAATATTCAAAGTCTCTTGCTGCTGCTGATTGTAGAAGAACTTAGGCGAAATGTGTTTAGTATTGTCACCCTTAATGTATCCCAACTTCATCTGCTCGATGCATGCTGCATTATCTTCAAATATGCAAGTTGGTCCCATCGTAGTAGACTCAAGTCCACTAGACTCTCGAATGTGAGATATAACTGAGCGAAGCCAAATACATTCTTTGACTGCTTCATGTAGTGCAATAATCTCAGCATGGTTCGAGGAGGTAGCAACAAGGGTTTGCTTGGTTGATCTCCAAGATATCGCCGTATTCCCAATGGTAAAAACATAACCTGTTTGGGAACGTCCTTTGTGTGGATCTGACAAATATCCAGCATCAGCAAATCCTACCATCACATCATTTGGTGTATCTGAGTAGGAGGGGGTATCGCCAAAATCGTATCGGGACCACGACTTAGCATCCGCGGGTCCGGATAAGTTGGCGGATATGGCTGCAGGATGGCGGATGGATGAACCAAAGCCAGTCCTGGCGGATATGGCTGGCGGATGGCAATCCGAGCCATGGTTTGTGCTGTTAGATGCAAGAGATCGACTAGGTGTCGAATCCTGATGAGTGTATCGATAGTACAAGCCCATGTCAAGGGTTCCTTTAAGGTATCGGAAGATGTTCTTGATTCCAACCCAATGACGTTGTGTTGGCGCAGAGCTAAATCTAGCTAACAAGTTCACAGAGAAAGCGATGTCTGGTCTAGTACACTGAGCTAAGTATAACAAAGCTCCAATCGCACTAAGATATGGATATTCAGCTCCCAAGATCTCTTCGTCATCTTCTTTCGGACGAAAGGGATCTTTGTTGATATCCAGACTTCTAACGACCATGGGAGTGCCTGTAGGATGCATAACTTTGTCCATGTTAAATCGCCTGAGCATCTTTCGGACATATGCAGACTGGTGTATAAAAATTCCACCACTTCGGTGCTCTAGTTCTAAGCCTAGGCAAAACCGAGTCCTTCCCAGATCTTTCATCTCGAATTCGGATTTCAAATAGCTAGCGGTCTCATTGATCTCATTCAGAGTTCCAATGATATTCATATCATCAACATAGACGGCTATAATGGCAAATCCTGAACTTGTTCTCTTTATGAACACACAAGGGCACAACTCATCATTCTTGTATCCTTTCCCAATCAAGTAATCACTTAACCGTGTGTACCACATCCTACCAGATTGTCGGAGTCCATATAGAGATCGTCTCAACCTGATAGCAAATGAACTTCGTGGTTTTTGCTCACTTGACTTGGGTAACGAAAGTCCTTCTGGCACTTTCATGTACATCTCCGTATCTAGGTCCCCATAAAGATACGCAGTTACAACATCCATAAGCTGCATATTGAGTCTCTCTGAGACTACCAAACTTATTAAGTATCGGAAGGTAATAGTATCCATGACAGGAGAATACGTCTCCTCATAATCAATTCCAGGGCGTTGAGAAAAACCTTGCGCCACGAGTCGAGCTTTATATCGCTGGACTTCGCCATTCTCATTGCGCTTTCTGACAAAGACCCATTTATGTCCAACAGGCTTCACGTTCGGCGGTATAGGCACAACCGGTCCGAAAACTTGCCTTTTCTTTAGAGAGTCTAGTTCAGCCTGGATTGCTTCTTCCCACTTCGGCCAATCCGCCCTACGTTGACATTCATCAACAGTGCGGGGTTCCATATCGTCGTCGTCAATAACTTCTTGAGCAACGGCGTAAGCGAATGCATCATCGATATACATGGAATTTCTTTCCATCAGATTGTGCATGCATAAGTAGTTTAGTGAGATTTCCTTGTTCTCCAACATCAACAGTGAGTCTGAGGCGTCCCCCAGATGATTCAGAGTTGATTCTTGGACATAGGTATAGTCGGAGACAATCTCGTGTGACGGCGTCACAGTATCAATGATGAACGGATCGCTTTGTGCCTGGACACATGCCCTCTTTCTAGGTACATTGTCTTTGGAACCGATTGGTCTCCCCCTCTTTCTAGGAGGATCCGAAGTCGACGCCGGCTCTCCACTTGGAGGTGCCGAGCCTAGGCTGCCGATGGCACCTAGGGCTGCGGGTCCGAGACCGGCGGCGCGTGCTCGCGCATGGCGAGGAATGTTAAGCCTTGCAGGTACATTCGCAGCAGGTATGGTTGATCTTGTCACTTTCGCAATATCAGTAAAGGAGTCGGGCATCGTATCCGCCACCTTTTGTAGTTCTAATATGCGTTGTATTTCAGTCTCACACTGAGACGTACGGGGATCATAATGAGACATAGTGGGAGAGAACCACGTCAATTCCTGACGTTCACTTGGGACGGATGCGGCCCCATCTCCCCCTAACGGCGGGAAGGATGTCTCATCAAAGTGACAATCTGCAAATCGTGCAGTAAATAGATCACCTGTCATAGGCTCTATATAGCGGACAATAGTTGGTGCTTCATATCCAACATAAATAGCTGATCGTCGTTGTGGACCCATCTTGGTACGCAGTGGAGGCGTGATAGGCACATATACGGCACAACCAAAAGTACGCAGATGCGAAATATCAGGCTCGTAACCAGTTACCAACTGGTACGCACTAAATGGTTGGCTATCTGTGGGTCGTAGACGAATAAGCATAGCTGCATGTAATATTGCATATCCCCATGCCGAAACTGGCAAGTTTGTGGCCATGACAAGAGACCTAGCTACAAGCTGTAGTCTCTTGATAGCGGCTTCTGCAAGACCGTTCTGAGAATGAACGTGGGGTACGGGATGTTCAACTTCAATCCCAACTGACATGCAATAGTCATCAAAACACTTTGAGGTAAACTCTCCAGCATTATCCAGTCTGATGGACTTAATCGGATTGTCCGGGTGGTGAGCCCGAAGCTTAATAATCTGAGCTAGGAGTTTAGCGAATGCAGCATTCCTCGTGGACAACAACGCTACGTGTGACCAACGCGTTGATGCATCAACCAGAACCATGAAAT
The DNA here is from genome assembly GCA_963682095.1 of Potentilla sterilis. Lineage (NCBI taxonomy): Eukaryota > Viridiplantae > Streptophyta > Magnoliopsida > Rosales > Rosaceae > Potentilla > Potentilla sterilis. The sequence continues at coordinate 16,111,069 of OY821766.1, read as the reverse complement.
ATCTAAATGGTCCGCATTCTGGTGTTATAGGTCCACAAATATCACCTTGTATTCGTTGTAGAAACGGAATATTCTGTTTATTATCAATAGCAAAAGATGGTCTTGCTTGAAGTTTTGCTAGTGAACAAGCTTTACAAAACGAACGATGAGCATTAGACATCGCTACAGAAGCATGAGAAGCAGGAGGGGACCGAACCTCTCCTTGGAACCGAGAGGCGGCTATCGACGGCACGGCCGAACCGAGGCCGAGGCGCCCTCTGTGCTTTTGTGATCGGAAAAATGGATGACCGTGGGAGCATTTCAAAATACGGATCATCAGATCACGACCCGGATGACCGAGTCTATCATGCCAAAGCTTATAAGCATCAGAATCACATAATATAACAACATGAGATTCGTTGGCTCGAATGGTTGTGAAATACATGCCATTGCGAACTCGCTTACACTTCTCCACAATGCGAGTGCGCATAGATTGAGTGGAGGTGATCAACAGATATTCAGTTCCATCTTCAACATAAGTGCTGAGGTGATAGTCATTGTCACGCACATCCTTGAAAGCTAGCAAGGTTCTTGGCGCCTTAGGCGCATATAGGGCGTCCTCTACCCGAATCTCAGTGCCATTTGGCAGTAAGAATTGAGCAGTGCCACGACCCTTAATTACGGGTCCAGTTCCTGTCATCGTAGATAACGACGATTCTCTTGGCGTAAAATCCGAAAACAATTGCCGATTCCTCAGAATCGTGTGAGTTGTTGCACAATCCAACAAACACTCAATCTCGCCTTGATACATCTACAAAAACAATGTAACTTGAATCAATAGTCTACTTTAGACTTTGGCGAACACTTTAAAGTAAGTGTACTGAAACAATATATCATCACAAAATGAAGTGCATTAAGGCCAATAACATAGCCATGGCAACGACAAAACTTGAGAGAAAGATATAAGCCGCATTTTAATCACCGAGTATCACCATTGATAATCATAGCCTAGGTCAGAGATTGAGACCGGACACCGTCGTAGGTGGCGTGGCCGAGCCAAGACCGAGGCCAAGGCAAAGGCCGGAGCCAAGCCAAAGCCGAAGCTGTGGTAAGGCCAAAGCGACCCAGAGGCCGAGCCGAAGCAAGGCGAGTGGTGAGAATCGGTCAGGCATTGAGGCAATGCGATGCGACGGTTGAGCTAAATCCGAAGCATGGCGAGTCCGAAGACACTTCGTTGCCGAGCCATTGATGCAAAAGTTGCATTTGTTCGATAGGCTATCGATTGTTGGTTTCAAAAAAAACGGATTCGGTGTTGAGCCAAGCTGGCGAATGGCCATGGCGAGTGAGGCCTAGCGAGTCGCGGCCAAGCGCTTATGGGCTTTGGCGAGCGAGGCATGGCGGATCGCAGCCAAGTTGGCGGATCGCTGATCGCGGATCGCGGATTAGTTGGCGAATAGACATGGCGAGCGAGGCCTGGCGGATCGCGGCCAAGTTGGCGGATAGCGGATCGCGGATCACGGATCGCGGATCTCGGATCGCGGATCGTGCATCGCGGCTCGCGGATGGCGTATCGCGGATCGCGGATGGCGTATCGCGGATCGCGGATCTCTCCTTTTGTCTTTTGTGATTTTTCGGATATGAGTTAACATCACCAGAATTTTGGTGAACTCAAAATAATTATGCCATTGAGAATTGGACGCATTGAACCAATTTTGCTTTCAGGGATGTAAAAATCTCAAATCATTCGTAGAATAAGATAGATTTTATTGATGACAACTCAAAAATACATCATGGTTGTTCTAAATAGAACGACTTATCGAACAAAGTCGTGATTTATTGACTATTCTGTCAAAATAACAATCAAAATCAAACTTGAACACGTATCTCATGACCTAAGTCAAATACTTATTCATAGTCTGGAGTATCATACTCCTGAGTCCTACGTTTCTTGGTAGGTTGGAAGTCATCGATGGCGAAGTTCGTATTTTCCTCATCGTATACTTCTTCCTCAAAGTCTCCTACATAGTGTGCTTCTTGTTCTATGTATTGTTTGTGTTTCTTGTAAGCGGCTTGAATATCTCTGCTTGCTATGCAATCGCGTTGGAGATGATTCGTAGAACCACATTTGAAGCAAGGAGCCGAAGCATTGTTCGGCGGATGGCCACCACGCCTGGGACCGGAACCAAAACTGTTCCTCCCTCTGGGAGCGGCGGCTCTGCCATCATCCCTTGTCCAAGAAAGCGGTCGGCCACGGCCGACGCCTCTTCTCCCTCCTCGTCCGCCACGTATTGCTCTTGGCGTACGTGGTGGCGGTGCTTGACGTTCATGAGGTTGATGCTTCTGCTTAAAAGCTTTACCACGGGCTTGATGAGATTCCGCAATGAATTTCGGTCCTCGAGGCCTCTTATTGGTGGTAAGAATCAACTCATGGTACCTCTCCTTTCTTTGAAGGACATTCATCAAATCGCTGAAGGTTTTGATAGTGCCTTTCTCGCGGAGATCGCGGTACTGATGCGACAACATGGACGCAGATTCTGGGAACGTCGTGAAAGTCTTCTCCATCATATCATCATCGGTCTTTTCGACCCCACAAAAGCTCAAATCAGATTGCAAGTTTAGCATAGTCTGATGATATTCCTGGACGGAATCAAAATCCAGTAAGCGGATTTGCTCCCAATCAGACATGAGGTCTGGGAGTTGTGCGTCATGCACATTGTCGAAGCGGTCCTTGAGGATATCCCATAGCTCTTTGGGATCAGTTTTCCTCAGGTATTGCTTCTTGAGCGTTGGATGGATATGGCGCCTGAGAAACATCAGGGCTTGTGCTTTCTGTTCAGGAGAAGCGTGTAAGCTTTCATCCTCAGGAGGGTTGATGGTGGCAGTAAATCTTTTACCAATGAAAGTGTTCTCAACATCTGAGACCCACCTCTTGTATTCCTTGCCTTGGACATCCAAGATGTCAAATTCTGGACGCTGAGTGTCAGCCATCTACAGAACACAAACAGGGAGACGTTAGTATGTTTGAATACTAATCAAGTTTGATTGTTCTTTTAGAACAGTGCCAAGATATATCATGGTCACATAAATCGATGCTTAACGTGACTTCAAGTCACAATCGATATCTTCCCTTTGTTTTCTTTCCAAAAAAGAATAATACGTTATGGTTCACAGTGACATCACAGTCACAAGCATAACGGTGGCCGGTAACATCACAGTTACCCCAATAAACGTTGGCACCGGGGTGACTAAATCCCCGTATGCCGTCCCGAGGAGCGATAGAATCGGGATGAAGAAGCAGGGACACGGAAAGGTCCCGGAAGAGAAAACAAAACCCAACTATTGAAATTTTCATAAGCGGGAACGTTTATAAAAATATTTACCTCTTCAAGAGAAGCTTGATCAAACGAAACTTGACTCTTGGGGAAGCTTGTTTTCTTCGATTTTTCTTGATTTCTTCTTAACCACGAATAAGGGTTCGCGGATCGCTTGCTTGGCTTGCGAGCAATTTTGATCGTCTGGCGGATGCGTGCAAAAAGTAGCACGCAAGGGAGAGCTGCTGGCGAGCGGGTTGTCTGCCTAGAGGCAGAGGAGGAGCAGTACTCGAGGGTACAGTGCGGCAAGCGAACAGCGCAGATGCTGCTAAGAAGAGGCCGACGGTGCCGAAGAGAAGAATCGGCGGCCGACGGTAGGTTAGGGTTTCGAAAAAAAATTCGGAATTAGGGTTTCTAGGGCTATCAGACGGGAGGCTAGAGCAACGTGCTGATAACGTGTTGAAGGAGAAATAGATTGATAAATCTCTCTGTGTTTATTCATTGATAAGGAGGCCTTTATATAGGCATTACATCAAGTATCCCTGGCGAACAGGGATTCCCTATCTAATAGAGTATCTAGACTACAAGTCTTATTAGGACAAGACACACCACGGAAGTTACGGAGTTAACCTTCCTTGAACATTCAGTTGTTTTTCCTAATTTTTCTCGAGTTAGACTTAGAATTTCTCACTTATAAAAAACAAATTGTGTCCAAATGATACTAATAATCAACTTCTTAAAATTTTGTTCGTATCCAAAATGAAAAGTCTCCTGTTAACAATAATGAACCATGCATATCAGACGAAGCCCTAGTTAGTTCCAAACTACTTGAGAGGTAGTAATACTATAATATTGACGAGGAATTATGCCAACACAAACGAACTCAATCTTCGACTTCCATGGGCGTCTGGCCTTCAGCAGGGATCTTTTGTTTTACCATTTTCTTTTTGGTGTAGTGGGACCAATGATAATTTGGATACTAAGGTATAAAAGCTTAAGAGATCTCCGAGAAATTAGGGCTGCATGCATGTACAAAGGGAATTTTCTCACAATTCTCACAAATAAGTATGTTACATCATAGAAAAAGGATGTTGGAATAGAGAGGGGTCAACCACGGACCATAATAAGAAAAGAAGACTCAGACCTTTTTTCTTTTTCTTTTTTTCTTTTTGGAAAGGAGAAGACTTAGACATTTCTTGGTATGAAAAGAGAACAACCAATTAGATGGTTGATATATATATATATATATACCTTTTTGGTTAAGAATTTCTGCACCAATTATTATGGTGCGAATTTGATATTTTAACTAACTTTTTAATTGAATTTTTACATCTCTACCATCTAGTATTTAGGTACTCATGTATAGATCATCTCTGCAAATTTTTAGACAATTTGATAACCATTAGCATATCAAACTAGATTAAAAAAAATAGACAGACTGTATTTTGTTAAAACTGAATCATTTATATTTATAATAGGAAATCACACTTTTGAATGTCTTAACGATTATCAAATTAGCAAAAATTTTGCATATATGATATATACATAAGTACCTAAAGACTAGACGGTAGAGATGTAAAAATTCAATCAAAAAGTTAGTCAAAATATCAAATGCACACCATAAAGATTGGTGTGGAGGTATTTAGCCAAGAAAACCTAAATATTATCAAATTAAAATTTCTAACACAATCTCAGAAAATTCTCGGTGTCTCAAGTATTTTTGCTCATAGTCGACACTTCTATTTCTATATAAGTAGCTAGCTAACAAGGCCAAACCTGCCATCTGACATTCCAAACTCAAATATATAATCTCATTATCATCTTCATCACCATCTTCATTGAGCACCATGGTCCGTGAGAACAAGAAGCTCGTCCAAGAAGTGCCCGGTTGGCTAAGAGTCTACGATGACGGCTCAGTCGACCGGACATGGACTGGACCTCCCGAGGTCAAGTTCATGGTCGAGCCGGTCCCGCCCCACGACGAATTCATCGAAGGTGTGGCCACTAAGGACGTTTTGGTCGACCAAACCTCTGGCCTTCGCCTCAGGATTTACCTCCCGGAGCAGCAGCCAAAACCAGAGGAGGACGGTGACAACAAAGTCTGTGAGCAACTAAAGCTCCCGATCATACTTCATTTCCACGGAGGAGGCTTCTGCATCAGCCAAGCTGACTGGTACATGTACTACAACATATACACAAAGCTCTCCCGCTCCGCCAACGCCATTGTCGTGTCCGTTTATCAACGCCTTGCACCGGAGCACCCCCTCCCTGCCGCAATAGACGACGGCTACTCCGGTCTCCTTTGGCTTCGCTCTGTCGCGCAAGCGGAGCAGAAAGAACCATGGCTTCTCAGCTATGCAGATTTTAACAGGGTTTTCCTCATCGGAGATAGCTCCGGAGGGAACATCGTCCACCACGTGGCAGCTAGAGCGGGGGCTACCAACTTGAGTCCACTGAAGCTCGCCGGCGGGATCCCCATCCACCCCGGCTTCGTTCGGTCAGAGAGGAGCAAGTCGGAGCTGGAGCAGCCTCAGTCGCCATTTCTTACTCTCGATATGGTGGACAAGTTCTTGGGGCTGGCGCTGCCTGAGGGGTCGACCAAGGACCATCCAATTACGTGTCCGATGGGGTTGGGGGCTCTGCCGTTGGAGGGGCTGAAGCTGCCGCCGTTTCTGCTGTGCATTGCGGAAAAGGACCTTATCATTGACACGGAGATGGAATACTACGAGGCCATGAAGAAGGCGAACAAGGATGTGGAGCTTCTGATGAACAAGGGAATGATGCACAGCTTCTATCTCAATAAGATTGCCGTGGATATGAACCCAGAAACAGCTGCAGAGACTGAGCGTCTCATTGAAGGGATCAAAGGGTTCGTGGAGAAGCACTGAAAAGTCTGATTGATGAACACCCCTAATATATTTTTTAGTTTATGCACTTCTAATCAAGTAATGTTAGGGGGTATACCCTTTATTAATCTTATTGAAGATGAAATAATTAAGCATCACCGTACCAGGTTCGATCCCTTCAAATTCTATGATCTGAGAGGCTATGTTTAGTCGTTTAGCAATTCAACATGAGAGGTTTACATGCAATAATTAGGGTTGATAGAATAGGTACTTTTAGCAACTCAACAACTTCTTAATTGATTGGTTGGACGCAAGCACTCTGCAAATTTATGGTTCAAATCTCAATTGGAGTGTGACAATTATTGGGTTCCACTGCTCAAATAATTTCATCTCGACATGTCTACAACAACAACAAGACTACAAGAGTACGGGGCATTGTCAATTAGTGATCGGCCGTTCTTGAACAACATCAAGAATTGGTGAATGTAGTGATGCCATCCCACTGAAGAAATTCGAACAACATGCAGAAGAGACTAAAATGATTTTGACGTGTAGTTTAGGGTGATAAGCTGCATGAGTTTAGTCATCTAAGAATAGAATAAGACTTGCTGATATATAAATAGTAGATAGAAAAATACACAATAGCACAAGATCCGACCATTTTTCACGGCAGCGTTTGGGCATTGGCTCTGAACTTAATTTTCTTGAGGAGGCAGCCAGGCGGGGAACTTCGACGTACGGTCATGGAAATGACCTCTTTTGCTGCAGATGAGGACTATCTTCAAGTGGCGAAGTGAAATCATGGTACGGTAATTTGAACAATTTAGAGTGTATTGAGCTTGTTAATACTAATGATAACATGCAACACCGACTGATCCAAAGGCTGCATGCTTTTGTGAGTATACAAATATTTTTGTTCCTTTTTAGTTTCGAGATCATCATTGCAACGTCTAAGGTTTTTTTTTTTTTTCTTTCAATTTTTTTTTTTTTTTAATATGAAAAAATATGTAAGGTTGATATTATAGTCTACTCTGCAAACTAATGGTGTTATTTGATGAATCAGGAGAGGTTTAATGGTTTGTATGACTTTAAAATGAAATATGTGTCAATGGAGGATCTAGGTCACATTCTAGGAGCCACGTACGGCCTAATGCCAGGGCATTGTGCTGATCCAGCTCCATTTACTGATGGCCACTGGGCTAATTGTAATTTGGCTGCTTCATTTCGGCACTCTATGTATCACTAGGCAGTATATCCGCGTTTTACTGCGACTTATATTGCTGTTGTAATGTTGAGTCAGTAATGGTATTATACGTGCAACCCCTTGTCAAACTATTATTCATTTCCCTTATACTATTTGAAAGCAACCCAAATTGTGAGTATAAAAGTCTTGGAATGAAGAATAAAACATGGAGAGTGAGTGAAAAAACAAATTACGACCCGTATCCGAAACAAAATAGGATTCACATATATCTTCAATGATAAGACTGTAATTTACATAAAAGTAAGGGCAAAACTATAGCTTCGCACGCTTCAAAACCAACTCAGAAATAGTAAATTTTGGTGATAGGTCTTCAAGCAGCAGCGTATAAAGCTATGTTTGTCCAAGCATTTTCTGTATTAAAGGATGGTCAGTGTCTGGAATAAGCCATGCCCTACTTGTATAGAACGTACTGAATTTTGTTTTTTCTTCCTCTTTTTCATAAAAGCCATGATCCCTGCTAATATTTAATCTGTGAAAGTTGGCTCTGTCTCAAACTCCTCTGCTCCATATCTTAAAGACTTGAATAAAAATGGCAAATAAAACCATGGACAATCGTGATGAGAGAATCCCTACAGCTGCAGTCTGTGTTATAACATGAACATTTTTAGAATAAGATAAACTGTTTGACTTCAGCTTTTACTAATGATCTATGCAGAACGGACACGAGTTCGAGTGTCCAATACGGACACGATTCGATACGTGGACACGTGAAAATCAATTTTTAGTCTGACACGGACACGCGGTGGACACGTTAACTAAATAATATTTTATATATATATATATATAAAATTAAAAATATTAACACAACCCCAACAAACCCAAAGCCCACCTCTCTCGCTCTCTCTCTCTGGCACCCGCTCTTCTTCTTCTTCTTTATTCTCTCATCCCGCAAGACTACCCAAACGTCTCACCTACGCCTTCCATCCTCTCCTCACCTGCTCCCTTTCCTCTTCTATCATCTCACAGCAGAGCGAAGACGAAGACGAGAGAGCGGAGCGGAGTGGAGTGAAGGAACGGAGATGAAGACGAGGGAGCGAAGCGGAGACGAAGGACTTGAGCGGAGATGAAGACCGGAGCAGAAACTGACGAGAGAGGGAGCGGAGATGAGGAGCGGAGCGGAGAAGAAAATCACGAAATCGATCTGAAGAATAAAGAGTTTCGAATCGATCGATCCCTAACCCCCAAAATTGAAAGGTAAAAAACGCATATACCCCCGTGTCCAACAAATCTGGCGTGTCCAAGGCGTGTCCAATACTCAATTCGTGTGTCCACCTGTTTTTGGGCGAATTGGGCCGTGTCCGTGTCCAATCAGTGTCGGACACGCGACACGCGCCTCCTGCAGCGTGTCCGTGCTGCATAGCTAATGATTAATTTTGTTTCACTAAAATCTTTGCTGCTGTAGATTAGCCAATTTTTAATATGTCATAACATGCTCGATAATCATAATTTCTAGGATCACAAGTGTTTCTTCATAGGAACGCCCACGAATTTGATCAATTACTCTTTCCGCTTTGTGAGCAGAAATACATATATATTTAAATAATTAGTAGATTTGTTTATGTCTTTTGTTGAGTTTTATTCATTGCTCAATAGATAATTTTGAAAATAAAAAAAAATAAAAAAAACCGTTTGTTCTGCAACATGCGAAGTGCCTACCCTAGGGCTTCGCCTTGACCTCACCATGGCGGGCCTTTCCTCTGGTGAGCTGAGGGCGGTCTGTTCTTGGTCTTTTCTAAACCCATTGGAATCCCATGGGAACCCCTCCCAGCCTCTTCTACAACCCTTTAAGGCAGACTTTTGCCTCTGTTCTCTCTTATTCAGTCGAGTCCACTGTGGCATTTAGTCAATTGCTGATTCCGGTAATCCGTGGTGATATGACGTATGTCAAAATCAATGAAAAACTCTATCAAGATCAGTCGAAGAGTTTCAAGACTGTAGAATTTGAACAACAACAAACCAAAAACACAGCAATAGTTCTATAACAACAGCAATACACACCAGCAATCTATCACAGTAACAATTAGAACTCTAGAATCAATCTCTCACACCAGCTAACATCTCGCGCATACACACAAGAAGAAAAACAAGAGTACTAGGAGCAAGAGCTGTTTAATTATCCAGAATGAACCAAAGTACAAATGACCATAGTAAGCCTTTGTATAAAAGCCTATACATTTGGTCCCGACATTCCGACCTTGTTTCTAAATTTACCGGGACGAGAAGAGATTTAAGTTTGAAAAATACATATCCCGTCCCGTCCTGATCCCATTTCAAAACGACCGGACGGGATCGGGATCAGCTAAGTAAACCTCATCTATTTTCATCTCGTCCCGTATGAAATTAAAATTAAAATAATTATATTATATATATACATTCAGCTAAGATATCAGCTGTTGATATTCAGCCAAACTCTCAGCCGTTGATTTTTAGCAAAGGTCACTACCAGATATGGGAGAATAGCCGACGAAAAAAATTTCGTCGGCTATGCCAATTTTTCGTCGGCTATACCCTCTACCGACGAAATTTTCGTCGGCTATAAGTCGTCGGGAAAACCCCGTCGGTAATACAATGGCCGACAAAAAAATCAAATTCGTCGGCTATAGTAGAGTATGGCCGACGAATTTACCGACGAAAATATTTTTCGTCAGCCAAACCTGGGAGAAATTGCCGACGAATTTCGTCGGGTATTTTCGAGTATGGCCGACGAAATTCAGTAACTATAGCCGACGAAATTCGTCGGCTATTGTGTTTTAACTATAGCCGACGATTTATTAAACTTTCGTCGGCTATTTCCTCGAAATATATTAATATTTTAATAGGCATTAATTAGTTATAGCCTACGAAATACTAGAATTTTCGTCGGCTATACAACTTATAGCCGACGAAAATTGGTAAAATTCGTCGGCTATTCTTAAATTTTAGGGAAAAAAAAATAAATTATGCTTTGGATGGAGGAGGGGAAGGAGGAGGAGGAGGAGGAGGAGGAGGGGAAGGAGGAGGCCGGAGGAGGAGGAGAAGGAGGAGGAGGCCGGAGGAGGGGAAGAAGGAGGCCGGAGGAGGAGGAGAAGGAGGAGGAGGCCGGAGGAGGGGGGGGGGAGGAGGAGAGAAAAAAGGCGGGAGGAAGCGATTTAAAAGATTTAGAAGGAGAATAGCCGACGAAAATAAAAAATTTCGTCGGCTATACTTAGAGAATAGCCGACGATTTAAAAGATTTCGTCGGCTATACTTTGGAAGATCAACAGCCGTCAGATCTGAGCCATCCAACGGCGGACAATAAAAAGGCGCGGATCAAGAGTTTAGCCGACGAAATACAATGTTTCGTCGGCTATACTCCGACAAAATACAATGTTTCATCGGCTATTCTATGAAAACATACTAAACTGCCGTTTTGAGGCCCTAAACGAACTCGAAAGCCCGAAAAGACTCACACGAGTTTGATTCCTGGCGTCGTTCCCTTTCCGGAATGGTATCACAATCGTCATTCGGACGCCGGACGCCAAATCTGCAGTAAACCGGGTTTTGACTTATTTCATTATTTCAGCACACGGATTTTATCGGAATCTTTCAACCGTAGACGTATTTCATTATTTCGGTCATATCTTATTTGACGACATATTTGCATTTGAAGAGTGTACGTATAGTAACTATTTGAAACTATACATTCACTTAAACACTTAGTAAACAAGTTAAGGAACATTAGTGCATATGTTCCGATTTTGAATCTAAAAGTTTGAAAAATCTATTCCAACCGTCAGATATCACCGTTAAGATTAAATACATGTATGAAAAAAAATCCAACTACATCTGACAACGTTAAAGGCTCGATCGGGACGGTCAACCGGGTGAGTCAACCCTTTAAACGCTTAGAAATGGTAATTGGCCTGTCTAAATGACGTTTTTTGGCCTGACCTTCAACAGATAATAGTTTCAAATCGATGAGACGCAACTAATCGTATAAAAATTTTCCTCAAAATATTTACCGACCGTCAGGCTACCCATAGGAAAACGGAAGTAAAAAACAGTTAACCGCAACATTCGGCACACAGATTTTGTCGGAATCTTGTCATTTTTCAACCGTAGACGTATTTCATTATTTCGGTCATATCTTATTTCACGACACATTTACATTTGAAGGACGAAGCAATGGTTTGTCGATAGTGATAGAAAATGGAAGCTGTTCTTTTTTTTTTTTTTTTAATCATAGCCGACGATTTCAAACCTAGTACTCGTCGGCCATACTTCCAAAAATTTTCGTCGGCTAAAGTTTCAGAGAAAGGCCGACGAAAATTCAAATCGTCGGCCATTCTAGGGAAATAGCCGACGAATTTTTTTTTTACCGACGAAAAAAAAATTCGTCGGCCATTCTTGGGAATAGCCGACGAAAATTTTATTTCGTCGGCCGTTTTTTTTTATTTCGTCGGGAAAAGCCTTTTTTCTGGTAGTGGGTCTCAGCCTCAGCCAAGCCCTTCTGCCCTACTCTCACTCTCTCAGCTCTCGTATCCTTTCCCTCTCTCTATCCTCTCCGCCAGATCGCAGCTGCCAATCTTCCCTTCCTCGACCGCCTCAGCACTCTTGACAATCTCACCACTCATCTCTGATCGCTTCATTCCTCTCCTCAGATGCGCTCAGAGTCTCGACAAGGAGCCCGGCTCATGGGCCGCCAGCACTGGCGACCTCAACTTCGTCTCCTGGAGATCATCCGACGAGGAGCCCTGTAATATCCTGGAAATTCGATTTTCTATTTTAATTAAAAAAATTATTTTCGAGTTATTTTGATATCAATTTCTGTTATATTTACATTTCTTATAGCTTTTGAAATTTAATTAAATTTAGTTTGTCTAATTCTAACTTTCGAGCTGTAAGTTTAAAGTAGACTTCGTTACGAGTTCGTTGGTTTTTACGGAGCATCGTTTGGACACCGGAACTATTTTTAATGATTTTTGGAAGTTGGTATTATCCAAGAATTTATTAAAAATAGATTTTAAGGTCGGCTTCTTCTGGACCGTTAGATCTGATTCAGTATTTAATCTGGACCGTTGATGTAAAAGTCTTTAAGCCTTAGCATTAGTTTTGGATTGCATCAGAACAAACCCAGACCCAAAGTCGGGCCGAGGTCGCGTTCTGCGCGCGACGGAGCTCTGCTCCTTTCTCCGTCGTCCGGCCGTCTCTTGGCGTGGAAGTGGTGGTCACAGCTTCGTATCGACATCGTGGTCATCACTATAGCTTTGGTTTTCAGAGACAAGCTCTGGAGAGGGAGAGAAGAAGAAGACAGGGTAGTGACAGTTCTGATCGGGTTCTCCGATTCCGGCTTAGTCAAGGACTCTCACCGATATGGGTAGCTTCGTCTCGACTTCAGGAACCTCTCCATGGTATTTGTTTGCCCAGACCAACAGCCTGGAGGGGGATTCGATTAATTGAAGCTCTGGGATTTTGGGTGGTTCTCTGTTCTTGTCTGGCAACTCTGGATTTCAATTCAGGTATCAGAATTAATTCCCTTGTCGAGCTCTACGTGTTGTTATAATTAGTTTTGAGATTGGTTGAGTTTTGGAGGAGTTGGATTTTGGGCAGTGTGTTGTTTGCCTGTGTACGGTGGCAGGAATGGCTGTGGTGGTAGTGTTGGTCTCTCTTTGACAAATTCATGATTTAATTTCTACTTCTGAAGTATATGTGAATGCTTGTACGTGCTTGAATTCCAGTTTGATTAAGAGAGGAAGAAAATAAGATGGCAGTGTAGACCACCTTGTGGCTACTGTGTATGAAGGCAGGAGTGATGTTGCTGGTGTGGTAGTTCATTTTGGGCGTGGCTTTTGTTTTGTTAAAAAAAAAAAGTGTATGGGTGATCTGAGATCTTTGAATTACAGAATTCGAAAAGTTGAGGGCTGGATACTTGGAGGGATTTGAGTTGTGTTATGTTAATGGTGAATATTGATTCTATGAACTGATGATATAATTGGGAGTACAAAATTTCAATAAATGGAGGAGATGGGGTCTTGGGGCCTCACTGTTCTAACCTTGAGTTGAGCAATTGCAGTGGTTGAATTCCAGTAATTTGATGTGTTAGGTGATTTGGTGTTCCTCGTTGAAGTTGTAAATTTGAATGTGCGGGGTTGAGTTTTGAGTATTCGGGTACTACTGAACCTTTGGTTGATATTCATGTTAGTTGCTCATTTAACTGTAAAGATTGTGGAGTTGAGTTGATACATATATATAGGCTGGATCGTATGGTTGAAGATCAAGGTCAAGCAAAATGGAAATTGGTAATGTGAAATCATGCTTAAGGTGAGGATGATATTGGTGGGTGGTCGTGGCCGTTTACAACTTTATATTTGGTATATAGTTGTTCTGGAAATGATGTCTTCATGTTGTGGAAGTTAGAAGGGATATTAGTTGGGTTCACTATCAGATCGGAGAGAATAGTCGACGAAAAAAATTTCGTCGACTATGCCGAATTTTCGTCTGCTATTCCTTCTGCCGACGAAATTTTCGTCGGCTATACGTCGTTCGAAAAACGGCATCGGTAATACCAATGGCCGACGAAAATAACGAAATCGTCGGCTATTTTCGGGTATGGCCGACGACAGTGCCGACGAAAATTAATTTTGTCGACCAAACCTGGGCAAAATATCCGACGAAATTCGTCGGGTATGCTCGAGCATGGCCGACGATATCGTAAACTATAGCCGACGAAATTCGTCGGCTATTTGTTTTGAAATATAACCGACGATTCCATCTATTTCGTCGGTTATTTTGTCGGAATATATTAATATTTTAATAGGTATTAATTAGTTATAGCCGACGAAATAATGTCATTTTCGTCGGCTATAAAAGTTATAGGCGACGAAAATTGGTAAAAATCGTCAGCTATAATACTTATAGCCGACGAAATAATGCCAATATCGTCGGCTATTCTTACATTTAGGGGAAAAAAAATTAAATTAATTTCTAAATTACCATTCCAAGCAACCTGCAAATCACAAAGACAATCCATGCATTTGCACCAACAAGAAACACGTCTAAATGATTTATTATTTAATTTGTTCCAATATACATAAAATATAACCCTAATCATCACCTAAAGCACTAAAGTCCACCACGTCATCTCCAACATCCTGCTCTCCATCATGCTCGTCATCATCGGGAGGTTGAGGCATTGGAGGTTCAACTAACGACTGAAACGGGGGCGGGGGTTCAAGGGCTTGTTGTTGTGCCGCGAACATATCACACCACCAGTTTTGTTGGGCGGCGTAGTTGTGTTGCCGAACTCTGTCGCATTCAGCATGCCAACTGGCCAGATCCAAATGATACTGCTGTGTTCTGCGGCGTAGCCCTTGTGATCTCTGGGACTCGGCCGCCAATCTTGCCCCAATCTCTGCACTTCCCCCCTCATCTGTTGGCTGTCCCCGCCTCCCTTAGTGGTCTTCAGGAGCCATATTCCAGAACTTCCCAAACCCCGGCAGTAGTATTGGTTTGACCGGTCTGGGAAGGTTGTGTCGAACATCCTCGCTGTCGTTTGGACATTCGATCGGTCGACCTGGCGCAAGGCTTCTTCCAGATCTGCCTCTGAAATGTTCGGTTGTGTCTCCCGAACTACTTGCTGGAACACCTCTTCTTCGGCCCGGTTCAGCCTCTCCTAATTGAACGGGAAAAAAAAATAATTAATATTCTAACAAATATATAATTAAGTAAAATTAATAATTAAAATTTTTAAATCGTAATCAACGACTTACGAGCTGTTCTGTCGCTTGTGGATAAGCGATCTTGAACGTCTCCACGTACGGGTTGCTATCAGAATGATCTCTAAGCGCCTCCTCCTGATATTGTGCAAACGGCCTAGAACCACCATGATGGGGGGTTGTGTTACGGCGGCGGTTCGCAGAGTTTACCCGAGACCGTTCCTTCAAACAAATACTAAAATATTAGAAAAATGCATCAAAAAATATTAGTGTAATAATTATAAAATAATTAAACTAATAATTAAAATTTTAACAAAATAAACATTTATAGTTAAGTTTAGTATTTACCTGCATAAGTGGGTTGTTGAAGTCTACTGTCTTCAACCAACGCCACTCGTACTCCCTGAACATGAACTCTCTGGGAGTACCCATACGACCACGGTTGTCGTATTGGTTAAAGTGGGAACGTAGCTCGTTCTTCCACTCTTTGAACCTACGGAAAAAACAAAAGTGCATTAGAAATATTATTAATATCATAAAATATTTCAAATTATAAGATAAGGAATTCCTAACGTACTTCAACGACTACATCGCGTCCGCCCAATGCTGCTTATGTTCTGCAATCTCGAAGTATGTCTGAAAGATAATATTTTATTAGTTTTACAATTATAACAATACCGAAAATTATTAAATATTACGTAAAATAAATTAAATTTTTTAAATTACTCACCGACGCGGCGTTGTTCACCTCTCTCTTGATCTCTTCGGGCACATCAGCCCACCGCGTCCACAACATAGGGACTCTGTCCCTAATCAGTGCCCCCACGCAACCCGTGTAGTCGCGGCGTTTTTTCCCCTGAACCTCCTGATTAGGAGGTTCGTTGATCCGGATCCTCCCGCTGCTCTCAACAGTTCTCCTGAGCGTGTCAAAACATATGACACCTCTCGTATTCCTCGTTGAACTGCTAGCGGCTGTCCCTATCACATAAATGACGATTGGTTAATAAAATTAAATATTAGTGCGTTAAGTTTAATAAAACATTTAATTAATAAAATCAAATGTTACCTGAACTGGATGACTCGTCTGTCGACTTTCCTTTTCTCCTCGCCGAAATCAGGAGGTCAGGGTTCTCAAATGGCTGCTGCTGGTATGCCTCCGCAGCACTCACGTACTGAGGCATAGCAGGCCATATGGGCACACCTCGAAAATCGACCTCGGGTATGGCAGGAATGTTGTACGGGAGGTAGAGCTGATTTGGGAGAGTAGGCCCCTCAGTCGAGTCAGCAGCAGACGTCGTCGGACTCGTCATCGGCTCCCGATTAACCTCAGGCATACGGACCTGAGGAACGTCTGCAGCTATCTCGTCCTGAAATAGCTGCCTACTGAACCTCGGAGCATCTGGCCCGACAGGGGGACGTGAACTGCTCGACGGCCGCCCCGCCTGGAGAATGGTCTGGTGCCGAGAACTCACACTCCTCCGCGGCTGGGATGAATCCACAGGCCTCCGCGGCTGAGATGAATCCACACTTATCCGCGGCTGGGTGGTGGTCCTCTCAGGTTGGCTAAGGGTCCTGTCGGACTCTGCGGAACCGGCGGAACTTCCAGAACCCCTGGATCTGGAACGACGGCCTCCGAAGAACTGTCTGAATGCATTGGCCATCTGCAGCTTGAGACATTAATACATTAATTAATATTAAATTATATTACATTAAATAACAAATTCTAATTAATATAATAACCAATAATACTAACATATTTCAAAACATACTAACAAATTAATATTTAAATTTGTACTAATTTTAAATAATACTAACCATTAACCTAAATATAACTATTTATATACAAATAGAACTATATTTCATTATTAACATATATATAAATACAAATAACCATTTATATATTAACAAAAATATATAACAATTTATATAATTAAAATTAAATATATAACAAATATATAACAATTTATTATATAACAATTTATATAATTAAAATTAAATATATAACAATTTCTATACCTAAATTATAACAAATATATAACAATTAAATTTATTAACAAATATATAACAATTTATTATATAACAATTTATATAATTAAAATAAAATATATAACAAATATATAACAATTTATATAATTAAAATTAAATATATAACAATTTATAAAATTAAACTAAATTGAAAAAAAAAAAATTTAACCGGATCGGAGGAGGAGGCCTTAGGAGGAGGGGAAGGAGGTCGGACGAGGAGGGGAAGGCAGAGGGGAAGGAGGAGGAGGAGGAGGCCGGCGGCTTGGAGGAGGATTTGAGGAAGGAGGAGGATCGGAGGAGAGGAGTCCGGAATTGGAGGAAGAGAGGAAAAGCCGATTTGAGGAGGAGGAGGGTGCGGCGGAAACGAACGGGAGAGGGCCGGTTTGGAGCAGCAGTAGGAGGAGGAGGAGGAAGAGAGGAAAAAGTCGGCTAGGGTTCGACAGTTTCTGATTTATACCCGAAAGAATAGCCGACGATTAAAAAAGATTTCGTCGGCTATTCTTCACTATAGCCTATGCTGGGAGGCTCATCCCCACGCCCGTTCATTAGAAAAGAGTGGATTACAAATGAAAGGATTACATCATCTAAATTACTTAATCCGTCGGATTGTAATCGGAATCATCGGATGAGTCTTCTTCGGTTTCTGAATTGCTCGATAGAGGTAATCTATGTCGTTCCTCACCACTAGAGTCCTCGTTAGTTTCTTCATTTGGATCAACATCAACAAACAGTGGCTCTTCACGTCGAATTCGCACCGGCGTGTCTAGGCGAATAAAAGAGGAGTCATGAATACCGTTTGAGTTAGGCTCTTGATACGCGGTGCCCCCTTCCTCGTTCTCTTCAGCCACTCCAAGTGTAGACGCCCGGTAAATGTTGCGATGGTGGATAGTGTTGACTACTTTCCACGGGTCACCCTTGGCGAGATCATCAAGATAAAACACTTGTTTCACCCATGTGGCTAAAACGAACGGGTCGTTCTCATACCATGATGTACTAGTGTTCACAGAAGTTATGCCGTATTGATCGGTTTTCATGCTCTGCGCCCGTGTGTCAAACCATCTACACTTGAAAAGGTGCACTTTCATGCCTTCCCTATAATGCAGTTCCACAACTGAATGGAGAACACCGTAATAGTCAACTCCATCATCCCCACCATGTGCCATAACCCCTGAATTTTGTGTTTTCAGTCTGAGGTCTCTCTCTTCACATCGAAATAACACACCATTCACCTTGCACGTCGCATAAACTTTTGAATAGACCGGCTTCATCGCCAGAAGTCTGAGTTCGTGCGACCAATTTGGGTGATTATCATTTTTAATAAGGTCCATCTGCAACCAACAGAATCAACTATAAATATGAATAATTATACACAATAATATATAAATACGTATAGAATAGTATTAAAGTTACGTACCCAGCGGCCGAAATACTCTGCGAATGTCCGGTTGTGGTAATCGAGATCACCTCCTACTTGGTCACAGTTTAGATGCATGTTCTTCCAAAACTGAACTTCTGGACAGTTAATTAGTACCCACCAATGTGCAATGGCTACCTCATAATCTTTCAACTTGTAGGAAACTGGCATGTTTCCACCAAGTACAACATCATCGGAGAGTATGGAAAGATTGAACTGTGAAGGTACATCTTCCGGTATGCTTTCCTGTAACGCTCCTAAATACAGCTTCATGTAGGTGACGCACTCGTGCGCAATATATGCTTCAGCTATACATCCTTCAGGTGCGGATCTGTTTTGGACAAAATCACCGTATTGTCCAAGTTGCCTATAAATCAAGTTTTTAAAGTGTTATGATAATACATTAATACTATATCACATATATTGATAAGGAAATTAACATAAGGTGTAAAATACGTACCTTTCCATCGGATACATCCAAGTGAAGTGCACAGGACCGGTAAGCAACAACTGCCGAGGAAGATGGATCATGAGGTGAGGCATGATGTCGAAAAAATTTGGAGGAAATATCATCTCAAATTTACACATGATATGAACGATGTTTTGTTGCATTTCCTGGAGGTCATATTTTCTCACTTCCCGTGTGCATACCTTCTGGAAAAATCTTGCCAACGCTACTAACGGCTCCACAACGTGACGGGGAAGGAACGGTCGAATGAAAACAGGGAAGAGACGTTGTAGCAGGATATGATTGTCATGACTTTTCAACCCGTAAAGATTGTTGAATTGTCTGTTCACACACTTGGCTATATTTCCAGCAAAGCCTGAAGGATACTTGGCCCGACTTATCCAATGGAAAATTTCTGATTTATGCTCAGGCTTGACGGTGTAAGGAGCTTGAGGCATTTTTCTCTTCCATTGTTTCAACCATAATTGTTTTCTGATATTCATGTTTTGCAGATCAGTGCGAGCCTTAGGACCGTCTTTCGTCTTCCCCTCCAAGTTCAGCGTTGTGCCCACCATACTTTCAGAAACATTATTTTCTATGTGCATAACGTCTAGGAAGTGACGGATCAGCAACTCACACCAGTACGAGAGTTCCCACAATATGCTCTTATGTGTCCAGAATTTGTACTCCTCAGGCCTTTCAGGTATTTCCGCTACAATATCGGGATGATTGCTGAGGGGCCCAAAATCGTACTCATTAAGCACTGCTAAAATTTCTCTTCCCGTCCATCTTCTGTGGGGACCACCGTGTTCTTCGGTTCCATCAAATGCGGCAGACTCGTAACGCCAGTGGTGATCCGCCGGAAGGAACACACGATGACCCATTCTGCATATCTTGTTGCAATGAGGGGTGCTCCCATAACCGCTAAGGCACTCTAGACAAGCCTTGTATCCCCTAACAACGCTGCCCGACAACATCCCATAAGCAGGAAAATCACTGATGGTACCAATAACCATGGCATGCATCTGGAACGTCTCCTCCTTGTACTTGTCAAAAGTGGGATGACCAACGTCCCACAATACCTTAAGCTCTTCAATCAATGGTCTCATATACACATCGAGACATTTTCCTGGGTAACCAGGCCCCGGAATCAACAACGTCAACATTATATTCCTTCTTCATGCACATCCACGGAGGAAGGTTGTAAGGTACCAAAACCACCGGCCATATACTGTATGAAAGACTCATGGTGATACGTCCCGAACCCTGTCTAATTTCTGAGTAATTTCATTTAAATTTTACGCTCTTGAGTTTTGTTCATTTTGGTGGTTGAGCGGAAATCGTTAGTGACGAGAGGGAGACAACATTAAATTTAATCGTTGGGTTGAGTTTTGTTTCGTCGAAGAAAATTTAAAAGAGTGTGTCGGAAATTAAGTTATTTTCGATTTGGGCATAGTATAAAAAGGGGGAATGTTTCCATTTTGGGAAACATTCCTTTTCTTTCTTTTTTCTTCCCCGTTTCTTTTCTTTCTCTCTTCTTTCTCTCCCTTCAGCCCGGCCTCCACCGACACCAGCACCAGCTTTGTGGTCCGACCACCATCCCGACCTCCACCGGCGCCGGACGACGCATGTCGGCTCCCCCACCCCGCCAGCAGCTGCGGCCTGGCGTCTCAGCCGCCGTGCAGCCGAGAAGAAGCCGAAACCTCCTTCCCTGTGGTGGACGAAATCCCCTTGGCGGCCATCTCTTGGCCCGAAGTGAAGAGCGAAAGCTAGAGCCTTGTGTGGGTAGCAATTCCACCGAAGGAATCGGATCAATTCAACTTGGGTAAGGAAATTTCAAGAATTGAAATTTTTAGGGTTTGTGAAGTTTTGTTGGAAATAGCTGAAATTATGTTTTTGGAGGTTGGAATTGGGTTTGTGGTGGTGTTGGGAGTTGAATTGGTGTAATTGGAAGTTCATTTGATTGTGTTGGTGAATTTTGGTGTTGGAGAAGGAATGGCCGCCATGACAGCCGCCATGTACAGCGGCTGCAGCTGAGGAGGGCGGCGGGGAGAGGGGGAAGAGTCACATTAGTTGATGTTTGAGGTGAATTGGGCCTTGGCGGAGCTGCCGCTGCTATGGCAGCGGCGGCGGCGAGAGAACGAAGGCCAACGTAAAGTAAAAAGAGAGTTAAGAGTTAATTTGGATATATGGACTATGTTCATATATAATTGGGTGTAATCGGAGGAATCGTACGAGTGAGGACGATTTTGATTTGAGTTTCTGAATTGTTATCGAGTCTGAGATTTTAAGTATATTCTTTGACAGGCCGAGGAGAGGCTCAACGTGAGGAGGACTCGAGTCAGAGATCGACTTAGTCGTTGTGAGTGGACTTTTGTTTTGAATTCGATGCATGCATAATTATTCGATTTTATGAAAGTTTATATATATATGTGGGAATTAATATGGAAATGTTTTGGATTATCGAAAAATAATACCTTTATTGAAATGATGATTTCTTGGTAACGATTTTCAAATGGTTTATAAATTAAACAAATTAACTTGACATCATGGAAATTATATGTTTATTTATATGTAATCGGAAATGGGATTTCCGTGGACTATACGATTTTAATTGTTGGATATTGCGATTTAGTAATGGTGTTGATTTTATATTTGTTCTTTGAGGCCATGCTTTAATTTGATTATATTTATGGGCCTTAGATATACGGTCGGGGACCGTACTATTTTATGATTACATAGGAGAAATGTATTTTGATTTGATTTCGGATTTTTCACCATATAAGGGTCCGTTTATGATTATTGCTAGCTAGCTTATTGACCTCATCCCACGCGAGGTGACGACTTGACCATATAGGTCAGATTCACGCTCGGTGGTTGACGGAGTTGTGGTGTAGAGGTTTAGCGTGGGACGCGGACGCTGTAGAGAGTCTTAGGGACTCTGACCCTAGCCTTGGAGGCTCATTATGATTATGGTGGTTAACATTCCCCTATTTTTATTTAATTGGTATTCATTGGTCAATGGGATTGACCTAGTTATCCGTTTATACTTTATATTTGGTTTTCGGGACTTTTGATATTTTATATGACTTTATAATTCTCGAACCAGCGGGGCTGGGGAGTTTTGTATTGAGAGTGTTAAAGAGAAAAGTTGTTTTAACGCATGCATCATGATTTTATTTATGTAAAATAAGGAAAGTAATAAATTCTCTTTTGTTATATTTACATATATCTATATGTGTATTTGATTTTGTCCACTCACGCTAATGTTTTTAAATTACTTTCCCTGGGCTTTTCGTTTTAAACTGCCCAGCTTGCAGAGTTCGGTACTGGTAGGAGGTTTCCGCTGTCAGTTATTGTAGGTTACCTATTTAACCTACTTGTATCATTTTTCATTTGTCTAGTCGCTCTGATACTTTGTAGATGTTGTAAATTCTCAAATGTTCACCTTTGGGTGTAACTTGACATTTTGTTATATGAAATTTCATTTCTGTTACATATTTGTAAGGTTGTTTCCTATTGTTGGTTTTTGAGAAGTTGATTGTTTGTTGGGGGAGCAGGTGGCTCCGTGAGTCAGGGTGGATTATTTTAGAAGTGTTTGTTTCTTTTCCAGATAAGGGTTGTCCATTTTAAGAGAGGTTATGTCGAATTTTTCGGTAGAATCTCCCTTGAAATGGTCCCCGCAGGATTTACTCTGGGTAACAGTGTGTTATCCGGGGCGGGTCATGTCAGTTTGGTATCAGAGCATAATTAGGTCCTTTATGTGAGTCATGCTACCTTTTATATTTGATGACGCTTAGTATCATTGAGTTGTGATTCGACCGCGGTGAATCACACACTCTTCATTATTATGTGTTCATTAAGTATATAAGTTAGCCGTTCTTGTGCGTATGTACACTATATTGAGTTTATTTTCTTTCTCTTGGACTATGCCTCCTAGACGCTGAACGTGTGAGGTAAATTTCTTAATGAGAAGGGAGAGTAGTGCAGTTAGAGGTCTAACTGGCACTTTAGAGCGTCTTTTAAGCCGAGTTGTATATTACCGGTCCCTGCTTGTTCGTCAGAGTAGTAGAAGAAAAGTGGTTAAGGAGGCCGGAGCCATTGAATTTAAGGATGAGTTTAGCAGTTGCTTTTCTAAATGAGACGGCCTACTATTAGTGGTAGAGTGTTATACCACAGTATGGAGAAGTAGGAGATTTGACTTGGGAGCAGTTTAAGACTCATTTCAATGCTCGGTGTTATAGACTGGTCCACCTTAGCAAGTTGAATTATGATTCGAGTTTGAATTGATTGACTCTTTCCTGGTATTGCAATTTTTATCTTGGCTCGTGATGATAATTGATTATTGTTTTAAAGAACTAGCAAACGTTTTGTTCTTATTCTATACTTGTATTCCAATTTGGTATTAGGTTGTCGAAATTTGCTGAAATTCTATATTATTATCTAGCTTTTATAAGCAAAATTTCACCATTGAGCAGTTTATATTTTATCATGTTTACCTATTTTACCAAAATGAGAGTTTGTTCAATGGTTATGAAAAGGTTGTCGTTGAATATGTTTCTCTTTTAAGCAGTGGTGCAGTTTTTAATATGCATGTAACTATTTTAAATTTTGTTTGATTAATTGTGAGATTTGAATGTTTGGTTTTGAATAAAACCCTGCTGGAAATTTTTACAACATGAATAAAGCCCATTAATTTCAATTATTTTTCCCTTTAAACAGAGTATGAATATGCATTGAACTTGATCATTTTCATCCTGAGTTTTTTCTTCCTCGTGAATTATGACTTATTGATCCTCGTTTGTATAAAAGGATCTCTGAGTGTTCTTATCTGTTAGCGGTCTTTTATCAAGTACTGGAATAACTTCCACTTGTAAAGTTTCGTAAAGGCAAAGCTCTATCATTTACTTGTTTTGCTGAAAATTTCTTTAAGTATGTTTAATCTCTATTTGTTGTTCATTGGTAAAAATTTTATTTTTGAGATTCTGCGGAATTTAACACCTTCTGCACCGCAATTTTGAAATATCATTTGCTTATCATATTGATGCCCAAATTTCCTGAAATTTTGATATGTTGATCATGAAATTCTTAACTGCTGACCTGGGAAATTTTAGTTAATTTCGATGAAAAATAAATACTTGGTGGTGGTTCGAAGATGGGTTTGTATTTTGATATGTTCCCAGAATTTTCATTAAACGTTTTTGATTTTTGATCCATTTGGAATGTTCAATTGTGTGAATAAATGTTGGTTATTTGTGTGTGTGAAACTATACTTCTTAATAGCCAGTTTAGAATTGATTTTGCGACAATTGGACTTACAAAGAATTTTTGGTGAAAATTTCCAAGTACTTGATGCTACAATATTTTTTTTGAAGCTTGACATTTTCAGTCTGTGTGTCGAATGTTTGTCTCACTTCTTGAATTTCAAATTGCATGGGATTTTAGTATTTCTCCCTTTAATGTGGTTACTATGAATCTGGAAAGTTTTTAAATTTATCTGTTGACGAATAAAAGCTTAGTGAATTTCTGGAGCCAATCTAATCTTCAAGTACTTTTCTTTTAATTCTTGTGTTATTTTAGTACTGTTTTTCCCTAAATGTCCAGATTCAGCTATATATCTACTAATTTATTTGGTACAGATCAGAGTTGTGGTATGTACTAGTAGGAATATTATTTGTTGTATTTTAAAAGTTTCGGTGAATTTATGGCAAGTACTGTTTAATCATGAAATTCTTGGTTTATCGACAAAATTGAGTTCCACTTTACTCTTATTTGGTTTCATGTCCAGGCTTGTTTATTAAAGTTTGATGTTTGACTTATGTTCTTCTTTTCAGGCTTTCTGTTCAATTAAGTTTTTGATTATTCTCATACTCATGATTCAGATCATGAGTATTACAGAGCTTCTATATTTTATAAAAGAATACTGTAATGAGAATTTGTACATCCTTACAATGCATAAAGTGCATCTTGCGTACGCTTCAAACTAAATCGATTTATGATTCCACATTGATCTTTTCGTGACTGCAATTGAGTCCTACATGATCTTTGTCAAATATCTATTTACATACCTTTTATTTACTAAAGGTCATTGATACATGCTTTCATTGTTTGCATGTTGAGCTCCCTTTTGGAAAACCGAATGGACCATATCTCATTATTCACTTTGTTTGTCCTTATGCCTATGAACTCTTTGTTGAAGTCAGGCCTTATTTTAAAACTAATCAAGTGGATTTCTACTAATCAGATTTTTTTTAAAAGGTATTTAAACTACTCAAGTTTTGTTTCTTGACAGAAAAGTGATATGTTTTAAGGATTACTTCTTGATTGAGTTTAGTTTACTAAAAGAAAGAACATTTTATTGTCTCGCTCTATCGAAAATCCTCGACTGATTTGATTTGGAGAAACTAGAGATTTTTCGGAATGATATGATTTGTTTTAAATTGTTTTATTTGGTTAGGTCCGAGATATAGTTAAATAGAGGAAATAAAAACCTTCTTTGTAGTTTAAGATTCTATTTCGGTATGTGATGGTTGTGGTTTCATTGGGATTTGCTCTCTTTGACTTTATTGAATCTCGAGATGCACATAATTTGTTGGAAGCTTGTATGATTTAGTAAGGATACATTTGTTTACCTGTGGAGCCTCCCATATGTTGTGGTATGTAATCACATAAAGATTTAATAGATTCCAAGCAGCAGACGTTTTTGCTTCCTCTGATCATCATGTCATGGTCTTCGATTTTAAGTTCATGTGTGAACTGTATTTGTAGAATTCTTTACTGCTAGTATAACCAAGTCTTAAAACTCTTGGACTTATTTGAAAACAAAAGTCCTCTTCCTTCTCGTCCACTTACTTTGAACTGTACACGTGTACTTATATGTTTATGTGCGGCTTTGAACTGAGAGTCAAGTTTGGATCTGAGTGTGAACCAAAGCTTTTTATGGAAAGCTGATTTCTCATACTTTGTTATTAATCTCAGTGTCTATTCCTTAGTACATTTGTTAAACTTAATTTCCTTTTTGGTTATTCTCGTACTCCTGGATTTATGAATTCGGATTCGTAACATGTATTTTAAATACATTAGCTCATCTATAGGTTATTAAATATCTTTGTTTTCATACGGATTTGTTATGTGAAAATTTATTTTCAGATACGTTAATTGATTTCAGCTAAATGATTGCTTTTGCCTTGTTTTGGGATTAACTTCTAACTTGTAATAACCGGAATTTTTTCTGTTCCACAAAGAAATTTTATGATTATCCCTCCTTATTGTATGTTCTCTTGTTGCAAATTTTTAGAGAACATATATATATAGCTATTGCATGTTCAGGTTTGTTTATCAAAAGTTGACAATTGATAAACCTTTCTTTCTCCAGCTCTAAAATCGGCTTTTGGCCAATTGATTTAGTAACATTTTGACTAGTTAACTTGTTTCACAATAATCGTGTTGATCTTGCTTCCAATATGTTTCACAATAATCGAAAAGTTTTGATATTTCCGAGCAGTTCTTGAGAAGTGTACTCTTATCACTTACAAATCATTATTTTAGGCTCTTATTTACTCCATAATGTTTAGTCCCTATTGAGCTATTGATTTGAGGATGTTTTACCGTCAACCTTCATTATTCTTATGCATTTATGTTATGGTTTTAAAGAGCAAGCGTTTTTCAAAAATATTTAAATGCCGGATTCCCAGTAATGTGTGTGAATTATTCTTGTCATGTTTCCTGACAGAAAAGAGTATTTTTTTATTTATTTTTAAAAAAGAGTTACCTGTTGCCAAATTTTTAATCTCTTATGAGAGGAGACATTTCAAGTTCTTAAAATTTGATTTATGTCTTACCTCAGTTCCAGAAAATACGAGTCTATTCTTGATTTGTTCTTGTCTTTATGGTGTATGTTTTTAAACTAGTTACAAGCTTGTTGGTTAAATGAATTTCTTGGAGATTCTACGTGCGTTAGTGGGTCCTTAGCATAAAGGCTGTACCTCAGTGGATTAGAACTGTCATGGTGATGGAAATTTCTAGTCTTTGGGTTCAACAAGTACGTAAATTTCGGGGACGAAATTTTATAAGGAGGGGAGATTTGATACGTCCCGAACCCTGTCTAATTTCTGAGTAATTTCATTTAAATTTTACGCTCTTGAGTTTTGTTCATTTTGGTGGTTGAGCGGAAATCGTTAGTGACGAGAGGGAGACAACATTAAATTTAATCGTTGGGTTGAGTTTCGTTTCGTCGAAGAAAATTTAAAAGAGTGTGTCAGAAATTAAGTTATTTCCGATTTGGGCATAGTATAAAAAGGGGGAATGTTTCCATTTTGGGAAACATTCCTTTTCTTTCTTTTTTTCTTCCTCGTTTCTTTTCTTTCTCTCTTCTTTCTCTCCCTTCAGCCCGAGCCTCCACCGACACCACCACCAGCTTTGTAGTCCGACCACCATCCCGACCTCCACCGGCGCCGGACGACGCGTGTCGGCTCCCCCACCCCGCCAGCAGCTGCGGCCTGGCGTCTCCGCCGCCGTGCAGCCGAGAAGAAGCCAAAACCTCCTTCCCTGTGGTGGACGAAATCCCCTTGGCGGCCATCTCTTGGCCCAAAGTGAAGAGGGAAAGCTAGAGCCTTGTGTGGGTAGCAATTCCACCGAAGGAATCGGATCAATTCAACTTGGGTACGGAAATTTCAAGAATTGAAATTTTTAGGGTTTGTGAAGTTTTGTTGGAAATAGCTGAAATTATGTTTTTGGAGGTTGGAATTGGGTTTGTGGTGGTGTTGGGAGTTGAATTGGTGTAATTGGAAGTTCATTTGATTGTGTTGGTGAATTTTGGTGTTGGGGGAGGAATGGCCGCCATGACAGCCGCCATGTACGGCGGCTGCAGCGGAGGAGGGCGGTGGGGAGAGGGGGAAGAGGCACATTAGTTGATGTTTGAGGTGAATTGGGCCTTGGCGGAGCTGCCGCTGCTATGGCAGCGGCGGCGGTGCGGCTGCTGCTACTGCGGCGGTGGCGGCGGCGAGAGAACGAAGGCCAACGTAAAGTAAAAAGAGAGTTAAGAGTTAATTTGGATATATGGACTATGTTCATATATAATTGGGTGTAATCGGAGGAATCGTACGAGTGAGGACGATTTTGATTTGAGTTTCTGAATTGTTATCGAGTCTGAGATTTTAAGTATATTCTTTGACAGGCCGAGGAGAGGCTCAACGTGAGGAGGACTCGAGTCAGAGATCGACTTAGTCGTTGTGAGTGTACTTTTGTTTTGAATTCGATGCATGCATAATTATTCGATTTTATGAAAGTTTATATATATATATATATATGTGGGAATTAATATGGAAATGTTTTGGATTATCGAAAAATAATACCTTTATTGAAATGATGATTTCTTGGTAACGATTTTCAAATGGTTTATAAATTAAACAAATTAACTTGACATCATGGAAATTATATGTTTATTTATATGTAATCGGAAATGGGATTTCCGTGGACTATACGATTTTAATTGTTGGATATTGCGCTTTAGTAATGGTGTTGATTTTATATTTGTTCTTTGAGGCCATGCTTTAATTTGATTATATTTATGGACCTTAGATATACGGTCGGGGACCGTACTATTTTATGATTACATAGGGGAAATGTATTTTGATTTGATTTCGGATTTTTCACCATATAAGGGTCCGTTTATGATTATTGCTAGCTAGCTTATTGACCTCATCCCACGCGAGGTGACGACTTGACCATATAGGTCAGATTCACGCTCGGTGGTTGACGGAGTTGTGGTGTAGAGGTTTAGCGTGGGACGCGGACGCTGTAGAGAGTCTTAGAGACTCTGACCCTAGCCTTGGAGGCTCATTATGATTATGGTGGTTAACATTCCCCTATTTTTATTTAATTGGTATTCATTGGTCAATGGGATTGACCTAGTTATCCGTTTATACTTTATATTTGGTTTTCGGGACTTTTGATATTTTATATGACTTTATAATTCTCGAACCAGCGGGGCTGGAGAGTTTTGTATTGAGAGTGTTAAAGAGAAAAGTTGTTTTAACGCATGCATCATGATTTTATTTATGTAAAATAAGGAAAGTAATAAATTCTCTTTTGTTATATTTACATATATCTATATGTGTATTTGATTTTGTCCACTCACGCTAATGTTTTTAAATTACTTTCCCTGGGCTTTTCGTTTTAAACTGCCCAGCTTGCAGAGTTCGGTACTGGTAGGAGGTTTCCGCTGTCAGTTATTGTAGGTTACCTATTTAACCTACTTGTATCATTTTTCATTTGTCTAGTCGCTCTGATACTTTGTAGATGTTGTAAATTCTCAAATGTTCACCTTTGGGTGTAACTTGACATTTTGTTATATGAAATTTCATTTCTGTTACATATTTGTAAGGTTGTTCCCTATTGTTGGTTTTTGAGATGTTGATTGTTTGTTGGGGGAGCAGGTGGCTCCGTGAGTCAGGGTGGATTATTTTAGAAGTGTTTGTTTCTTTTCCAGATAAGGGTTGTCCATTTTAAGAGAGGTTATGTCGAATTTTTCGGTAGAATCTCCCTTGAAATGGTCCCCGCAGGATTTACTCTGGGTAACAGTGTGTTATCCGGGGCGGGTCCTGTCACATGGTGCCGAAAAGGTTGAACCCGTCGGTTGAGAGCCCGAGCCTGACGTTTCTGAAATCTGACGCAAAATGAAGAAACTCATTGTTTATATGCTTCCAAGCCGCTCCGTCAGAGATGTGTGTGATGATATCTGCGTCTCCCGCGTCCCGCTCACCGTGCCATCTCATAGCTTTTGCGGTGGTTTCTGACATGTACAACCGCTCAAGCCTATCTCTCAACGGAAAATACCGAAGCACTTTCACAGGTTTCCTATTGCCTGCTCCCGTCAACTTATATCGGTCAGACTGACATATCGGACATGCGTCAAGGCTAGCAAGGTCATTCCCTTCTGCATCTTTAGCCCAGAAGAGAACGCAGTCAAATGCGCATGCATGGATCTTAATGTAGGAAAGCCCTAGATCTTTGAGGATACTTCAGACCTTAATTTGATTGGTAGGATTACGATGACCCTCCTCCAACAACGAAGAAGTGTACTGTAGATATTCATCCACTTGCCTGATAGTCGATTTTGTCTCGACTTTAATCCTCATTACCTCCATCACACTTTGAAGAACTGTCTTCTCAGAACTTGAAGACACAGGGGTCTGTTGCAATGCAATCAGTTTGTTGTACTTGTCAAAGGCAGCAGTGTTGACAACTTGTAGGAAGGGCAGCACCGGGTCATGCATATATTGTTGCCCACTGATAGGAGCATAATGTGCTACGATATTATATGCTTATGCCCTCGTTTATACTTCGTTTAACCCTTATTTGTCTAAGATAGAGTCATAATTTAATTTAGTGTCATTTTGGTAGAGTTTTTATCAAATGTGCTTAAGAATCCGAAAAATGACTAAGTATGAGAAATCTGGAAAATAGTGCAAAATATGTCTTTTTCGCGATTTTGAGATGAGCACAAATATGATCTATCCTTGTCCGAATTTAGTGAAATTTGGTGTGCTTAATATTCATATACTGAGGAATGTTGTGTTAAAATTTCATATCAATCGGAGTTCGGGAAGTCACTCAAAAGAGGGCTGCAAAACAGCAGTCCGAGCAAACCAATCCAGGGACTTCCAGGATTTTCCTGGGACTTTGATCCAACTTCGAAAAATCATTCCCGACGATTCACAAGGAATTTGATCGAGATATTTTATGGGGAGATGTCTATATGTGTCTAGTTTATCTGAGACTTGGAATCGTATCAATTGGAGCTCCGAGAAGGGAGATATGTCGGATTTACTGGAGCAAGGTCATTCCAGCCGAGTTGCTGCCGGTCTTGTGTTCTTGCGGGTTTGGGGCATTTTTCCATGGACCAAGCTCACCAAATGGAGTTGTCAAGCCTACACAAGAAGTTCATGAAGATATGCAGCCCAATCCAAGGAAGAAAATCAGAAAAAGAAGTTTCCTAGAAGAACCAAGAAAGGAAGGAACCAAAACCTTGTTGCACAAGGATTACCTTTGCCGATTTGGACTAGGTTTTCTACCTAGGGTTTCTGCCGAATTTGCCTCTATATATAGCCATGTTTTCCTACAGAAAAATCATCTCATCTCAAGCATAAACACAAGGCCTAAACTCTACCAAAATTCCCCAAAGATCCTATACAAAAACCTAAACCGAAAACCACCTTCACCTCACCTCAACCAAGTTTCTGCTTTGCCGAACCTTGGATTTTCTACCTCCATAACCTACTGCCGATGTGACCTATTGCCGTGCAGCCTCACCCCAGCCTCCATACTTCGCCGGATCCACACGACGTGAAGCTCTCAAGGTGTCTCAAAGTGTGATCCACTCCCCTCTTTCGGTTTAGTAATTTTTGTTTAGTTATGTTTAGTTTTGTCTATGAAACACTCATGTATGTTTGGTGTTGGTTTATATGTCTATGTATGAATCGATTTTGGTTTTATAAATTGTATGTTAAAGACTTGTTTGAATCGATGCTTAGATTTATGTTTAGGTTTCGACAAGAACAATGAGTTTTGCATGCTAATTTGTAATATGTAACTTGTAAATTCATGTGTTAGATAATTAGGACAGTGGTATAGATGCATGTTTTAGGTTCAAAATTGGTTAGTATCTAAGGATTGGGCATGAAAATCGGTACTTAGTGTTGTCTTGAACATTGATCTAGGTGCTAGGTTTAATCAGCTAGAGTAATTACGAACGTTGCCATACTCAAAAGGTCGCTCTGATTTGTGTTGCTCACTTAGGGTTTAATACTTTAGATACTTGCATGTTTAAAATAAGATGATTGACAACCTTACTTATTTTGCTTGTCTCCAATTCAGACCATTGCGCACAATTGTTAAGTCTCAAAAGGATTAACATAACTTTAGGGCCCATAACCAAAAGTTCGGTCTTAAAACTTGAGAGGTCTTACAACTAAGTTGTAGTTGGAACTAATTTTGAACTTAAGCATGTTGGTACTTGTTCCTTACTTTCTTGCATGTGAGTTTATATGTTAAAGAGTCTTTGGTGCTAAATGTTTTGTGAGAGATGATGATCACTTGTATATAGTAGTTTAGGTTTATTTTTGTGTCTTAGATATAGAGGCAGTCCTTGCTGCCGAACCTCATCTTCATCCCCCATGATAAATTCGTATATATGTATATAAGTGTGACAATTGTGTGCATATATGTTTGTGAATATTTGTGTTAACATTCTCATATTTCAGGTACCCTTAATCCCCGGCTAGAACGATCCCTACTTATTCTATACTACTAACGATTGTAGGGTTTTTGATTGCTTGAGTCGCTTTGGCGCTCGATCACCCACGTACACCGCTTTCAAAAGGAAACACGTCGTTGACGAATGCCATTGTTGGATCGTTGGATGTACTACTACTGCCCGCCTCAAAAAACTGCCCATGATCATGCGATCCATCTAATGATGGCTCACCGTGATATATCCAACGTTTGTACTTCGGCCAAAACCCATTACTCTTTAGGTGCTCCCATACTGTCCTAATCGGAAATCAACACATATCACTGCGACACTTACATTTCTTGCACAGGCAATAATGGTAATCATTCCCGTTTGCATTTTCCTCGACGAACTGCAAAAAATTCACAACTCCTGTAGTGTATCGTCGATCATGCCTTGGAAGCGAAATCCAACTCTTATCCAGATCCATATATAGCCTGATAATAATATATATGTATAACTTTAATTAATAAGAAATTAATTAACACACACATATATATATATATATATATATAAATCCTTAATAATTAATTACATTACAATATATATTATTATCAACATCAACTCATATATATATATATATATACCATTAATTAACAGCCATTATTTAAGTTACACTATATATCAACCATTATTTAAGTTAATTAATTACACTATATATCAACAACTATTAATTAACATATATATATATATATATATTAACACTAATTAAAATAACATCAAATTAAAACACATAATTAAACTAAAACTCAAAATCAACTCAATAAAAACTCAAAATCAACATATATACATACATTCTAACACTAAAACAACAACAAATTAAACAAAAAATCACTTAATAAATCAAAATCACTAAAACTCAAAATCAACTCAACTAAAACTCAAAATCAACATATATACATATATTCTAACACTAAAACAACAACAAAACAAAAAATCATTTACTAAATCAAAATCACTAAAACTCAAAATCAACTCAACTAAAACTCAAAATCAACATATATACACATGTACGTACCTATATATAGCTCCACAATGTAAGAGATGACATATTTCAACAATACCCACAGATTTTTCACTCTTTCTCCCGTTTTTCCCCTTTTTTTTTGAAATGAGCAGCTGCTATCCAGATCTGAAAATACATAGACTTATAGCCGACGAAAATGTCAACTTCGTCGGCCATACTTCCAAAAATTTTCGTCGGCTAATGTTTCGGAGAAAGGCCGACGAAAATACAAATCGTCGACTGAAATATGAATATAGCCGACGATTTTTTGAAAATACCAACGAAAAAACGGTTTCGTCGGCTATGGTTAAACTATGGCCGACGAAAAATAAAATTATCGGCTATTCCTTAGAATTACCGACGAAAATTTTAATTCGTCGGCCGTTTTTTTTTTTTCGTTGGGAAAACCCCTTTTTTCTGGTAGTGGTTATTGATTACAGACTATTCATTTTGAAGATTCTGTGATATAGTATGAAGGCTTATTTGGAATTTTATGAAGAACTTAGTTACTAGGGCAGTTTGGGTTGTTGGAGAATATGGTGGCAGAAGTTGGGAAAGGTGATTAATGATAAATATTTTGGAAGGAGTAATTATATGGGTGTAGAGAGTAAATTTGGAGTTGTGTAATTTGGAAACTATCAGAGAAGATGAGAGAAATAGAGAAATAAGGAAGTGGGTGTCCTTAGTAATTATCAAGGACTTACTCGTTCAACTTTGAAGTGATTGGTCAGCTTTATCTGAACGGAGGTTCGATACAAGAAATGAATGCATATTTACAATTTCCAGAAGCAGAAGGATAAGGATTCCAGAATGCGTGTCGCTGAGTTACTATTTCGTTTAGCATCGGAACTAACTCGGATTTCAGGTAGGGTCTCTCAGGGAACCTCATTTTAAATTGATAATTATAATTATATTTGAGATCAGTGATTTGTGTGATCTTGTTTGATAATTCTTGATTGTTATTGCTTTCGATAAAAGCATGTGTAATTGATAAGTTATATATATATATGATCGATGTTACTGCTTTCCATAAAAGCTTATGTTCGATATTTTAATGGCATACATAATGCATTGCGAGGTCCGGTGACTGTGCATTTGAGAGTGGTGATTGTGAAAAGTTGAGAATGAGATTGAGAGGAAAGAATGCCTTTTGCGTAGTTGAGTTTCTTCGTGGGGACATCCAGTAGCTATGATAAGCCCACCGTGCACAAATGTGGGGAAAGTATGCCCCTTCGACGCAGAAGTCGATAAAACGATCTTTTCGGGTTTCGGGACTGGGGACCATGAGGTTAACAAGACGACTAGCAAAAGAGGCACATATAACGAGGAGTTGTCGGTTATTAGATCATGTGTCTGAAACGTTAGAGTCACCCAAGGTGGGTAAAATACACGGTATGGGACGTGTAGGCTCTATTGTTTTTGATATATGGTGTAATGTCTGGTAACTGAGTGGAAGAATTTCATTTGCATTCATGCATCTGATTATTATTAATTTTTATGTTTTTATTTCATAACTTGCTGTAACCTAGTTAAGATTAACCTTAAGAAGTTTGGCCCTACTGAGCGTAAGCTCACCTCTAGAGATTTTTCTTGTTCAGAAACGTACGTGGTACGACACGTCTTTCGAGAAGATTAACTGTGACTTTGAGGAAGAGTCCAGTGAGGTAGAACGCAAGACGTTATTTTCTTTGTAAAAATATTTTGTTATTACAAATGTTTTATTTTCAACATTTTTGTAAAGTATTCTGTATTTATTTGTTTTAATTTTTTTTTTCCGTTCGCGCCTCAGCTTCGACGTCAGGTGTTTAATTTCCACCGACACCGGGACCGGGGCATGACAAGCCCGTCAAGTCCTCTGAGCTTGTCAAGTCCTCGGCCTCGGCTTCGTCTCCGAACCCTTCAAGTCCTCGTCCTCCACTCCTTCGAGCTCATCCGACTTCCTCCATTCGATACTCTCACACCCATTTCTCCACAATTAGGTTAGGTTTTCTTTTTTCTCCATCTCTCTGTTTTTTTTTTTTTTTTCAAGCTGTTGCACCACACCCAATTCCATATAGTTGGGTTCTTAACCAAAGTTTGAAGCTTTGGTTTGAATTTGGTGGCAAAGTTTGAGTCTTTGGTGAGAAAATTTGAGTCTTTGGATACAGATCGAATTTCGGTGGATTTAGAGGTGTTCTGATGGTTTTGTGAAGGGTTTTGTTGACTTTATTGGAACACCTAATTTGATTAGTGAGAAAAACAGGGGTTGTGGATTTGATGTTGGATTTGGAAAGAGTTTGGGTTTTGAGGTTTGAATTTGGTGTGAAAAGTTTAGACTTGAGTTTTATATCATTTATACTAACTGAATTGCAATACTAATTGCAAAAAACGAAGGTTAACTGGAGAAGAAATTTGTTGTTCAATGATTGATGGCTAGATGGAAGAAGCTTATCGCTCGGTGAAATGAAGAAGGTTCAGGCCTTGAAGATTCAAAGCCTTCTCAGCGGGATCCCGTTTTGGTCCAAGTTTCGTCCTGGTCCCGTACGGGATACGGGCCTGGCAGGATCACTACTACTGAAAGCATTGAAAGCCATCAACAAAGCCTCCTCGCTACTTTTGTTATCTTCCGCAAGCTTGGCATAACACTGCTTGTTCTCCAACCTTCTCAAGCTGAATTCTTGTAGTGGCCATATCTATGACAATTGAAGCATTGGGCATTGGATACATCCCATTCTTGACTCCAATGAAAGCCTCTACCTCTTCCTCTTCTTGCTCCAAATCTGCCCTGTGAACCTCTTCTATAATTAAAATTTTAATTTTTCTGAGTCGAGCTTGACTGACTGCGAGACGACTAATTCTTCTCTTTTTTAAAGCTTAATTGAGTCTGCAATGCTTCTTCAATCACCATCTCTGACTTCTCATTTAGCCTATGTTCATAGGCCTGCAAGGAACTCATCAAATCATCCACCGTCATAACATTAAGGTCTTGTGACTCCTCAATGGCTGTGACCTTCCCTTCAAACCGTTCCATCAAAGTTCTGATACTAGATGTAGAGTCTGCACAGCAACAAACCAAAAACACAACAACAATTCTGATGTGAGCCTAAGCTCGCACACAATAATAAACACTACAAAAGATCGTTAGTAGTATAAGCAAATAGGGATCGTTCTAAGCCGGGGATTAAGGGTACCTGAAATATGAGATTGTTAGACAAATATATACACAAGTATTCACAAAACGTCACAATGGGGGAATTGATATGGATCGGCAGCAAAGCTGCCCCTAACTCTAAGAACACGAAATTAAACCCTAATTTACTATATACAAGTGATCATCATCTCTCACACAAAATAGTTCACACAAAAGACTCTTTAACACATAGATTCGCATACAAGAAGGTAAGGATCAAGTATTTAGCATGTTCAAAACTCAACTTAGTTTCGACCTACAACTAGAACGTTTCTGATTTTTACCTAGTTGTGAGACTTTTTCTAATGTTTTAAGATCGAGCTATTCGCATGGTGATCCTAAAAGTTATGCTACCTTATACAAGTCATAGCATTGAAGCACAAAAGTCTATATTCGAAGACATGTAAACAAGCAAAGTTGTCAATCATCTTATTTAACAGGCAAGTTTTAGCTAAGGTACTACCCTAAGTAAGCACAATAGAATCAAAGCAACATACGTTTCATCTTTATTCATTCTACTCAGGTTAAATGAAACCTAACACCTAGATTTACATGCAAACAACAAATGCTTAAGCACAACTAATGTTTCGGTTTTTAAGGAACACCCTTAGATTACTAACCAAATTAAATCCTAAACATGCTTCTAATACTACTGCCCTAATTATCCATACACACGAAATCCATGAATTAAAATTGCAAAACAACTACATAAACTTCAACAAAATCGGTTCATACAAAAGTTTAGCAAAAACCAAGAATTGAAACAAGTTCTTACAAGATAACCAAACAAAACTAAATACAAGAGCCATAGGGGAATGGATCACACTTTAAGAACCTTGAAGACTTCTCAAATGTGACAAGGTGCTACTCAGCTGCTGCTTGGTAGATGCTCGGCAGGAACAAAAATTCGGCAGAAGACCAAGGTGAAGGTACGGCAGTTTTGGTGGTGGTGGTGATGGGTTTTGGCTATGTATTTAAGTGTTGGTGCTTGAAAAGACTTGGTAGAGCTTTAGGCTAGTATTTTATGCTTGAGATGAGATATCCTTTTCTTCATGGTGCCAGCCTCTATTTATAGGAGAAAGGCTGTGAAGTTTGGGACTTTTTCCTTGTTCAAAACGGGATAGAAATCTTCAATAAATAAGGTTTTCCAATCCGAGTTGGAATAGATTTTTCTCTCCTTATTGAACAAAGAAACTCTTGCTTGGCCGGCTTATGATTTCTTCTTGGACACGCATAGGAAGGATCTTGGACGTTCGCAAAGCTCATTGGAATGATTTGGCACGCTCGCAGCCGCTTGAAGATATTACCGGAAATTTCTCTCTGCTCGCGAGTACAGACTTTGCTAGTATCGGGTACTGACGAGGCTTCTTGGTGGCGAGTCTGGTGCTGGCGAGTATAAGCTTCTGGCGGGCGAAGATGTTGGCGAACGAGGCTGATGGTGAATATAAGCTACTGGCGAGCATAGTTGTTGGCGGCCGAGCAAGGACTTGGCGAGCGAGCTCCGGCGAGTATAGTTGTTGGCGACCGAGCAAGTACTTGGCGAGCGAGCTCTGGCGAGTATAGGCGAAGCTGATCTGACCTTTGCGTCTTTAATTTAGCATAACTTCCTCCTCGGGGCTCCAATTGATCTGTATTTTTGACACACAACCCGTTAGCAAGCCAATAATATGCATACCAAATTTCAGCAAATTTGGAAAATGATAAGTCACAAATCTATTCATCTCAAAATCACGAAAAGACATATTTTTTACTATTTTCCAGAATTCTTAAACTTAGTCATTTTTCGGATTATAAAGCATATTTGATTAAAACTCTACCAAATCAACACTAAACTATATTATGACTCTATCTTAGACAAATAAGGGTTAAACAAAGCATAAATTAGGGCATAAGCATATAATATCGTCACACATTGTGCTCCTATCAACTACCCCACACTTATCCTTTGCTAGTCCCTTAGCAAACTAAACTAAACTAGACTCTAAACAAACTATTGCCCCTAACAATTTGTCTCAGGCTCGTATGTATACATAGCTTTCAAGTTAATGCATGAGAATGATAGGCACGAAAATTTTGAGCTTCATGAACATGTGACATCAATATGAACATATAAGAGCAAAAGGTAAGCATGTAAACATGTAAAAGCTAATTCAAATCACCTCACCAGGCATACTCTCTTCTTTTCTCTCGAAGCATGGTTATTCACACATAAGTATATGCAAGTGAAAGATAATGAATTACAAAGAGTAACTTGCATATGTAAAAGAAACGAAAGCACTTTGTGAATTTTCATCGAAAAACCTCATATGATAACTATATGCACCAATGAACCAAAACCATATGCTTACTCTTGAGATAATCTCCACAATCAAATTTAACCATCTTAAGAATCATGAAAAAGATCAATCAAAATGGGTTGTAATGGGGCTAGGCTAAGAGGTATTCGATATTTGGATAAGGAGGCTCAAAACGTCACCGTGCGCTTTAGCAAAGCTCGAATCTCCTTATGTCTTCTCGCCGAAGGATCAAATTTCATCTTGTTGGACCCATACTTCATTCTTTTCTTCCCATAACTTTACAACAATACCCAAGACAATAGCCATGCACAAAATTTTTCTTTTCTTTTTCAAGCCGTGCCTTACATTTTTCTTTTCTTGCTCTCGGTATCTTTTCTTTCTCTTTTGGTCCGAGCAAAATTTTTTTTCTTTTCTTTTCTAAGGCACGGCATCTATTACATCTTACATATAGATTCATGGCTAAGTCTACCCCACACTTATTCTTCTTCATCACTTCACGCAAAAACGCTTTCAAAAATCAAGCTTTGCCGACACACAAGGTAAAGGCATCACTATACTAAGCTCATGGAAAGTGTTTAAGGGTGATGAAAGAGAAGGCTCAACGTAGGCTCAAAGGGGTTTACTAAGGTGTCCCACGACGGGCACAAATAGGCACATGCTTTATTTGGCAATGGTGGTAAACCTAAATGATCTTTATTTGGCACATGCTTTATCAATCGAATCCGACGTATCCGGTGGTGCAGCTGCAATGTGTCCGGCTTCTTGCGTGAGCTTGTCAATCCTGCCGGCGATGGCAGGTCCGGCAGGAGATGGAGTTGCAGCTGGAGTTGGGTGCTGCTGCTCAGCAGCAAGGTGTAGCGTGTCCGGGCTCAACACCGTATCAGATAAGGAGAGCTTCTTGGCAGTGTGGTGGTTGGCAGCACGGTCGACAGTGGCTGGTCCGTCTGCGACGCTGGTGAGTTGTGTCAACACCGAGGCAAGTGTGGTTTGTGGGGCATCATTCAAAGGTTGGGAAGCAATGGTGTGTTCTTGGAATGAATCATAGTAAGACTTCAAGCGATGTTCATGTTGAAGGCCTTGATTGCCCACCATGCCTTGTGCTCTAGCTCAACCGGTAAGTGACATGCTTTGCCATAAACTAACCGAAAAGGAGACATGCCTATCGGTGTCTTGTATGCCGTCCTATATGCCTACAAAGCGTCATCGAGACGATCACTCCAATCCTTCCTTGAAGGTCCAACCGATTTTTCTAGTATGTGCTTGATCTCTTGATCACTTACCTCGGCCATGCCACTTGTTTGGGGATGATAAGGTGTAGAAACCTTATGTGTGACTCCATACTTCCTCAATAAGGCTTTAATGGTGCGGTTACAAAAATGGGATCCTCTATCACTAATCAAGACTCTTGGAACTCTAAAACGTGAAAAGATGTTGGTCTTGAGAAACTTGGCTACCACCTTGGCATCATTGGTGCGTGTAGCCCTTGCTTCGATCCACTTTGACACATAATCAACCGCAAGCAATATGTAGAGAAAACCCTTACTCGAAGGAAACGGTCCCATGAAGTCAATACCCCAAAGGTCAAAAATTTCTACCTCAATGATAGGCGTGAGCGGCATTTGGTCTCTAGCTCCAATGTTCCCCATTCTTTGGCATCTATCACATGCTTTGCAAAACATGAATGCATCTTTGAAAATCGTAGGCCAAAAGAAACCACAAGTAAGTACCTTCAATGCCGTTTTCCTTGGTCCAAAGTGCCCACCACAAGCTTCATGATGACAAAAAGCAAGGATGGAGCGATGTTCATTCTCCGGCACACATCTTCGAATAACTTGATCACCACATTGCCTCCACAAGTACGGATCGTCCCACAAGAAGTGTCGAGCTTGCTTCCTTATCCTCTTTTGTTGGTGGCTCGGCATCTCTTGGGGGAATCGGCGTGTAGCAAGAAAATTGGCAATGTCGGCATACCAAGGCTCATACATTTCAAGTCAAAAAAGTTGCTCATCCGGAAAGGTCTCACATAGGGGTAGCCGATCCTCTTCATGAACAAGGCGACTCAAGTGATCGGCTACAACATTCTCTACTCCTTTCTTGTCCTTAATCTCAATGTCGAACTCTTGAAGCAAAAGAATCCATCGAATGAGCCTCGGCTTAGCATCCTTCTTTGTCATAAGATATCTCAAAGCGGCATGATCACTATAAACAATAACTTTGGAATTCAAAAGATATGATCGAAACTTTTCCAAAGCAAAAATTACCGCTAAGAGTTCCTTCTCCGTTGTTGTGTAGTTGAGTTGAGCATCATTGAGAGTCCTTGAAGCATAGTAAATGGCGCATGGCTTCTTCTCAATTCGTTGTCCAAGTACCGCTCCAAGTGCATAATCACTAGCATCACACATCAACTCAAATGGCTCGTCCCAATTTGGAGAAACTAAAACCGGCGCCGAACAAAGGCAAGCCTTCAATCGGCAAAAAGCAATCTCACACGCATCCGTCCACTCAAACGTCACCTCCTTTTGTAACAAGTTGCTCAATGGCTTTGCAATTGAAGAGAAGTCTTTGATAAATCTTCGATAAAACCCCGCATGGGTAAGAAAACTTCTCACATCTTTCACACATCTAGGGCTCGGCAATGCTTGTATTAGCTCTAC
Source organism: Potentilla sterilis (assembly GCA_963682095.1). NCBI lineage: Eukaryota > Viridiplantae > Streptophyta > Magnoliopsida > Rosales > Rosaceae > Potentilla > Potentilla sterilis. The sequence continues at coordinate 16,069,692 of OY821766.1, read as the reverse complement.
CTTGGCTTTGTCAACCTCTAAGCCTCTTGCCGAAATAATGTGCCCAAGAACAATACCTTGCGTGACCATGAAGTGACACTTCTCCCAATTGAGCACAAGATTGGTCTCTACACACCTCTCAAGTATCTTCTCCAAGTTCCCCAAACATGCATCGAAGGTGCCTCCATACACACTAAAGTCATCCATAAACACTTCGATAATGTCTTCAATAAAATCCGAGAAGATAGCATACATACATCTTTGAAACGTGCCGGGTGCGTTGCATAAACCGAATGGCATCCGTCGATAAGCAAACGTGCCAAATGGACAAGTAAAAGTGGTATTCTCTTGATCATCCGGGTGTATCATGATTTGATTGTAGCCACTATATCCATCAAGAAAGCAATAGAAAGAATGGCCGGCTAACCTCTCTAGCATTTGGTCCATAAACGGCAAAGACATGTGATCCTTCCTCGTTGTAGCGTTGAGCTTCCTATAGTCGATGCACATCCGATGACCGGTTACAAGTCTTTGTGACACAAGCTCATTCTTCTCATTCTTGACAACCGTTACACCACTCTTTTTCGGCACTACTTGCACGGGAGATATCCACTTACTATCCGAAATTGGGTAAATCACCCCACAATCAAGCAACTTGATAATCTCATCTTTCACAACTTTCATCATTGGAGGGTGAAGTCGACGTTGAGCTTCCTTTGTCGGCTTAGCTCCTTCTTCTAACAAGATGCGATGAACACAAGTAGTAGGGCTTATTCCCTTGATGTCCGCTAAGGTCCAACCTATAGCGGTCTTGTACTTCTTAAGCACTCTTATCAAATCAACCTCTTGCTTCTCACTAAGCATTGAAGACACAATAACCGGTAGTGTATCTTCTTCTCCAAGATAAACATACTTCAAGTGACTAGGGAGTTCTTTAAGTTCTAACTTTGGGGCCTCTTCCACACTTGGTTGAAATTTTGTTGTGGCACTTGGAATTGACAAGAACGAATCAAACTTTGAATAAGGCCGAGCCTCTAACTCGGCACACACTTCTATCAAACTCGGCAACATCATGTAAGGTTCGGCAATGATGCTAGGCTCGGCAATGCTTCCCATCTCCTTAAACGTGACTCGTTCTCCCTTCTTGTCAAATCCGACCCCTTGCTCAATCGCTAATTGCTATGCGTCGAGCGAGGTCGACATAACTTGCTCGACCTCCTCCAATACATCAATGGCACAACCATCCTTCAAATCAACAATGGAGAATTTCATGGCATCAAACACATTAAACTTAATCACCTCACCATCAAACTCCATAGTTAGGTTGCCCTCGGCCACATCTATCTTCGTGCGTGCCGTCCTCATAAATGGTCGCCCTAGTAGCAATTGAGTGCTATTGATTAGCGAATCCTCCATCTCAACCACATAAAAATCGGCAGGGAATATCAATTGGTTAACTTGCACAAGCACATCCTCCACATAACCCTCCGGATACTTACTTGACCGATCCGCAAGTTGAATGATGACATTGTCCTTCTTGAGAGGCCCTATACTCAACGTTTGATACATATTGAGGGGCATGACATTGATCGATGCTCCCAAATCTAACATCACATCCTCAAAACGAGTGTTGCCTATCACACAAGGCACATTGAAGCTTCCCGGATCCTTCATTTTTGGTGGCAACTTCCTTTGAATAACGGCCGACATCGTCTCGCTCATAGTCACCACACGAGTCTCCCTCGTATGCCTTCTAGCCGTGCATAGCTCCTTTAAAAACTTAGCATACTTCGGTACTTGCTTAATGCACTCCAACAAAGGGATGTTGACTTGCACTTTCCGGAAAATCTCCAACACCTCCTCATCGGACTTATCCTTCTTCGATTTAGCAAAGCGAGAAGGGAATGGAATGCTTGAAGTCGGCACCCCTCCCTTGCTTGCTTGGCTCGGCACTAACTCACTCTTTGATGTTGCGGGATCATACTCAAACTCATTGCGCAGCCCCTTGTTCTTCACATTATTTCCGGCATCTCCTCCCTTCTCGGCATGCCTGCCATTCTCAGCAGCCCTATCACTCTCGGCTGCAGCATGGCTGCCGGCTGCAGCCCCATTGTTTTCAACTCCATGGCTGCCGGCAATTGCAAGTCCGGCAGCCCTTTCGGCTTCATCAACTAAATCGAATGTTACTCGCTTCTTCTTTGGACTTGTTGGAGGAAACAACTCTCTTCCACTTCGAGTTTGAATTACCTTGGCTTGCTCGTTCCTCGGATTGGGAATTGTATTGCTTGGCAACTTCCCTTGCTCATTAAATCTTCCCATGAAATCTACAACTTGGCCCATTTGAGTCTTGAGCTCACCAATGTCCTTTTGATGATTTTGTTGCCCTGTGAGCAATGCTTGAGTAGCACTTGACAAAGATTGGAGCAAAGCATCATAATTTGGATTGCTAGGTGCGGCTTGGCCTTGGCTCGGCCCCCCTTGGTGTGGCATGGTTTGGTGGTTGCTCGGCATGGCATTGTAGTTGCCATGGTTTGGTTGAAACTGCTGCCGAGGCACAAACGGTGCCCTCGGTGCAAATGGTGCTCCTCCCTCTCTCGGTTGCATAGGTGCCCTAAGCACATTGTCATTATTCGCCCATTGAAAGTTAGGATGATCATTGAACCTCGGATTGAAGTTCCCAAACCGTTGACCTCCTTGAAAGCCAATAGCATTGCACTCCTCTACTCCCTCATTAACTCCAAATTGAGGGCATTGTTCGGTCTCATGGCCCTCGGTGCAAATTTCACATACCATAGCACGCTTCTTCATCAAGTTACTCACCAAGTCGGTAAGCTTGTCCACTTTCTCCTCTAACTTTGAGCTCGAAGATGTCTCATGCACTTTCTCATTCCTTTGCACATTGCCTCGTGCCATGCCAAATTGTTGGTTGTTCAATGCACGAACTTCCAACAAGCTTCTTGCTGCACCGGCATTCAACTCCTAAAAGCTACCTCCCGCGGCCTAATCAAGAAACTCTCTCTCCATGACACGCAATCCCTCATTGAAATATTGCAACAAGAGCCCATCGCTAATGCCATGCGATGGACACAAAGAAACTAGGGACTTAAACCTCTTGTAGTAGTCGAAGAAAGTCTCATCTCCGGCCTGCTTCACATTGGTAATTTGCTTCCTCAGATCAGTGATACGTGAAGCAGGAAAGTACTTGAGCAAGAACTCATCCATCATAGAACTCCACGAAACGATGCGAGCACTAGGCACCTCAAACAACCACTCCTTCGCTTGATCTTCTAACGAGAACGGAAAAGCCTTCATCTTGAAGTGTTGCAAATCAGTCCCTCTTGGGCACATAGACTCTGTGGTGAAGTTAAACCACTGTAGATGCTTGTTAGGGTCCTCACTTGGCATCCCATAAAACGATTTCAGCTTATGGAGGAATCCACTCCTCAATTCAATCTCTCCCGTCTTATCAGCTTCCAAGGGAGGATAAGTGATATTAGAAAGAGCAACACCAGCTCCAGCAGCATGACCATTCTGTGATCGGATTGAAGCCATTATCTCTTCTTCTTCTCTGATTCGGCAAAGGCCTCAAACTATGGATTTCCAAGATCACACGACGACGAAACAATAGAAGGGGAGCTCGGCAAACTATCAGAACCGGATGACAAAGATGGCAATCTAGACGATGATGGTGATGACGGCAAGGTTGGTGATGGAACTGATAAACTGGTTGGTGACGATGGCGGTAATGGCACAAAACGAGAAATAGCGAGTTCTTGATCTAAACGTTGCAATCGGCCTTGAAGATCTCTTGTCCAAATATTAGATTCGGACATGCATTATTCTGAAATTTGCAATATTTAAACAAGTTAGAACATCGTAAAGAAATAGAAAGCAAGAATATACATCATTACAAGCCACGGCATTGGCAATTACACAACATCTTTCAAACAATGGCACACACATAATCAAGGCAAAGGTTCGGCAAAGCTAAATTAAAATTCGGCAAAAAGAGATGAAAAGTTGAAACGTTCATGATCATGTAATCGCTAAGTCTAATTTCTTTTTAAGAATTTGTTCTAACTCTTGTGGTACGTGGAGCAGAGGAGATAACGGTGCAATGGACTGATACAGCCCCCGGTAGTATCATGCTTAACCCGATATACCTCAAGAGTTCGAACCACACAACTTGTTTTATCTTTGAAGAAAATAGGCCACATATGTCAAGTTATGTTCTAGCGTCTAAAGTGAGGTGATGCTTCGGCACAAGCTGTCGACTAGGTCGAGCGTGTTCTACTTTTCAAAGGCGGTGTCGTTAAAATTCACGGAGGGCGAACCCCCTACAGGAACCAGGCAGGACTCGTTATTGGACACCACGGAGGGCGAACCCCCTATCGACTCACTCACCGAGAATGAACATCAGTCTATGGGCCTTGAGATCCAGTTAAACAAACCTGAGAACCATATCAATGAAAATAACTTGCCCCATACTTGGTAAAACAAACTCGGGTCCTAGCAGTTTACAAGTGTTGATTAAAACCGCCCTCAACCTCATAGAAGTAATACAATTGCCGAAATGTCGCTTGTATGCGTGGGGGGGGGGGGGGGGGGGGAAGTATCCCGCGTTTCCCAATCTACATAAAAACGGATTCAACAAAGCACCATTCAAATGAAGGGTTTTGGTTATGATCAACAAAAGTGGCTTCACCTACATGTTACACTTTAGAAACTAGAATAAACTCAAACATACACAACACTATCAACTTCCTAGAAATTAAACTAAGTGATTACCAACATACATCAACATATATCATGCAACTTTCAAAATTTAAACTCTACATGCTGAAGCATATTTCTACTTTACAAAATCCCAAAATAAAATTAAAAATTAAAACTTTACAACTATACAACAAAAATTTCCAGCAACATATATACACAACAATAACACAAATCAAGCTTTTATAATCCCCGGCAACGGCGCCAAAAATTGATGTGAGCCTAAGCTCGCACACAATAATAAACCCTACAAAAGATCATTAGTAGTATAAGCAAGTAGGGATCGTTCTAAGCCGGGGATTAAGGGTACCTGAAATATGAGATTGTTAGATAAATATATACACAAGTATTCACAAAACGTCACAATGGGGGAATTGATATGGATCGGCAGCAAAGCTGCCCCTAACTCTAAGTACACGAAATTAAACCCTAATTTACTATATACAAGTGATCATCATCTCTCACACAAAATAGTTCACACAAAAGACTCTTTAACACATAGATTCGCATACAAGAAGGTAAGGATCAAGTATTTAGCATGTTCAAAACTCAACTTAGTTTTGACCTACAACTAGAACGTTTCTGATTTTTACCTAGTTGTGAGACTTTTTCTAATGTTTTAAGATCGAGCTATTCGCATGGTGATCCTAAAAGTTATGCTACCTTATACAAGTCATAGTATTGAAGCACAAAAGTCTATATTCGAAGACATGTAAACAAGCAAGGTTGTCAATCATCTTATTTAACATGCAAGTTTTAGCTAAGGTACTACCCTAAGTGAGCACAATAGAATCAAAGCAACATACGTTTCATCTTTATTCATTCTACTCAGGTTAAATGAAACCTAACACCTAGATTTACATGCAAACAACAAATGCTTAAGCACAACTAATGTTTCGGTTTTTAAGGAACACCCTTAGATTACTAACCAAATTAAATCCTAAACATGCTTCTAATACTACTGCCCTAATTATCCATACACACGAAATCCATGAATTAAAATTGCAAAACAACTACATAAACTTCAACAAAATCGGTTCATACAAAAGTTTAGCAAAAACCAAGAATTGAAACAAGTTCTTACAAGATAACCAAACAAAACTAAATACAAGAGCCATAGGGGAATGGATCACACTTTAAGAACCTTGAAGAGTTCTCAAATGTGACAAGGTGCTACTCAGCTGCTGCTTGGTAGATGCTCGGCAGGAACAAAAATTCGGCAGAAGACCAAGGTGAAGGTACGGCAGTTTTGGTGGTGGTGGTGATGGGTTTTGGCTATGTATTTAAGTGTTGGTGCTTGAAAAGACTTGGTAGAGCTTTAGGCTAGTATTTTATGCTTGAGATGAGATATCCTTTTCTTCATGGTGCCAGCCTCTATTTATAGGAGAAAGGCTGTGAAGTTTGGGACTTTTTCCTTGTTCAAAACGGGATAAAAATCTTCAATAAATAAGGTTTCCCAATCCGAGTTGGAATAGGTTTTTCTCTCCTTATTGAACAAGAAACTCTTGCTTGGCCGGCTTATGATTTCTTCTTGGACACGCATAGGAAGCATCTTGGACGTTCGCAAAGCTCTTTGGAATGATTTGGCACGCTCGCAGCCGCTTGAAGATATTACCGGAAATTCCTCTCTGCTCGCGAGTACAGACTTTGCTAGTATCGGGTACTGACGAGGCTTCTTGGTGGCGAGTCTGGTGCTGGCGAGTATATGCTTCTGGCGGGCGAAGATGTCGGCGAACGAGGCTGATGGTGAATATAAGCTTCTGGCCAGCATAGTTGTTGGCGGCCGAGCAAGGACTTGGCGAGCGAGCTCTGGCGAGTATAGTTGTTGGCGGCCGAGCAAGGACTTGGCGAGTGAGCTCTGGCGAGTATAGGCGAAGCTGATCTAACCTTTGCGTCTTTAATTTAGCATAACTTCCTCCTCGGGGCTCCAATTGATCTGTATTTTTGACACACAACTCGTTAGCAAGCCAATAATATGCATACGAAATTTCAGCAAATTTGGAAAATGATAAGTCACAAATCTATTCATCTCAAAATCACGAAAAGACATATTTTTCACTATTTTCCAGAATTCTTAAACTTAGTCATTTTTCGGATTCTAAAGCATATTTGATTAAAACTCTACCAAATCAACACTAAACTATATTATGACTCTATCTTAGACAAATAAGGGTTAAACAAAGCATAAATAAGGGCATAAGCATATAATATCGTCGCACATTGTGCTCCTATCAAATTCTATGACAACAACAATACACACTAGCAATCTATCATAACAACAATTAGAACTCTAGAATCAATCTCTCACACCAGTTAATATCTCTCACACACACACACACAAGAAGAAAACCAAGAGTACTAGGAGCAAGAGCTGTTTATATTATGGACAAAATACTGGTCACTCCTCCAACTTTTACAAATTCGATAGTTTAGCCCTTAAGGTTTCAATTTCAACAGATCACTCCTCCAACTCTCTAATTTTGAACAATCTACTCTCTCCGTCATTTCTCCATCCAATTGCACCGTCAACTAAGTGAGGTGGCAACAAACACTCCACCTGGATCTGCCTCACTCTGTGTAATGCCATCAATACCCCTAACTCTTATCTAACCCCTGAAACCCAACTCACCAAAGTAACCACCCCTCTCCAAACTCTCCCAGAACACCTCCCAAGTACTCCCCTTCCCTTCCCTTCCTCCCCCTTCTTCCTTTGATGCTGATACATCATCTCCATCCCACACGCAATCTTCATCCCCAACTCAGCCTCCACATATCCCTCATCACTCCTACTTGGCGCTTGAAACGTTTGCTGCACCAGCTGTGTATACATTGCCCTCGACATAGTCACTGAAACACACACGAGCTCCTCTTCTCTAGGGGCGGAGGGAGTTCACGATGAGGGTGGGCACAGGCCCACACTAGAATTGGGTGCTTCGATTGCTTGGACTGTTCTTGTTCTTCCGCAACTCTACCCTCTCACTCTGCTCGTCAGCTGAGTTTTGATTCTCCAGTACATGAGATTTCTTCTAATGGTGTGGAGTATGAAAGGAAGGATTGGGAGCTATTGTATTTGATCTGAGTCTTAGTGTCCTGTGGAGTATGCAAGGAAGGATTGGGACTGTGGAGATGACTGTACAACACCTCCAGAAACTCGATTAAGTGGAATTGCTTAAACCTGTCTTGGTGCTCCCTTGAGGCCCGTAGGGAAATCAAGGAAAATTGATTTGGGCTTAATCAGAAAGCTTGAATTTTAATTGACTCATGTGGTTACATGCTGAAGTACCTGTACTTCTTTCCTACAGCTGCATCTTTTGCTAATCTCTCTCTCTCTCTGTCCCTCTTTCTCTGACCAAGATCATATAGTAGTGCTAGCATTATATAGTAGTTGATGAAATTATTGTGCTTCAGCTAAGAAAAGTAGGGCTTATTTAAATTTCAGCATTGGCAGCTACTCTAGCAGCTGTATCTCCTCTCAAAAGTAATATTTATAATTAGGTGCTGCCAATATTGATGTTGTTAGTTTCTCCATGTGTTTCTTAGAGTTGTGACTTCTTGTAGCAAGTCTTTTGAAATAAAATGGAAACTGATTAGTTAATTTCGAGTTGTGGATGATATCAAATTGATTTGGATTTATTTCCTTCTGTTCATCTTTTGCTCGTAATGTACTGATGTAATTTGTATAAGTTTGCATCTAAACCTCAGAATAATGTGGATTATGGTAGTGAAAGTGAAACACATAAGCTTATTTCTTCCATCACTGTGCCTTTTTGGTTTATAAGCAAAATATAGATGGAGTTAGGGGTATTGATGACATTATACAGAGTGAGACAGATCCAGGTGGAGTGTATGTTGCCACATCACTTACTTAACGGTGCAATTGGATGGAGAAATGATGGAGATAGTAGATTGTTAGAAATTAGAGAGTTGGAGGAGCGATCTGTTGAAATTGAAACCTTAAGGACTAAACTGTCGAGTTAGTGAAAATTGGAGGAGTAACCAGTATTTTGTCCTTATATTACCCAGAATGAACTAAAGTACGACCACAATAGGCTTTTATATTATAGCCTATACAGTAATGCGAAGGATTTAGAGTAAATTAATGAGACTTAACAAGATACAATATACATATAATACCCAACTAGAAGATTCCATACCAAATTCAAAAACTCCCAAAAGTTACTGATCTATAGTTAGGGACATTAATTTAAGACTTGGTTTATTTTCCTACAAAGACTAATCTGATTGGTTGTTTGTTGCTCCGCAAAAGCTCCACTCCTTTGAAGACCCATGATTTAAAGGCCTCGATCTCTGGCTTCCTTGTTGAAGATATCATCATTATGACATTTAGTTCATTTGGAGAAAGGCTATTTTGGTATCCATTTTTATTCATAAGAGAATATGGGATGAGTTTTGGGTGGAAGGACCTATACTCTTGCTAGCGGGTTGTTTCGCCTATCGCAATGACAACCTGATTTCAGACCTGGTGATGCACTACGTCAAACTCACTCTCAGATTTAGGTTAGGTTTTATGGTTTGTGCCAAGATTATTAGCACCCACGACATCTTATGGAGATAGCTAGAGGTGTGGGAATTCCATTGCAACTAGATAGAGCAACCAAAGAGAGAGTTTGGCTACTTTGCTAAAGTTCTTATTGATGTGGATATGGCAGGCAATATGCCGTCTTCCTTGATGGCGGAAAGAGAAACGCATTGTTTCTCAATTGTTGTTGTGTACAAAAATGTGTGATAATTGTGGGATGGTTGGGTACACAATCGATAGGTGTAAACATCTTAATACGGCCAACAAGGATTCTATGCAATCTAAAAGGGTGGTGGAGGATTCCAAGAACATTAAACTTGTGATTCGACAAGAGTATAGGGTAAAAATAAGCCAATTGTTATGGAGGCAGTGAAGAGGTGGTGGAGGGAGAGCTTAATCGTATTGCAAATTCGATCGTAAGCGAACCTGCTCAAATTTTGAGTGGGAATAACTATTCTGCCCTTGCGGGGAATGATACATAAATATTGGTGGATAAGGTTCAAAATGATGCAATAATGGATACTGATAATGTTATAATTTTGGATGCTTCCAATGTCCATTCTACTGATGGTGATGATATAATAAGTGGTGATGAAATTGATAGAGATGGTAGTGATCATATCAATGCTAATTTGGAGCAAGCTCAAATTATTTTGACTCTCAACATAGTGGTCGAAGTTGGCATGACATGGTGGAGGAGGACCAAATAAAACAAACTGAAGTGTCCACAGAAGGAGTCCCTCCTTAAAAGGACCCACCTGAGATTTCACTCTGAAACCCGGACGAGCCTTGCGGGGACCACCTTAAGATTAACTCTATTGATGACTCGATAAGTCAATCTTAGGATGAACAACCCTAAAACCTGCAACGAAGAAAACACTTCTAAAATCAGTTCCAACCTCAACACCTGGAGCCATCTGCTCTTCAAATCACAACAACCGCCACAAATAAACAAAAACACAACTCAATTGACTCACAGGTAATTAGAGCAATCTAATATAATGAACTGAGAATACAAAATAGATAATAAAAAGAATCAATTGATCCTACCAAGCGGAAGCAAGTACGAAAATGATTATGCCTCGACTCCGAGTACTCTTGACCTCAAATAAACTAATCTGCAAACTGGGCGATTTAAAACAAAGGGCCCAGGGGAAAGTAAATTAAAAACGTTAGAGTGAGTGGATAAAATAAAATAATTTAATATAATACTTTATATAAAAGTATCATATTACTTCCCAATATTTTATAAATAAAAACTACAATGCATGTATTTTAATAAAACATTCAACGTTTAAGAAAATCGTATTTAAAAATCAGCCCCGCTGATATGTCAAATAAGCAAATGATATTTTTTTATATATTCAAAGCGAAATACTTTTGAAAAAAAATCAAATAATAAAATTTCACGACCAATCCCATTGGTCAAATAAATACCCAGCCCCGCTGTTTCGGGAATTTATTAAATAACAAAAAGTCTCATAAGAGAAAATATTCTTAAAACCCAAATAATATAATATCATGACCAATCACATTGGTCATATAATAAAACATGAGAACGTCACCACCATTTAATAGTCAGCCTCACAGGCTAAGGGTCGAGCCTCCAAGACTCTATAGCGTCCCACGAGGTGAATCTGACCTAAGTGGTCAAGTAATCACCTCGCATGGGCTCAGGTGACTAAGCTAACTAGTATCAATATATATGGACCCTGATATGGTGAAAATCCGAAAACAAAACTGAAAGTACGTTTCTCCTTATATATTGTAAATCAGTACGGTTCCCGACCGCACATCTAAAGCTTAAAAATATCATAGACAGAATAATAGCCTCAAAAGATATACATATATATCCGACATATCCAACATGCCGTAAAATAATATCGAAAAATTTTATATATATAACTGTTGACAGTAGCCACAGAGGGGCTACACAGGCCCATAGACCCGCAACCAGTACATCCGGGGCCGGACTGAGGCCCAGAACAGGATCACCAGCACCCGGACCCGAGGTCCAGCAGTCTACCTTGTGACCAGGGGCCGGGGGACCGGGGACGCCAGCCTGCCGAACAGGAAACCAGAGCTGTCCTTTTGTATGCGAACAGAAGGAAACCAGTCCCACATCGAAGAGTGAGACCAGACCTCACGCCCGATCACCTATATAAGGGCCTCAACTACCCTCTTTAATAGGTAACTGATCTCTCCAACTGCTTATCCTACGTGCTTAAGTTATCTATTCATCCCAACTATACTAACTTAGGCATCGGAGAGGAGAAGACCGGCCCGCCCGGTATTCCCCTTAGTGAGCAGGTTAAGCAGGAGGAGATCACTTCTAGATTCTACCAGGCCTACGGGTTTGTGCAGAAACAATTGGCGCCGTCTGTGGGAAACTTGTATAAAAGCCACGTAAGCGTCACCAATTGGCAGAAAGCTCAGAAGCGGGCCAGGAAAGAAATGCGACGGAGGGTCAGCGGGTTGCACCAGAGCAAGCGCTCATCTCCACCCCGGTCGCTCTACGGGAGCAGCGTAGCGACCAGGGCAACCAGGAAGACGGCAGCTGTGGGAGGCCGACCGGCACGCCGAGGTCATACCATGATGGCATGCGCGGGAAAGGCCCGGTGGAGGGAGACCAACCAACCGACCGGGGCTTCTCGCTGACATTCTCGGACGATCCGAGCGACAAAGAGGAGAGTCTGCTCTGTGAAAGCGACCGAGACACCACGTACAGCCCCAACCGGCACGAAATGGCGGGGGAGATACGGGCGATGAGTGCAGAAGTCGGTCGCCTGCGTGCGGAGGGCGACCGGGATAGAGCAAAATCCAATGCCCGGTATGAGGAAATGGAGACGGTAAACGCTGCCCTGGTGGCTGCCCTGGAAAGAGGCCAGCAGCGCAGCGCCGCCATGACAAGGGCAACTACACCCGCGCCAGGCCAACCTCAGCGCCTTGAGGCAGGGCAATCTTCGGGAGGAAGGTCTAGCGACCGCAGGAGGGCGGAGTCCCCGACCGGTATTCCCTTTAGTGAGCAGGTTAAGCAGGAGGAGATCACTTCTAGATTCTACCAGGCCTACGGGTTTGTGCAGAAACAATTGGCGCCATCTGTGGAAAACTTGTATAAAAGTCACGTAAGCATCACCAAATGGCAGAAAGCTCAGAAGCGGGCCAGGAAAGAAATACAACGGAGGGTTAGCGGGTTGCAACAGAGCAAGTGCTCATCTCCACCCCGGTCGCTGTACGGGAGCAGCGCGGCGACCAGGGCAACCAGGAAGACGGCAGCTATGGGAGGCCGAGCAGCACGCCGGGGGCATACAACGAAAGCGTGCGCGGGAAAGGCCCGGCGGAAGGCGACCAACTGACGCACCGGGGCTTTTCGCTGACATTCTCGGATGAGCCGAGCGACAAAGAGGAGAGTCTGCTCGGTGACAGCGACCGGGACACAACGTTCAGCCCCGGCCGGCACGATATGGCAGGGGAGATACGGGCGATGAGGACAGAAGTGATAAGAGCACAATGTGCGACGTTATTAATGTGTATTATCCCTTATTTATGCTTTGTTATGTCTATTTAGAGTAAGATTGAGTCATAATTTAGTTTAGTGTCATGTTGGTAGAGTTTTGGAGAAAGTGTGCTTAATAATCAGAAAAATGACTAAGTATAGAAATCTGAGCAAAAAAGTGAAATTTATGTTGTTTTCGTGATATTGAGGCTCGTGCTACACTGATCTATCCTTTTCCAAATTTGATGAAATTTGGTATGCATATAATTGGCAAGCTAAAGTATATTGTGTCAAAATTTCAGATCAATCGAAGTTCGGCAAGTCGCCCAAATGAAGGCTGCAACTTGGCAGTTTGAGCAAACCTATCCAGGGACTACCAGGATTTTCCTGGGACTGTGTCCTGACTTCCGGAATTTCTGTGGGACACATCGCTTGGAACCAGAGAACGTGCCATACGCCGTTGGAAAGCCCTGTGTGTTTAGTTTCATATGCAACTGGAATCGCAGAAAAATCTCTCCTAAGTAGAGAGTTATGCCGGTTTGAATGCAAGAAGGTCAGATCTGCCGAGAGGAAGAACCTGCTGCCCGTTTTGAAGGATTTCTATTTTTCTACAACAATTTCGTGTCCAAGGTTGTAAGTGATGAGCTACTGAACATATTAGAGCATTAGAGAGTCATCCTTTCAAGGAAGAAGTCGAAGAACAAAAGAAAAGAAGTTTCCCTGATGCAAGCAGGAAAAGAAGATACAAAGGATGCTTTCCTGGCTCAACTAGGGAAAGCTACGGCTAGCTCTTGGATAAATTGTCCAAATGAGTTATGAGCCTAGTCCATTATTCAGTCCATCAAGCATTGATCCATGAAGAATTTGGCTGAATTAAAAAAGAAAAGAAAAGATTAATTTCGGAATGGAAAAGAAGAAGCAAGCCGAGTTCTACATGGATTTGGCTTACGAATGTGGACTGAGTTCCATCCTTTGTACAAGATTTTTGGCTGAATTAATTCATGGAAAACCTAAAGAGATATTGCTCAATTATTCAGTCATTATCTTGGGAATTTTCGGCAGAAAATAGAGGAAGAAAATCGCAACAAATCTTGATTAATTTCGGGAAAATTCCTGTGCACGTCATCCAACTTCCACGGACTCTCCCGGACAGCTGACAATGAATCAGAATTCGAGCCTTATATGGATAGAAAGCTACGGGAGTCTAGTTTCCAATCCAACTGGAGTCACCTCAATAGCTATTTTCTAGAGAGAGTTATGACGTAATCAATGCACGGAGGTCATTCTGCCGAATTCAGAAAATCAAGGAAACCTAAACCAATTCGGTTTTGGTTGGTGGCTGGCTTCTCTAGGTTACTTCCTCTATAAATACCAAGGCTTTTGCACAGAAAATCATCATCTCTCTCTCCACAAAATCCTTGCCGAATCCCTGCCAAAATAAATCCACAAATTTCATACCAAGAACCAAGGCCGAATCCACCATATTCTACCAACAATCCGATCATCATTCACCAATCCTTGCCGAATCTTTATCAAGGTTGTAACATGGATTGTACTCTATTGGTTTTTGTTTCTTTGTATTTAAACATAACTTTGTCTATGAAGTATGTTTTGGTTTCTGAATTTATTTTCGGTATTGATAATCATATATGGGATCTTTGGATCTTTGTTATAAATGTTTGGGAATTTTATATATGATTGCCGATTTATGCATGTGATATGATTAAATATGTTGTATGGGCAGTAGGTTTTGAATGTGTTCTTGATTTAATTAGGTTTATTTTCTTAATTCGTGTGGAACCGAAGGAGATGTCTAGATGCATTCGCAGGCCATGAGTGTTATCTAGATGTTGAATTCATATGCCGATTTAATACATGTTGATTCACACGCGTTGTTGGTTTTGATATGTATTAATCTAAGGGTTAGAGTAATTATGGAAATTTACATGTCGATGTGAGATGGGTGACGCCATACTTGCTAACATGTTCCAATTCGACAATATGTGCTTATGTGCTTTTTGTGTTTAATTTACATGCGTTGTGTTATTAAACCGATTAGTACCATGTTTAGGATTGCGCGCGTTTCGAATTCTAAATACTTATGATGTCTTGAATAATCAGGATAAGCTGCGTTGGCCCTAATTAAATTGGAACTTAATTAATCTTGAAATCGTTTTATGTTTGCTGCCCCTATTACTTGTTTTAATTTTGTTGCATGTATAATGAGATTTGTGTTTGGTGATTGTGTGAAAGGTGATGATCAATTGTATATAGTAATCTAGGATTTAATTTTCGTAAACTAGTAAGTAAATAATAATTAAAAATTTCGACAACCCCCCTTTTATGCAATACTTTGTGTGATTGAAAGCCCTTGATTTCCCCGGATAGAACGATCCCTACTTGTCAATACTACACTCGACACAAGAAGGGTATTATTTGTATGTAGTTGTTTTGCAGGTATTTTATGCTTGGATAACACCTCCATCAAGAAGTCGGTCGCCTACGCGCGGAGACCGGGATAGAGCAAAATCCAATGCTCGGTATGAGGAAATGGAGACGGTAAACGCTGCCCTGGAAAGAGGACAGCAGCGCAACGCCGCTATGGCAAGGGCAATTACACCCGCGCCAGGCCAACCTCAGCGTCTTGAGGCGGGACAGTCATCGGGAGGAAGGTCTAGCAACCGCAGGAGAGTCCCCGGGCGGCGCAGTTTTGCCAATGACCACGCTAGTACCCCCGCAGTCGCACGCTTTATTCGAGGATGAAGTCGTCACCCCGACCGCACGGGCATTACAGGTACTCACCGACTCTGTGTCGGATCTAATGGCCTAAATGGAGGCTAACGAGAGAAGAGCGGCGCGGCCGATGGAGGGCGCGCGATTCAACGAACGCATGGGCCCTTTCTCGCACCGAGTTTTAGAATCAGGGAGGTCTGGTAACCAGAAATCCCTAAAGCTCACGTACTCAGGATCCGGCTGCCCATACAAACATTTGGATAGTTTCCGGTGCCAAACGTGCGCCAAGGGCTATTCCGATGCAGTGTGCTGCAACATATTCCAGGAAACCCTATCTGGAGAGGCGCTCAGCTAGTTCTATGAGCTCCCGGCAAACTCCATCGAGGCGTTTGAGCAACTGGCCGACCGGTTCGTAGGCTGCTTCATCCTCCAGGTCGAAGGAGCCCGAACATCAACCCTCTTCAACCGCAGGCAGGCACCTGGCGAGGAGCTAAGAACGTTTGTCAACCGCTGGCAAACGGCAACGGTCGGGGTTCGGAACCTCGACAAGGGTATCGCCGAGATGGCGTTCAAACAGGGGCTTCGGCCAGGAAAATTTTCCTACGCCGTACGGGTGGAACTCCCGCAGGGGTATGACGAGCTAATGGCGATGGCCATCAGGCATGCTCAGGCCGATCATGAGACGTATGGGCAATACCTGTTGAAGAGAAAGAGGGAGGAGCATCCCCCGGCCGGCCGAGAAAACAAGGCCAGCTAGCGTAGCGAGAACCGAGGCGCCCAACCAAGCAGACCCGGGAGAAATTGGGGAAACCAATAGCAGCAGAAGCCCTATCATGACAAACCCCAGGGCGAGCATAAGCCGGCGCAGTACCGGCAAGAGCGCCCCTTGGCGATCATGCCAGCAGAACGTCAAGAGGTCTTCACCACTCTAACCTCTTCGTACGAAGACATTTTGCACGAAAACGGGAACATCATTCCCCCACCGCCGAGGAGCAAGTACCCAAAGGGGAAACTTGCCCAGGCGCGAACAGGCAAGTACTGCTCCTATCACGATGAAGCTACCCATCGGACGAACAGCTGCTTCGTCCTCAAGATAGGGGTGAAGGGTTAGGTGCCAGAAATTCCAAGCAGTTAGTTTGGCATATCAACGGTTCAACCAACGCAACATTATAAGATATGTATGCCAACTATTTTAAAGAGAAATCCAAGGAGTTCCACCGGAGCAAAAATGTACATCCAAAGGGCATAATACAAAAAAAAAACCGTTCCAGCGGATTTACAAAAAAAGATAGCAGAACAAAAATCTTAAGGAGCTGCGTCTCCTCCCTCAGCGGGCATCCCACCAACTTCCCCAGATGGAGCCACCGCATCCTCCCCAGCGGGTGCAGATCGTCGAGGCCCGACTTCCCCTTCCGGCTTCTCCTCTTCTGCCAGCTGCCCATGGGTATCGTCATAGGCCCCCGCCTTCAGAATTCGAGAGGTATCCAGGTACCCCTTCTTTTCCCACTCCACGTAGGTGTCGGTGATACCCGACTCCCTAGCCTTTTCCAGGAGCTCAAGAAACTGCTCACTATCGTGATATTTGAGGACAACCCGCTAGAAAAGCTCTGGGTCCTCTTCTCCAGCCGCAGCGGCAGCGGCGGCACGCACAGCGACAGCTCCCACCTGGAGCTCATCCACTCTGGCCTCCAACTCGGCCCTCTCCTCCTCGAGGCTCCGGACCTGGCCTTCTAGCTTGGCCACCTGTTTCTTGGCCCTCTCCTCCAGCCGGACCTTCTCCCGCTCAAGCCTGGACTTCTCAACTTCCAGGCGCTCACGGGCTCCTGTTAGAGCAGCCACGTGCCTCTTCAGCTCCGACAGCTCCTCACTCGGGTCCGGCTGGTACAGATTGTACAATAGCTACAAAACAACAGGGAGCCAATTAAGCAAACAGCAAAAGTAACGAGACCCGGCAGAAGTTATGAGCGGTGCCATGACACCAAGCAATTCTTACCCGGAGGACCGACTCCTTGCTCTTCTGGCGGTTCTCCCCCGACAAGGCTCCAGCGACCCCAGGCCTATCCAGACCAAGGCCAGCCACATCTGCCGCTAGACTCCGGACGAAGGGAATCTCCAGACCTCCCCTCTATTCCTCCGCAGGAGCAGGGCTACTCTGCTGACCGGCAGAGTTTGAGGCAGCAGCGGCCTTGTCCCCAGCCATCGCACCGCTGGACACCTTGAGCCATTTCGCCAAGTTTTCACCAGACGACCGGCCGGTCAGTGTCACCAGTGCGGAGGGAGGGACGTCCATGATCCTCCGCCTCTTCTCACCCAGGCCGTCCGGCGAAGATTGTGCGCCTGTCCGAGAAACCCTGGTGACAAGCGGGACCGATCCCGGTCAGTGCGGAATCCTGTTCGTCCCACCAGGAACCTTTGGTGGCCCCCCGGTGGTCTTGCCCTTTTCGGGTCCCACCTTGGACGCAGCGGGGTGAGTCTTCACACGTCTTAGGATATAGGCGTCGTCCTCAACGTCCAAGGCCCTCGGTTCGGCATGAACGGTAAGCCGACCGGACTCCTCATCCATCGAGGTCCGTGAGCGGCCTCCCCTTTCTCCTTCAACCTCGAGACAAGGTCTTCACCGTCCATGGATAGTGTATTACCGGGCATGACGACCGTCCGGGAAGATGCACCTGCAGAACAAACAAAGGGTTAATATCAACTCGGTCAATAGAAACGCCGCCACTAAAACCCTGCTACGCACCGGGATCCTGCCCGAGACAGCAATATTCTAACATCTCCCGCCGTATGAAGTTGTAGGAGTTTCGCTCAAGATCGTCCCAGCACCCGAGTATCGTCATAATCCTTTCCCGCTCCAACTCGGACAGTACGAACGATTGGTCGCCAAGGGGCTGGAAGGCACCAGGAACCCGGTACATCCTTCTCGTTTTCTGCCACTTCCCACCCGCCATCACCACCTTCTTCCTCCAGTTATTGTCCACCCAGGAAAGCATGTGGGTGATGATAGGCTGGAAGTACCGGGCGCTAAAGGTCAGACAACCCCGGCACCCTTTCTTCATCGAGAAGGACA
This sequence comes from Potentilla sterilis, assembly GCA_963682095.1. Classification (NCBI taxonomy): domain Eukaryota; kingdom Viridiplantae; phylum Streptophyta; class Magnoliopsida; order Rosales; family Rosaceae; genus Potentilla; species Potentilla sterilis. The sequence goes on along the minus strand of OY821766.1, from coordinate 16,051,104 downwards.
GTCTGTACAGTGCCCGGAACTCGTTCACCGTTGGCATGCTCATACCGGACAGCTCGTACAGACAACCGAGGCTCAGCAGCTGCCTCCACTGGTTCCCGGGAAGCTGCGCGGGAGACACTTGCACAGCGCTAAGCATATACTGCACGAAGTCTGCCAGCGGGAGGGAGAACCCGTGGCAAAATTGGTCTCCATGAACAGCAACCCAACCCGCCTCCGGGTTACAGGCCTATTCTCTGGGATTCAGCGGCCGTAATGCCACCTCATCGGGGATATTCCACGTCTCCCGGAAGGTGGCAATCTCTGCAGGGCTCATAGTACCCTCCGGTTCATCGCACACTACGACCTCTTTCCCACTCCCGATAGTGTAGCTCACGGGCGGAGTGCCAGGAAAGTGCACCCCGTGCGGGATGCCCTCAGAACCCAGAGACCCGGAAGACGAGACCCCGCCCCGGGAGCGGTCAGCGGCTTCGGACTCTGGGGAATCCGCACCGAGCCAATCCTCCAATCTCTCCTCATCGTCCACCACGAGACGCCTGTCGGCCGATTCGGAAGCCCCATCAGAGCTCACAGAAGCCATTTAACCTAAGGGGAAGAAAACAAAATCCCACCGCTGGTCAGCAATAAGCTAGAACAGCGCCCTCTGCGGCTGCTCCCCAAGTTTGCCGCAGACGCCCTGCTCAAAACTACTCACAGTCGCCGACAGAGCACCCCCCCCCCCCATCCCCCGCGCAAAACACCAACCAAAAAGAAAAAATACGAAGCAAAGAAAGCAAGACTTACCGATTACTATGCACAACCGAGGAAAGTCAGTCCTACGAAAACACCGAGCAATGGTAGGCAAAGAACCAGAACGCTTGAAGCACGGATATCGCAAGGCACCTCCACAGAACTTTCGCCGGATTCCTCTCCAACCTTCTCTTCTTCTCTCTGGGCCAAGAGCAAAAACAGAAATAATGAAGACAAATGAGGCCTTTTTATAGACGGGTCTGATGCCCTAGGTACCCCTGTAATCCCCCCAAATACTCAATCGGGGCAAGTCAAACGCCTGCGAATCTAGGCCCTCCATCTCAGATCGCTCCCTACTGACACGTGTCCCAACATCGATAACCTTCCCACGCCATCATAACTGATTGGACTGATGGGCTTCCTCCTTAAATGCATGTTAGCCACTTGTCCCGCCTACAAGTAGCAGTTAAGGGAGATAGGGGCGGAAACCGAGGCGTCAAGCCCCCCCACTTACCCAAAGGCATCTCACCGGTTAGGTACCATTCAAACGGCTCCAAGGTAGTCCACCGGTTAGGTAGCATTCAACCGGCTCCAAGGCATCTCACCGGTTATGTAGTATCCAACCGGCTCCAAGGCATTCCACCGGTTAGGTAGCATTCAACCGGCTCCAAGGCATCTCACCGGTTATGTAGTATCCAACCGGCTCCATGGCATCTCACCGGTTAGGTACCATTCAACCAGCTCCATGGCATCTCACCGGTTATGTAGTATCCAACCGGCTCCAAGACATTTCATCGGTTAGGTAGCATTCAACCGGCTCCAAGGCATCTCACCGGTTATGTAGTATCCAACCGGCTCCATGGCATCTCACCGGTTAGGTAGCATTCAACCGGCTCCATGACATTCCACCGGTTATGTAGTATTCAACCGGCTCCATGGCATCTCACCGGTTAGGGTAGCATTCAACCGGCTCCATGGCATTCCACCGGTTATGTAGTATCCAACCGGCTCCATGGCATCTCACCGGTTATGTAGCATTCAACCGGCTCCATGGCATTCCACCGGTTATGTAGTATCCAACCGGCTCCATGGCATTCCACCGGTTATGTGACATTCAACCGGCTCCAAGGCATTCCACCGGTCTAGTCACTTTCCTTCGCCCCTGCGGGCAAGGACAAGCCAGCAACAACTCAAGGCTTCAAACACATGGGCTTTATAAACCCGGGAGAGTTTACATCTAACACATGCAAACTTTTCGAGCAGGCTAAAAACCCTGCATCATACTGAACTGTGATAAATATGGGGATCCAAGGCGAGACTTGTTATCTCCACTCCACCCCACCGGGCAGATTGTTTCTCTAACACAGAACAAATCTCCCTGCAGGCACGTTGACCCACGCTTATTCCAACACAAGCTGGGCCGAGCCACCGGGCTGCTCCCTGCCTGCCCCACCGTTGGCAGCAATTTTACCTTGGGAACTTGGGGGACTCGTTCCGACATGGCAGTCCACCGGTCGAGTTCTCACATCATCATCCCATGCACTCGTCCGGGTTTCACCCCGCTCCATATCTATTGCATGGCGAATCTCAACGCCACTTCATCATCCCATGCACTCGTCCGGGTTTCACCCCGCCCCATATCTATTGCATGGCGGATCTCAACGCTACATTGTCATCCCATGCACTTGTCCGGGTTTCACCCCGTTCCATACTCATGGCACGACAACACTTGAGCACAATACCATCAGTATTGCAAGTATACTCATAACTGTCACACGTCATCATTAATAGGTACTCACATCACCACAACTTCTCTGCCCGAACGCCCGATCACGCCCAATCTTCAATGCGGACTTGGGGAACTGGGCACCGTTGGGTCGGTAACCCTGCGGGTCTGCGGGACAGGAGCAAGACATATTAAGTCCCCATTCAAGATTGCACTTGACCGGGAACTTGGGGACTTGTTGACAGTAGCCACAGAGGGGCTACACTGGCCCACAGACCCGCAGCCAGTACATACGGGGCCTGACTGAGGTCCGGAGCAGGATCACCAGCACCCGGACCCGAGGTCCAGCAGTCTACCTTGTGACTAGCTAGGGGCCCGGGGACCGGGGACGCCAGCCTGCCGAACAGGCCACCAGAGCTGTCCTTTTGTATGCGAACAGAAGGAAACCAGTCCCACATCGAAGAGTGAGACCAGACCTCACGCCCGACCACCTATATAAGGGCCTCAACTACCCTCTTTAATAGGTAACTGATCTCTCCAACTGCTTATCATACGTGCTTAAGTTATCTATTTATCCCAACTGTACTAACTTAGGCATCGGAGAGGAGAAGACCGGCCCGTCCGGTATTCCCCTTAGTTAGCAGGTTCGCAGGAGGAGATCACATCTAGATTCACCAGTCTCTACCAGGCCTACGGGTTTGTGCAGAAACAATAACATTGACATGTCTCACATGTCGTAAAATCACAAATAACGAAAGCATAAAATCCCCGGAAATCTCATTTCCGATCTTTACATTTAAATACATATAAAACTTATTCTGCAGGATCAAATATCAATGATTAAAACATACTATTTCCAGAAATCTCACTTCCGTGTAAAATTACGTACTACTAAAATAGTGGTCAATATATAACGCAAATCCATAATTTACTTTAAATATCAATATTATAAAATTATATGAATTATCATAGTTTAGAAATCATATATTTAAAATAAACTGTATTTTATTAAAACATTTAAGCATGCATTTATTTAAAATAAAATTCACTCACAGTACGGCTAAGCGCGCCGCTATTCCGAGATCGTGTCACATCTACTAACCCCTCGACCTGAATCAAATTAGATCAATTCCTCCTATGGAATTGTTGCACAGGTCGAGACCTTCAATTCCCCCTAAGAATCGGGCAAAACCATGGCCGGAGGAGCAAGTTTCCTGTTCGACACAATTGAACCTTCTCGAGCTTCAACCAGCCAAACGGCGGCAATTCACACCTTACTACCACCACATGCTTGAAGAGGAAGCCGAGACGAGTCGAACGACACCAGTGGCACGCCGTTTGGTGGCCAGACGGCGGAGCTAGGTGGAGGTGCGACTGTGTCGGTGAGTTCGCGTCGCGTCAAGGATAATAGGAGGAGAAAAAAGGAAAGAAAAGAAAAAGGGAAAAACAAAAGTTGCCATTTTGGGAAATTCCTCTCGGTTATTTATACTTGTCCAAAAACGGAAAGTTTTGGGTTTTTACGTCATAACTTTTTCACATGAACTCCAAATTAAACGTGTCACATGTCCACAAACTCGTTTCAACGTCTTTTATCTCGTTGAGAAATAAAATTCTCCGTCGGGTCAACTTATTTTGAACATGTGAGTATATTAGCTATAGATGTTTCTTTAATAGCTCGTCATGGGGTTGATGAAGATATAGAAAATGGTTTCACAGTGGTACTCTCTCGATCTCAACAGAAGAAACAAAGTCGACAAGATACTACTCAAACTGCAACTCGTGAAGCCCCTTATCCAAAACAGGACTGTATAAAAAATAAAAAGTATTCTCAATGAAGGTTCTTTATTTGAACATCTGAGGAATAGGTAATAGTGACTCCCAAACAGAGCTTTCTAATATTTGTCATACTCACAAACCAGATTTTGTTTGCATTGCTAAAATGAAAGTGAGCTCAACTCGCATACTGGTCATCCTTGAATTTAGATCTTGTTGTGACTAATGATTGTCGGGTGGCGCAACTGAATCTAGGGTTATTGAACGGCCTCCATGTTCCTGACCTTATGGTTACTTCCAACTCATACCAACATGTTACTATTCAGGTTTCTTTTGATAGCGAGCCTTGTCAATTTTCTTTTATATATGCTTCTACCTCTGTTTCTCCTGAAATTTGTACCCTTAGAAACACAAGGTTTATAGTGGTTTACTGTGCTTTCAGCGGGCATGGCTACGTCCACTTGAGCTTTCTACTATAATTGGCCAATAAACCTTCATAATGTTACAAGTGTGGCATGATAAGCATTCAATCCCTCTTCTATCTAGGGGAAGCCTTCCTTTTATGACTAAGGAAGACTTCCTCCTAATACATGTTAGCCATAAGTTGTTACTGGCTTTACACTTTTGTCAGTGGAATGTGTTTGTCATCGGATAAGTAGGTATCATATAATTTGCAAGCATGTTTTGCATGAAGTTGCAGAATGGGTGCACATAATTGATACAATACCGTGATCACTGCCATGTTTAATATTACCGAGGATTGGAGTTGTTCATGCGTAAGTTCCGGATCACATAAGAAGGCGCCCTGTTGGTTGATTTTGGCAAATGAGTTAGGATTAATACTGAGGTTTGACATCGCTACCGGTAAGCCAACTGTCAAGTATACATAGTTGATGTCACGCCCGGAATTTGAATATAGAAAAATCGGGTTCGAAAACGTAATAGTTCAATAATCATAATTAACTAGAAAATAAAATTACGAATTACTAAGCATAAAAGAATCCAAAGAAAAGCGATTCTGGCGAATTCAATTATTACATTACCATTCTTTCACAAGTTGTAATTATTCAACTCACGCCTCACTATGCTTAAAGAAAACGAGACTAATGAGTATGATCACTTCTACTCACCGTAACAATCAACCGCCGCCTCAACTCTGCTAATCCTCATCTGCACAAATAACCCGTACACCATGGAATGGTACACCGGGTTGTAAATAACAAACCCGGAGAGCTTCTTAAAGCTCGTATCAGTAAACTCAAACTCACAATTACTGACTCGACACATGTTATATATTTTCCCTAAATAAACGCAACAACACTTAATTCATAATACCACAGGCACACAAAAACACAAGGTAAGATTCAAACTTTCCTGCTTGAAAGCATAGTTCAAGAAGGTACAAATGTTACACAATTAAAATCGTGACTCCTGCATAAACTTAGTTCAGGAAGTCACACACAAACAATTAACATAAATTTATATAACAAATGAAAGTAATTAAAAACTCCGGCAATCCCAAAAATGAAACCAAGATGTTGCCATCATAGACTCAAGCAAAACATCGCACACTTTGTTTCCTTTTAAAACCCATCACCCTTTCACTCATAAAAATACAAGAGTCAACTAGTGACAAAATCACATATAGTTTCTTATTAAAAACACGCATGTATGAGACCCAGATAACCCCACACGGTTACCCCTCATGCTTTGTAAAATGGAAACCACATTCCCAAACAACCACAATCAACCAAAGTATAAAACCCGGGGGACAATGACCACTATCATTCCCCTCCAAATCCCACAAAAGACACAGACTAGAGCTCTAACTGATAATAACCAATCACCCGGCCAAAGACTTGGTTCCCAATATAATTGTCTGAGGATCCCCTTTCGCCACACAGGAGGGATCCTAACCACCAAACATGTAAGATCCTTTTTGCCACACAAGAGATTCTTACATTGGCCGTTGGTTTCCAAAACCAACCCAATCACCATAGCGATCCCCCATCTCACACAGGGTGGACCCTAATCACCACACACGAGGATATTACATTGGCTGTTGGTGTGATGACTCTGACCTGGCTAGGGAAGCTAGCTGGTAGGTATGTCACACATCCCACATCGCCCAGGAGAGAGTGGATGTTGTGCTTATATATCCAGGGTTAGCAATATACATTGATACGCGTTTTGGGGTGAAACCCCGAGAACAAAACCGTGCGGGCCAGTGGGCCTAAAGCGGATAATAACTCAAATATATGGGCTAGACTGTTACATATGGTATCAGAGCCTGTCCTCGGCCCGAAGTGTGCCAACGCGGACGTCGGACCCTAAGGGGGTGCATTGTGATGACCCTGACCTGGCTAGGGAAGCTAGCAGGTAGGTATCTCATGCATCCCACATCGCCCGGAGGAGAGTGGATATTGTGCTTATATCTGTAGGGTTAACATTATACATTGAGACGTGTTTTGAGGTGAAACCCCAAGAACAAAACCGTGCGGGCCAGTGGGCCTTAAATGGACAATATCTCAAATGTATGAGATGGACTGTTAGAGTTAGTTTTCAAAACCAACCGAATCACATGTCACACAACACACATATACTCAATTATGACAATTTCATAACAAAATAAATTCACTCAAATGCACACTCATAATATATATATTTCACGTAAATATATATATATATGTAGACATTCACTCATGAGTAGTCCACTAATACCAACTATATATAGTCATTGATCGTAAAAGAAATTTAAAAATCATTTTTGTTTCTGCACAAACCCGTAGGCCTGGTAGAGACTGGTGAATCTAGATGTGATCTCCTCCTGCGAACCTGCTAACTAAGGAGAATACCGGGCGGGCCGGTCTTCTCCTCTCCGATGCCTAAGTTAGTACAGTTGGGATGAATAGATAACTTAAGCACGTATGATAAGCAGTTGGAGAGATCAATTACCTATTAAAGAGGGTAGTTGAGGCCCTTATATAGGTGGTCGGGCGTGAGGTCTGGTCTCACTCTTCGATGTGGGACTAGTTTCCTTCTGTGCGCATACAAAAGGACAGCTCTGGTGCCCTGTTCGGCAGGCTGGCGTCCCCGGTCCCCGGGCCCCAGGCCACAAGGTAGACTGCTGGACCTCGGGTCCGGGTGCAGATGATCCTGCTCCGGGCCTCAGTCCGGCCCCGGATGCACTGGCTGCGGGTCTATAGGCTTGTGTAGCCCCTCTGTGGCTACTGTCAACAAGTCCCCCAAGTTCCCGGTCAAGTGCAATCTTGAATGGGGACTTAATATGTCTTGCTCCTGTCCCGCAGACCCGCAGGGTTACCGACCCAACGGTGCCCAGTCCCCTAAGTCTGCATTGAAGATTGGGCGTGATCGGGCGTTCGGGCAGAGAAGGCGTGGTGATGTGAGTACCTATTAATGATGACGTGTGACAGCTATGAGTATACTTGCAATATCGATGGTATTGTGCTCAAGTGTTGTCGTGCCATGAGTATGGAACGGGGTGAAACCCGGACAAGTGCATGGGATGACAATGTAGCGTTGAGATCCGCCATGCAATAGATATGGAGCGGGGTGAAACCCGGACGAGTGCATGGGATGATGATGTGGTATTGAGATCCGCCATGCAATAGATATGGAGCGGGGTGAAACCCGGACGAGTGCATGGGATGATGATGTGGCGTTAAGATCCGCCATGCAATAGATATGGAGCGGGGTGACACCCGGACGAGTGCATGGGATGATGATGTGGCGTTGAGATCTGCCATGCAATAGATATGGAGCGGGGTGAAACCCGGACGAGTGCATTGCCATGTCGGAACGAGTCCCCCAAGTTCCCAAGGTAAAATTGCTGCCAACGTGGGGCAGGCCGGGGAGTAGCCCGGTGGCTCGGCCCAGCTTGTGTTGGAATAAGCGTGGGCTAACGTGCCTGCGGGGAGATTTGTTCTGTGTTAGAGAAACAATCTGCCCGGTGGGGTGGCGTGAAGATAACAAGTCTCGCTTTGGATCCCCATATTTATCACAGTTCAGTGTGATGCAGGGTTTATAGCATGTTGGAAAAGTTTGCATGTGTTAGATGTAAACTCTCTCGGGTTTATAAAACCCATGCCGGTTGAATGTCACATAACCGGTGAGATGTCATAGAGCCGGTTGAATGTTACCTAACCGGTGAGATGCCATGGAGCCGGTTGAATGTTATCTAACTGGTGGAATGCCATGGAGCCGGTTGGATACTACATAACCGGTGAGATGCCGTGGAGGCGGTTGAATGGTACCTAACCGGTGAGATGTCATGGAGCCGGTTGAATGCTACACAACCGGTTAGATGCCATGGAGCCGGTTGAATGCTACCTAACCGGTGGGATGCCATGGAGCCGGTTGAATGCTACCTAACCGGTGAGATGCCATGGAGCCGGTTGAATACTACCTAACCGGTGGTGTGCCTTGGCTCTTGGGGAAGTGGGGGGCTTGACGCCTCGGTTCCCGCCCCTATCTCCCTTAACTGCCGCTTGTAGGCGGGACAAGTGGCTGACATGCATTTAAGGAGGAAGCCCATTAGTCCAATCAGTTATGATGGCGTGGGAAGGTTATCGATGCTGGGACACGTGTCAGTAGGGAGCGATCTGAGATGGAGGGCCTTGATTCGCAGGCGTTTGAGTTGTCCTGATTGAGTATTTTGGGGGGATTACAGGGGTGCCTAGGGCATCGGACCCGTCTATAAAAAGGCCTCATTTGTCTTCATTATTTCTGTTTTTGCTCTTGGCCCAGAGAGAAGAAGAGAAGGTTGGAGAGGGATCCAGCGAAAGTTTCGTGGAGGTGCCTCGCGATATCCGTGCCTCAAGCGTTCTGGTTCTTTGCCTACCATTGCTCTGTGTTTTCGTAGGACTGACTTTCCTCGGTTGTGCATAGTAATCGGTAAGTCTTGCTTTCTTTACTTCGTGTTTTTTCTTTTTGGTTGGTGTTTTACGGCGGGGGGGGGGGGGGGGGGGGTGCTCTGTCGCCGACTGTGAGTCGTTTTGAGCGGGGCTTCTGCGGCAAACTTAGGGAGCAGCTGCAGAGGGCGCTGTTCTAGCCTATTGCTGACCAGCGGTGGGGTCTTTTTTTCTTCCCCTTAGGTTAAATGGCTTCTGCGAGCTCTGATGGGGCTTCCGAAACGGCTGACAGGCGTCCCGTGGTGGACGATGAGGAGAGATTGGAGGATTGGTTCGGTTCGCATTCCCCAGAGTCTGAAGCCGCTGACCGCTCCCGGGGCGGGGTCTCGTCTTCCGGGTCTCTGGGTTCTGAGGGCATCCCGCATGGGGTGCGCTTTCCTGGCACTCCTCCCGTGAGCTACACTATCGGGAGTGGGAAAGAGGCTGTAGCGTGCGATGAGCCGGAGGGTACTATGAGCCCTGCAGAGATTGCCGCCTTCCTGGAGACGTGGAATATCCCCGATGAGGTGGCGTTACGGCCGCTGAATCCCGAAGAATCGGCCTGTAACCCGGAGGGGGGTTGGGTTGCTGTTCACGGAGACCAATTTCGCCACGGGTTCTGCCTCCCGCTGCCAGACTTCGTGCAGTATACTCTTAGCGCTCTGTAAGTGTCTCCCGCGCAGCTTCCCGGGAACCAGTGGAGGCAGCTGCTGAGCCTCGGTTGTCTGTACGAGCTGTCCGGGATGAGCATGCCAACGGTGAACGAGTTCCGGGCACTGTACAGACTGTCCTTCTCGAAGAAGAAAGGGTGCCGGGGTTGTCTGACCTTTAGCGCCCGACACTTCCAGCCTATCATCTCCCACCTGGGGACAAGGCCGCTGCTGCCTCAAACTCTGCCGGTCAGCAGAGTAGCTCCGCTCCTACGGAGGAACATAGGGGAGGTCCGGAGAGTCCCTTCGTCCGGAGTCTGGCGGCAGATGTGGCTGGCCTTGGTCTAGATAGGTCTGGGGTTGCTGGAGCCTTGTCGGGGGAGAACCGCCAGAAGAGCAAGGAGTCGGTCCTCCGGGTAAGAATTGCTTGGTGTCATGGCACCGCTCATAACTTCTGCCGGGTCTCGTTACTTTTGCTGTTTGCTTAATTGGCTCCCTGTTGTTCTGTAGCTATTGTACAATCTGTACCAGCCGGACCCGAGTGAGGAGCTGTCGGAGCTGAAGAGGCAGGTGGCCGCTCTGACAGGAGCCCGTGAGCGCCTGGAAGTTGAGAAGTCCAGGCTTGAGCGGGAGAAGGTCAAGCTAGAGGAGAGGGCCAAGAAGCAGGTAGCCAAGCTAGAAGACCAGGTCCGGAGCCTCGAGGAGGAAAAGGAGCGGGCTAAAGAGGAGAGGGCCGAGCTGGAGGCCAGAGTGGATGAGCTCCAGGTGGGAGCTGCCGCTGCAGCTGGAGAAGAGGACCCAGAGCTTTTCCAGCGGGTTGCCCTCAAATATCACAATAGTGATCAGTTTCTTGAGCTCTTGGAAAAGGCTAGGGAGTCGGGTATCGCCGATGCCTACGTCGAGTGGGAAGAGAAGGGGTACCTGGATACCTCACGAATGCCGAAGGCGGGGGCCGATGACGATACCCATGGGCAGCTGGCAGAAGAGGAGCAGCCGGAAGGGGAAGGCGGGCCTCGACCATCTGCACCCGCTGGAGAGGATGCGGTGGCTCCATCTGGGGAAGCTGGTGGGATGCCCGCTGAGGGGGGAGATGCAGCTCCTTAAGATTTTTATTTTGTTCTCTCTTTTTTTGTAAATCTGCTGGAACGGGTTTTTTTTTTTTTTTGTATTATGCCCTTTAGATGTACATTTTTGCTCCGGTGGAATTCCTTGGAATTCTCTTAAAATAGTTGGCATACATATCTTAGAATGTTGCGTTGGTTGAACCGTTAATATGCCAAACTAACTGCTTGGAATTTCTTGCACCTAACCCTTCACCGGGTCCGGGCGTGCTTATCAGCCCTGGCCCTGTTCCCGGTCGGGATCTTCCCTCTTTTCTCCTATATACCGCTGAAGCTGACCGCTGTTAATCAAACCCTCCACCGCTGTCTTGAGGGCGCAGCAACTGTTCGTCTGATGGGTAGCTTCATCATGATAGGAGCAGTACTTGCCTGTTCGCGCCTGGGTAAGTTTCCCCTTTGGGTACTTGCTCCTTGGCGGTGGGGGAATGATGTTCCCGTTTTCGTGCAAGATGTCCTCGTATGAAGAGGTTAGAGTGGTGAAGACCTCTTGACGTTCTGCTGGCATGATCGCCAGGGGGCGTTCTTGCCGGTACTGCGCCGACTTGTGCTCGCCCTTGGGTTTGTCATGATAGGGCTTCTGCTGCTGTTGGTTCCCCAATTTCTACCGGGTCTGCTTGGTTGGGTGCCTCGGTTCTCGCTCCACTGGCTGACCTTGTTTTCTCTGCCGGCCGGGGGATGCTCCTCCCGCTTTCTCTTCAACATGTGTTGCCCATACGTTTCATGATCCGCCTAAGCGTGCCTGATGGCCATCGCCATTAGCTCGTCATACCCCTGCGGGAGTTCCACCCGTACGGCGTAGGAAAATTTTCCTGGCCGAAGCCCGTGTTTGAACGCCATCTCGGCGATACCCCTGTGGAGGTTCCGAACTCCGACCGTCGTCGTTTGCCAGGGGTTGACAAACGTCCTTAGCTCCTCGCCAGGTGCCTGCCTGCAGTTGAAGAGGATGGTTGATGTCCGGGCTCCTTCGACCCGGAGGATGAAGCGGCCTACAAACCGGTCGGCCAGTTGCTCAAACGCCTTGATGGAGTTTGCCAGGAGCTCATAGAACCAGCTGAGCGCCTCTCCAGATAGGGTTTCCTGCAATATGTTGCAGCACACTGCATCGGAATAGCCCTTGGCGCACGTTTGGGACCGGAAACTATCCAAATGTTGGTATGGGCAGCCGGATCCTGAGTACGTGAGCTTTAGGGATTTCTGGTTACCAGACCTCCCTGATTCCAGAACCCGGTGAGAGAAAAGGCCCATGCGTTCGTTGAATCGCGCGCCTTCCATCGGCCGAGCTGCCCTTCTTTCGTTGGCCTCCATTTGGGCCTTTAGATCCGACACGGAGTCGGTGACTATCTGTAATGCCCGTGTGGTCGGGGTCACGACCTCATCCTCGAATGAAGAGCGCGACTGCGGGGGTGCTGGCGTGCTTATTGGCAAAACCGCGCCGCCTGGGGACTCCGCCCTCCTGCGGTCGCTAGACCTTCCTCCCGATGACTGTCCCGCCTCAAGGCGCTGAGGTTGGCCTGGCGCGGGTGTAATTGCCCTTGCCATAGCGGCGTTGCGCTGCTGTCCTCTTTCCAGGATAGCCACCAGAGCAGCGTTTACTGTCTCCTCATACCGAGCATTGGATTTTGCTCTATCCAGGTCGCTCTCCGCGCGTAGGCGACCGACTTCTGCCCTCATCGCCCGTATCTCCCCCGCCATATCGTGCCGGTCGGGGCTGTACGTGGTGTCCCGGTCGCTGTCACCGAGTAGACTCTCCTCTTTGTCGCTCGGATTGTCCGAGAATGTCAGCGAAAAGACCCGGTGCGTTGGTTGGTCGCCTTCCACCGGGCCTTTCCCGCGTACGCTATTGTTGTATGCCCCTGGCGTGCTGTTTGGCCTCCCATAGATACCGTCGTCCTGGGTGCCCTGGTCGCTACGCTGCTCCCGTACAGCGACCGGAGTGGGGATGAGCCCTTGCTCTGGTGCAACCCGCTGACCCTCCGTTGTATTTCTTTCCTGGCCCGCTTCTGAGCTTTCTGCCATTTAGTGATGGTTACGTGACTTTTATACAAGTTTCCCACAGACGGTGCCAATTGTTTCTGCAAAAACCCGTAGGCCTGGTAGAGACTGGTGAATCTAGATGTGATCTCCTGCGAAACTGCTAACTAAGGGGAATACCGGACGGGCCGGTCTTCTCCTCTCCTATGCCTAAGTTAGTATAGTTGGGATGAATAGATAACTTAAGCACGTAGGATAAGCAGTTGGAGAGATCAGTTCCTATTAAAGAGGGTAGTTGAGGCCCTTATATAGGTGATCGGGCGTGAGGTCTGGTCTCACTCTTCGATGTGGGACTGGTTTCCTTCTGTGTGCATACAAAAGGACAGCTCTGGTGGCCTGTTCAGCAGGCTGGCGTCCCCGGTCCCCGGGCCCCTGGCCACAAGGTAGACTGCTGGACCTCGGGTCCGGGTGCTGGTGATCCTGCTCCGGGCCTCAGTCCGGCCCCAGATGCACTGGCTGCGGGTCTGTGGGCCTGTGTAGCCCCTCTGTGGCTACTGTCAACATAGGTTTACTCACCTTAATTACCCCCGCTGCATCTTCATTCTCACAAATGGTGAGATACTCACGCACGGTCAAACACCAAAGTAACATCATCAAGACTTAGTGTTCAACTAAAATAAAATATATTATAAATCTCTCCAAACGCATAACCTTAACCGCGAGGCTCGCCAACACGGGACAAACCTCCTTCGGAGCCTCTCAAAGCTCCTAAACAGCCTAATCGACCCTAGGATCGAACACCAAGCCCATATTCTAGGTCAATATGCACGTACTTTAATAATTGCATACTTAACAGATTGAAAAATACATAACTCGGTCGTACGGCGACCGAATCGTGCATATAATATATCCCCGAGCTCGTATCAAGCACGATACATCATGACAACCTACTGCCCCATAAACTAATTGGCGCGCCGCCACCAAAACCTCGCTCAAATCTGCAACCATGGCCACCAAACATGTAGATTGAGGTTCAAGGATTCAGAATTTACCTGCAATACGCGAGGATACGGCCGGAAAGTGGCTGGATACTGCTGGTATAGGACCGGATATGCCAACGTGTACTGTATTGGATACGGCTGAGCTCAGTCCCTTCACCTTTGCGAACTGGACCTCGAGACCGACACCAACGTGTTCAGAGGGAAGAGGTGAACCAAAAGAAGGCCACCTCGAGCTCCGTCGCACACGGTGGCTAGCTGCAGCTGCTAGGCGTTGCAGCGTCGCGCACGGTTGCTCTCTTGGGCCGATCCTTAGCTAGAAATGGGAAGGAGGTCGAGACGAGTGGATCGCGGAGATCAGCGGAGGAGAAGACCAGCGTCGGGGAGAGAGAAAATGAACAGTAAAAAATCTGACTTTTTTAGAGATATTTTTACTATTTATAGTAATTTATGATTTTGGAAATATCTTTAACATGTCGTAACTTCTCCATACGACTTTCGTTTCACACATGTCGCGTGTCTATAAACTCGTATTGTCGAGCTCTACAACGTTCGTGAAGAAAATTTTTCGAAAATCACGACGGATCAAAAAGTCAACTTTTTATCCATTAAACTTAAACGTTTTTCAACTGTTAACTTTCAGAATCACTTCTGACCTCGAGCAACAACTAATTAAAAGGGTATGAATACGAAAATTCGTAAATCACACCTGTTTCTGGACAAACCCGTAGGCCTGGTAGAATCTAGAAGTGATCTCCTCCTGCTTAACCTGCTCTCTAAGGGGAATATCGGGCGGGCCGGTCTTCTCCTCTCCGATGCCTAAGTTAGTATAGTTGGGATGAATAGATAACTTAAAGCACGTATGATAAGCAGTTGGAGAGATCAGTTACTCATTAAAGAGGGTAGTTGAGGCCCTTACATAGGTGGACGGGCGTGAGGTCTGGTCTCACTCTTCGATGTGGGACTAGCTTCCTTCTGTTCGCACATAAAATGGCAGCTCTGGTGACCTTTTTGGCAGGCTGGCGCCCCCGGTCCCCGGGCCCCTGGTCACAAGGTAGACTCCTGGACCTCGGGTCCGGGTGCTGGTTATCCTGCTCCGGGCCTCAGGCTGGCCCCGGATGCGGGTCTGCGGGCTTATGTAGCCCTTCTGTGGCTGCTGTTGGCTCCCCCAATTTCTGCTGGGTCTGCCCGGTCGGGCACCCCGGTTCTCGCTCCGCTGGCTGGCATTGTTTCTCGGCCTGGAGAGGGGTTCTCCTCCCGGGGGTGCTCCTCCCGCTGCTCCTCCCGCTTTCTTTTCAGCAGGTGCTGCCCATACGTCTCATGATCGGCCTGAGCATGCCTGATGGCCATTGCCATTAGCTCGTCATACCCCTGCGGGAGTTCCACCCGTACGGCGTATGAAAATTTTCCCGGCCGGAGCCCTTGTTTGAACGCCATCTCGGCGATTCCCTTATCGAGGTTCCGAACCCCGGCCGTCGCCGTTTGCCAGCGGTTGACAAACGTCCTTAGCTCCTCGCCAGGTGCCTGCATGTAGTTGAAGAGGATGGTTGATGTCCAGGCCCCCTCGACCCGGAGGATGAAGCGGCCTACAAACCGGTCGGCCAGTTGCTTGAAGGCTTCGATAGAGTTTGCCGGAAGCTCATAGAACCAGCTGAGCGCCTCTCCAGATAGGGTTTCCTGGAAAATGTTGCAGCATACAGCGTCGGAATAGCCCTTGGCGCACGTTTGGGACCGGAAACTGTCCAAATGCGGGTATGGACAGCCGGATCCTGAGTATGTGAGCTTTAGGGATTTCTGGTTACCAGACCTCCCTGATTCCAGAACCCGGTGCGAGAAAGGGCCCATCCGCTCGTTGAATCGCGCGCCTTCCATTGGCCGCGCCGCCCTTCTCTCGTTGGCCTCCATTTGGGCCTTTAGATCCGACACTGAGTCGGTGAGTATCTGTAATGCCCGTGCGGTCGGGGTCACGACTTCATCCTCGAATGAAGCGCGCGACTGCGGGGGCGCCGGCGTGCTCATTGGGAAAACCGGGCCGGTCGGGGACTCCGCCCTCCTGCGGTCGCTAGACCTTCCTCTCGAAGATTGCCCTGCCTCAAGGCGCTGAGGTTGGCTTGGCGCGGGTGTAGTTGCCCTTGTCATGACGGCGCTGCGCTGGTGGCCTCTTTCCAGGGCAGCGTTTACCGTCTCCATTTCCTCATACCGGGCATTGGATTTTGCTCTATCCCGGTCGCCCTCCGCACGCAGGCGACCGACTTCTGCACTCATCGCCCGTATCTCCCCCGCCATATCGTGCCGGTTGGGGCTGTACGTGGTGTCTCAGTCGCTTTCACAGAGCAGGCTCTCCTCTTTGTCGCTCGGATCGTCCGAGAATGTCAGCGAGAAGCCCCGGTCGGTTGGTTGGTCTCCCTCCACCGGGCCTTTCCTGCGCATGATATCATGGTATGACCCCGGCGTGCCGGTCGGCCTCCCACAGCTGCCGTCTTCCTGGTTGCCCTGGTCGCTGCGCTGCTCCCGTACAGCGACCGGGGTGGAGATGAGCGCTTGCTCTGGTGCAACACGCTGACCCTCCGTCGCATTTCTTTCCTGGCCCGCTTCTGAGCTTTCTGCCAATTGGTGACGCTTACGTGGCTTTTATACAAGTTTCCCACAGACGATACCAATTGTTTCTGCACAAACCCGTAGGCCTGGTAGAATCTAGAAGTGATCTTCTCCTGCTTAACCTGCTCACTTAGGGGAATACCGGGCGGGCCGGTCTTCTCCTCTCCGATGCCTAAGTTAGTATAGTTGGGATGAATAGATAACTTAAAGCACGTATGATAAGCAGTTGGAGAGATCAGTTACCTATTAAAGAGGGTAGTTGAGGCCCTTATATAGGTGGACGGGCGTGAGGTCTGGTCTCACTCTTCGATGTGGGACTGGCTTCCTTCTGTTCGCACATAAAAGGGCAGCTCTGGTGACTTCTTTGGCAGGCTAGCGCCCCCGATCCCCGGGCCCCTGGTCACAAGGTAGACTCCTGGACCTCAGGTCCGGGTGCTGGTGATCCTGTTTCGGGCCTCAAGCCGGCCCCGGATGCTGGTCTGCGGGCTTATGTTGCCCTTTTGTGGCTACTGTCAACAATACCCTTTCATTAATTTTCGAGGAATTTACACGAAATTAAATTGAAAATCACAGTTGAGTCGTATTGTTTGTGAGTCTATATGCCCGGTAGCTATCATGCACAAACTTGCATAGCATGTTTATCAATACATGTCCAGTAGTTATCATGCGTACAACTTGTATGTAAAGCATGCCGTGAACAAGTGTGTTAACATATGCGTTGAATAAATGTATCAATGCCTTTTGTTAACACGTATGCATGGCGTAGTATACTTTAGGTAGTACAAAGTGTCCATGTGTTTAGCGAGGTACCGCATGCTTATGTGATTATATTGCAGCGGAAAGACTATTCTTAACATGCTTGTCTACAATATAGATCAATGCAGGCAGTCTTTGCATTAGATGAAGCATACATATGTAGGCATATGATCACTAGTAATTTAAAATTGGAAGAGCACGAAGAGTTGAAGACTTAGCTTCGATGCTTTCTTGCTTGCGCTCTCCGGGTTGAGCGCCCACACTAGCTTCCAGGACGCACAGGAGAACTTGATTGTGATCTCCAGTCAAGACGAGTCAAAACCCGTAGCTACTCAAGAGGGCTGCATGCTGACTTGCATCTATGGGCATCGTGAAATGATACCGTACGGGTTGAAGAGCTCAGAGGGTCATCAGAACCGGTTGTGACCTCCCGGAGGGGGTGTAGAAGACCTGGCCGGTGTCCACTGGGAGTAGAAACTTATGTGAAGGTCCGGACGAAGTGACCCGGAGAGCCTGCAGGCAATACCGGACAGGAAGCTATCATTTTCGTCTCCTCAGATTTCTCCTTCGGTACCTTGCAAAAATATTACCGGAGAGCTACTTGCTATCCGTCGACCTGTTTGCCGACTGAGCCCGATGCCATGAACCATTGCACCCAAAAAAAATCTTTCTGGAGCCTCAACTAACCTGGATCATGCTTATCACGATCTTGATGTTAAGCTGACAGTGTAGAGGAATTGATGGCCACCGGGCGGGTTTGAGAGATTATAACCGGGCGGGTATGAGAGATTACCACCGGGTCACTCTTTTGATTGGCATGATGGCTAAAATTGGTCGCCGTTGACGCTCTGGTCGACATGGCCAGGTGGATTTTGAAACCATCGGGCACCGTTGGCGAGTGCGGCTAGCGTCACCGGGGAGGCAACTTCGGGCTGCCGGTCACCGGAAACGCCGCGCGAGCCTGGGCTCCCTGGGGCTGCGGAGTACCTGTGGCATTACGCGGGCTCCAGCTGCTGACCCGCTGGCCTGTTGGACCGGTCGGCTGACCCGCTGACTTGGCTGCCTGCTGGTCCTGGGAGTAGCCCGGGCAGCTGCAGGTATTATTTTTTTTAATTTTTTTGGCCGGGCTTCTATGCACCTAATTTTCCTGTAATATTTACCAGGCTCTCTTCATCATAACACATATTACTATTATATAGGCTCAACTCCCTTATTAACTTGGGTGAAACCAGAGACAGGCATGCTCGAATGAACTCCGATGGCCTGTGCTCTATAACCGGGTATCCAAACCATAATGTTGTTGTTAAGGTAGCCGGTTGCCACATAAGTGATGAACACCCGCGGTCACTTGGCCGAAGTAGAACGAGGATTGGTTCCAAACATCCAGTGAGTATGGAGGTGCTGAAACTGCCAGAGTTCACTTTGGCCATGCAAAAGCCATATAGCTATTGTAAATATTGGAACTCTGTGTATAAAATTATTTGGTTCTGCTGGTGTATACACTACTCTTCTTGGCTAGTTCGGCCATGTGTTAGTGAGCAGCCTTTGGAGATGTGCCTTAAAGACAAATAAGTGATTAGCAGCTTATGATTTAATCAATAAAACTAACTGGGCACTGCTATGGCAAAGTAATTTTCATTGGACGGTACCTTATGCAATAGTTATGATATAACTCAAAAATCAACAATATTGCAAGAAGATCAGTAATACTAATACATGTATACCAGGGACATTTGACATGTCAAATCTAATCGTGTTCTGCAACATATAGGCTATGCAGCAAAGATAGTATGTGCAGAGAACTCATACTATATATTGAAGTACAAATGCATCTATCTTTCCTTTGTTTGAAGTACCACAAGCCATTAAACAAAACTGATGGAATTTTGCATGGAGCCAGCGAACTCCTCATATATCAAAGAATGGAAATGAATGATCGTCTCAGACATGCATAGTCTCATTTAGCAGGCATATAGGTATACGTATGTGCAGAGAAATCGGCTCACTCAAGATTAAATCAAAGTGTGATAAACTGATTATACAAGTCAAATTTCAATGGCCTGTGCAATAAAGTAAGCATAGTACAAAGCATACTTGCTGCTTGTGCAATAAACTGATCATATATGGAATCATATATGTTGCCAGGAGTCTGTTTGGTGCACAATAGTACAAAGCATATTTCATTTGTCGATGGTGGCGTGAATGGCATGCATACTGGTATGAATATACATCATTTCTATCAACATGTATGTGTGTGAATCATATAAGATTGGGAATCACGTGGACTTCTCTGTGTGATGATAAGTGTGCTTCCTACACTAATTGGAGAGACATCACATTACACATACACATGCAGCAGCCATGTATGATGACAGGTGGTGAGTAAGGCAACTAAATATATGGACAACACTTTCAGTTAATAAACAGAGCAGTGGCTATGTGTTTAACATCAAGGAGAAACCAGAATATATATGAAACTGCATGTTATTCAGTAACAAGAGCTCGAAAGCTGCATATATCAATCAACTGATGATTTTGAAGAATTGTAAAGAGTAAGAATACTTAGCTTTGGCTTGCCGAAGTTGGATTCGATGCTCGGAGCAGTGTCATTGTTTTAGCGCTGACATGGGATCAAGTTTAGAACACTGAAGACCAGACGACCGCTGGGATCCATTCTTGCCGAAGGCATACTAAACTAGTGACAGTAGACGGACCGTGCGGTGAGCCTTCGCACACGAACGGGTTCACAAGGGAGCCAGGAGCCCGAGAAGTTTCTCCGGTGTCCGGAGCAAGAGTGAGTACCGGGATATAGTGAACACGAGCCTGACCCGGAAGGTGTTTCTGTACAAACTCGTAGGCCTGGTGGAAACTGATGAATCTGGAGGTGATCTCCTCCTACGAACCGGCTAACTAAGGGGAATACCGGGCGGGCCGGTCTTCTCCTCTCCAATGCCTAAGTTAGTACAGTTGGGATGAATAGATAACTTAAGCAAGAGTGATAAGCAGTTGGAGAGATCAGTTACCTATTAAAGAGGGTAGTTGAGGCCCTTATATAGGTGGTCGGGCGTGGGGTCTGGCCTTACTCTTCGATGTGAGACTGGTTTCCTTCTGTTCGCACACAAAAGGACAGCTATGGTGGCCTGTTCGGCAGGCTGGCGTCCCCGGTCCCCAGGCCCTTGGTCACAAGGTAGACTGCTGGACCTCGGGTCCAGCTGCTGGTGATCCTGCGCCGGGCCGCAGTCCGGCCCCGGATGCACTGGCTGCGGGTCTGTGGGCTTATGTAGCCCCTCTGTGGCTACTGTCAACAAGTCCCTCAAGTTCCCGGTCAAGTGCAATCTTGAATGGGGACTTAATATGTCTCGCTCCTGTCCCCACTACCAGAAAAAAGGGCTTTGCCGACGAAAAAAAAAAAAACGGTCGACGAAACACTTTTTTCGTCGGCTATTCCCAAGAATGGCCGACGAAAATTTTTGTCGTCGCAAAAAAAAAAAATTTCGTCGACTATTCCCATAGAATGGCCGACGATTTTTTATTTCGTCGCTAGAAATGAAAAATCGTCGGCTATTCTACAAGAATGGCCGACGATTTTTTCTTTCGTCCCTAAAACATATTTTTCGTCGGCTATACCCCTATAATGGCCGACGATTTAAAGTTTTCGTCGGCTATACAAATTTTGGAAGAATGGCCGACGAAGTTGACAATTTCGTCGGCTATAAGTCTTTATATTTTCAGATCTGGACAGAAGCTGCTCATTTCAAAAAAAACGGGAGAAAGAGTGAAAAATCTGTGGGTATTGTTGAAATCTGTCCTCTCTTACATTGTGGAGCTATATATAGGTACGTATATGTGTATATATGTTGATTTTGAGTTTTAGTTGAGTTGATTTTGAGTTTTAGTGATTTTGATATAGTAAGTGATTTTTTGTTTTGTTGTTGTTTTAGTGTTAGAATGTATGTATATATGTTGATTTTGAGTTGTAGTTGAGTTGATTTTCAGTTAGAGTATAATTATGTGTTTTAATTTAATAATGTTATTTTAATTAGTGTTAAAATATATATAAATATGTTAATTAATGGTTGTTGATAGTGTAATGAACTTAAATAATGGTTGTTAATTAATGGTATATATATATTTTGAGTTGATGTTGATAATAATATATATTGTAATATATATATGTGTTAATTAATTTATTATTAATTAAAGTTATACATATATATTATTATCAGGCTATATATGGATCGAGATAAGAGTTGGATTTCGCTTCCAAGGAATGACCGACGATACACTACAGGAGTTGTGGATTTTTTGTAGTTCGTCGAGGAAAATGCAAACGGTGATTACCATTATTGCCCGTGCAAGAAATGTAAGTGTCGCAGTGATATGTGTCGATTTCTGATTAGGACAGTATGGGAGCACCTAAAGAGTAATGGGTTTTGGCCGAAGTACACACGTTGGATATATCACGGTGAGCCATCATTAGATGGATCGTATGATCATGGGCAGTATTTTGAGGCGGGCAGTAGTAGTACATCCAACGATCCAACAATGGCATTCGTCAACGACGTGTTTCCTTTTGAAAGCGGTGTATGTGGGGAACAATATATGCAGGACCCGGTGCAGCCGTTCCCACAAGTTGTCAACACTGCTGCCTTTGACAAGTACAACAAACTGATTGCATTGCAACAGACCCCTGTGTCTTCAAGTTCTGAGAAGACAGTTCTTCAAAGTGTGATGGAGGTAATGAGGATTAAAGTCGAGACAAAAGGGAGCATCAGGCAAGTGGATGAATATCTACAGTACACTTCTTCGTTGTTGGAGGAGGGTCATCGTAATCCTACCAATTGACGAGTCGCCGAAGCGAGCATCAAGCAATAATAACCCTACAATCGTTAGTAGTATAGAATAAGTAGGGATCGTTCTAGCCGGGGATTAAGGGTACCTGAAATATGAGAATGTTAACACAAATATTCACAAATACATATGCACACAATTGTCACACTTATATACATATATACATATTCACACGTTACACGTTACACATGGGGGAAGAATTGGTTCGGCAGCCATGGGGCTGCCCTAAAAACTATGACACAAAATTAAATTGCAGGAAATTAAACTCTAAACTACTATGTACAAGTTTGGTCGATATTCTTCCACAAATTACTAACACAAAAGCACTCAAAACACATAGCAAATTAATAAGACAAGACACACGGCAAGAGTACACAATATCCTAGATCCGACTTAGTTCCAATTCTAATTAGAGCCTCAACGGTCATCTAATCACTAGACTTACTTACGTATTTTAGAAAACACTCAACGTCGAATCCTAAAATTATACTAATCATGTTTGAAAACACTCAACGTCGAAGACAAACACAAAGAGTAATTGAGCACAAAAGTCTTTTAATTGGAAACATATCAATCAAGCAAGGCGTCACCACTTCTTGTTAACATGCATAGTCGTTTAAACCACTCTAGTCCTATTTATGTTGACAGATATAAGACCAATACTCAAAACACATCGCGAATATGCTAAGTACCAATCTTTGCGGCACACGGATTTAAAGACTAAACCAAGAACGAACTACTAGAATCAGAGTGAACATGCTTGCCTATCTACTCCTATCTCTTTACTTCATATTTTCCTTACTTTTTTAACATGCAATTTGTATTCTTACATCCAAATACCACTTAAAGATAAAGAAAACAAATTGAACATACAAATCATAAAACCAAATTTCACTCCAAACAATACATAGACATAAAGTTTGAAACCAAGAATTCATGCTAACTTCATAGACAAAGTTTAACATAACTACAACAAAAATTACATAACCAAGAGTAGGGAGTGGATAACACATTAGAAACCTTGAAGACTTCGTCGTGTATGGATCCGGCGGCTTGTGGTGATCGGATGGAGGCTGCTGCTCGGCAGTGGTAGTGTCGGCAGCAAAAGAACCAAGGTTCGGCAAGAACTTTGGGTGTGGTGGAGGTGGTTTTGGTTAAGGTTTTTGTGTAGGACTCTTGGGAAATTTAGGTAGAGCTTTGGTTAGATTTTTGCTTTAGAATGTGACAAGTTTTTCTGTGTAAAAGTTGGCTATTTATAGAGGCAAATTCGGCAGAAACCCTAGGTAGAAAACCTAGTCCAAATCAGCAAAGGTAATCCTTGTGCAACAAGTTTTTGGTTCCTTCCTTTCTTGGTTCTTCTAGGAAACTTCTTTTGCTGATTTTCTTCCTTAGATTGGGCTGCATATCTTCATGGACTTCTTGTGTAGGCTTGACAACTCCATTTGGTGAGCTTGATCCATGGAAAAATGCCCCAAACCCGCAAGAACACAAGACCGACAGCAACTCGGCTGGAATGACTTTGCTCCAGTAAATCCGGCATATCTCCCTCCTTGGAGCTCCAATTGATGCGATTCCAAGTCTTTGATAAATTAGACATATATAGCCATCTCCCCATAAAAGGGCTCGATCAAATTCCTTGTGAGACGTCGGGAATGATTTTTCGAAGTTGGGACACAGTCCCAGGAAAATCCTGGAAGTCCCTAGATTGGAATGCTCGGACTGCCGTTTTGCAGCCAACTTTTGGGTGACTTCCCGAACTCCAATTGATCTGAAATTTTAACACAATATTCCTCAGCATATGAATATTAAGCACACCAAATTTCATAGAATTCGGACAAGGATAGATTATATTTGTACTCGTCACAAAATCGTGAAAAAGATATATTTTGCACTATTTTCCAGATTTCTCAAACTTAGTCATTTTTCGGATAATTAAGCATATTTTACCAAAACTCTACCAAAAATGACACTAACTATATTATGACTCTATCTTAGACAAATAAGAGTTAAACAAAGCATAAATGAGGGCATAAGCATATAATATCATCGCACATTGTGCTCCTATCACCAATCACCGTCAGGTCCGAAGTATCCTCAAAGATCTAGGGCTTTCCTACATTAAGATCCATGCATGCGCATTTGACTGCGTTCTCTTCTGGGGTAAAGATGCAGAAGGGAATGACCTTGCTAGCCTTGACGCATGTCCGATATGTCAGTCTGACCGATATAAGTTGACGGGAGCAGGCAATAGGAAACCTGTGAAAGTGCTTTGGTATTTTCCGTTGAGAGATAGGCTTGAGCGGTTGTACATGTCAGAAACCACCGCAAAAGCTATGAGGTGGCACGGTGAGCGGGACGCGGGAGACGCAGATATCATGACACACATCTCTGACGGAGCGGCTTGGAAGCATATAAACAATGAGTTTCCTCATTTTGCGTCAGATGTCAGAAACGTTAGGCTCGGGCTCTCAACCGACGGGTTCAACCATTTCGGCACCATGAGTCTTTTATACAGTATATGGCCGGTGGTTTTGGTACCTTACAACCTTCCTCCGTGGATGTGCATGAAGAAGGAATATAATATGTTGACGTTGTTGATTCCGGGGCCTGGTTACCCAGGGAAATGTCTCGATGTGTATATGAGACCATTGATTGAAGAGCTTAAGGTGTTGTGGGACGTTGGTCATCCCACTTTTGACAAGTACAAGAAGGAGACGTTCCAGATGCATGCCATGGTTATTGGTACCATCAGTGATTTTCCTGCTTATGGGATGTTGTCGGGCAGCTTTGTAAGGGGATACAAGGCTTGTCCAGAGTGCCTCAGCGATTATGGGAGCACCCCTCATTGCAACAAGATATGCAGAATGGGTCATCGTGTGTTCGTTCCAGCGGATCACCACAGGCATTACGAGTCCGCCGCATTTGATGGAACCGAAGAACACGGTCGTCCTCCCAGAAGATGGACAGGAAGAGAAATTTTAGCAAGACTTAATGAGTACGATTTTGGGCCCCTCAGCAATCATCCCGATATTGTAGCGGAAATATCTGAAAGGCCTGAGGAGTACAAATTCTGGACACATAGGAGCATATTGTGGGAACTTCCGTACTGATGTGAGTTGCTGATCCGTCACTTCCTAGACGTTATGCACATAGAAAAAAATGTTTCTGAAAGTGTGGTGGGCACTGATGGAGGTGTTATCCAAGCACAAAATACCTGCAAAACAACTACATACAAATAATACCCTTCTTGTGTCGAGTGTAGTATTGACAAGTAGGGATCGTTCTATCCGGGGAAATCAAGGGCTTTCAATCACACAAAGTATTGCATAAAAGGGGGGTTGTCGAAATTTTTAATTATTATTTACTTACTAGTTTACGAAAATTAAATCCTAGATTACTATATACAATTGATCATCACCTTTCACACAATCACCAAACACAAATCTCATTATACATGCAACAAAATTAAAACAAGTAATAGGGGCAGCAAACATAAAACGATTTCAAGATTAATTAAGTTCCAATTTAATTAGGGCCAATGCAGCTTATCCTAATTATTCAAGACATCATAAGTATTTAGAATCCGAAACGCGCGCAATCCTAAACATGGTACTAATCGGTTTAATAACACAACGCATGTAAATTAAACACAAAAAGCACATAAGCACATATTGTCGAATTGGAACATGTTAGCAAGTATGGCGTCACCCATCTCACATCGACATGTAAATTTCCATAATTACTCTAACCCTTAGATTAATACATATCAAAACCAACAATGCGTGTGAATCAACATGTATTAAATCGGCATATGAATTCAACATCTAGATAACACTCATGGCCTGCGAATGCATCTAGACATCTCCTTCGGTTCCACACGAATTAAGAAAATAAACCTAATTAAATCAAGAACACATTCAAAACCTACTGCCCATACAACATATTTAATCATATCACATGCATAAATCGGCAATCATATATAAAATTCCCAAACATTTATAACAAAGATCCAAATATCTCATATATGATTATCAATACCGAAAATAAATTCAGAAACCAAAACATACTTCATAGACAAAGTTATGTTTAAATACAAAGAAACAAAAACCAATAGAGTACAATCCATGTTACAACCTTGATAAAGATTCGGCAAGGATTGGTGAATGATGATCGGATTGTTGGTAGAATATGGTGGATTCGGCCTTGGTTCTTGGCATGAAATTTGTGGATTTATTTTGGCAGGGATTCGACAAGGATTTTGTGGAGAGAGAGATGATGATTTTCTGTGCAAAAGCCTTGGTATTTATAGAGGAAGTAACCTAGAGAAGCCAGCCACAAACAAAAACCGAATTGGTTTAGGTTTCCTTGATTTTCTGAATTCGGCAGAATGACCTCCGTGCATTGATTACGTCATAAATCTCTCTAGAAAATAGCTATTGAGGTGATTCCAGTTGAGTTGGAAACTAGACTCCCGTAGCTTTCTATCCATATAAGGCTCGAATTCTGATTCATTGTCAGCTGTCCGGGAGAGTCCGTGGAAGTTGAGAGACGTGCACAGGAATTTTCCCGAAATTAATCAGGATTTGTTGCGATTTTCTTCCTCTATTTTCTGCCTAAAATTCCCAAGATAATGGCTGAATAATTGAGCAATATCTCTTTAGGTTTTCCATGAATTAATTCAGCCAAAAATCTTGCACAAAGGATGGAATTCAGTCCACATTCGTAAGCCAAATCCATGTAGAACTCGGCTTGCTTCTTCTTTTCCATTCCGAAATTAATCTTTTCTTTTCTTTTTTAATTCAGCCAAATTCTTCATGGATCAATGCTCGATGGACTGAATAATGGACTAGGCTCATAACTCATTTGGACAATTTATCCAAGAGCTAGCCGTAGCTTTCCCTAGTTGAGCCAGGAAAGCATCCTTTGTATCTTCTTTTCCTGCTTGCATCAGGGAAACTTCTTTTCTTTTGTTCTTCGACTTCTTCCTTGAAAGGATGACTCTCTAATGCTCCAATATGTTCAGTAGCTCATCACTTACAACCTTGGACACGAAATTGTTGTAGAAAAATAGAAATCCTTCAAAACGGGCAGCAGGTTCTTCCTCTCGGCAGATCTGACCTTCTTGCATTCAAACCGGCATAACTCTCTACTTAAGAGAGATTTTTCTGCGATTCCAGTTGCATATGAAACTAGACACACAGGGCTTTCCAACGGCGTATGGCACGTTCTCTGGTTCCAAGCGATGTGTCCCACAGAAATTCCGGAAGTCATGACACAGTCCCAGGAAAATCCTGGTAGTCCCTGAATTGGTTTGCTCAAACTGCCAAGTTGCAGCCTTCATTTGGGTGACTTCCCGAACTCCGATTGATCTGAAATTTTGACACAATACACTTTAGCTTCCCAATTATATGCATACCAAATTTCATCAAATTTGGAAAAGGATAGATCAGTGTAGCACGAGCCTCAATATCACGAAAACAACATAATCACGAAAAAGACTATTTTACTTTATTTCCAGATTTCTATACTTAGTCATTTTTTTTATTATTAAGCACACTTTCTCCAAAACTCTACCAACATGACACTAAACTAAATTATGACTCAATCTTACTCTAAATAGACATAACAAAGCATAAATAAGGGATAATACACATTAATAACGTCGCACATTGTGCTCTTATCAGGCACAACGCTGAACTTGGAGGGGAAGACGAAAGACGGTCCTAAGGCTCGCACTGATCTGCAAAACATGAATATCAGAAAACCACTATGGTTGAAACAAGGGAAGAGAAAAATGCCTCAAGCTCCTTACACCGTCAAGCCTGAGCATAAATCAGAAATTTTCCATTGGATAAGTCGGGCCAAGTATCCTTCAGGCTTTGCTGGAAATATAGCCAAGTGTGTCAACAGACAATTCAACAATCTGTACGGGTTGAAAAGTCATGACAATCATATCCCGCTACAACGTCTGTTCCCTGTTTTCATTCGACCATTCCTTCCCCGTCACGTTGTGGAGCCATTAGTAGCGTTGGCAAGATTTTTCCAGAAGGTATGCACACGGGAAGTGAGAAAATCTGACCTCCGGGAAATGCAACAAGACATCGTTCATATCATGTGTAAATTTGAGATGATATTTCCTCCAAATTTTTTCGACATCATGCCTCTCCTCATGATCCATCTTCCTCGGCAGTTGTTGCTTACCGGTCCTGTGCACTTCACTTGGATGTATCCGATGGAAAGGTACGTATTTTACACCTTATGTTAATTTCCTCATCAATATATATGTGATATAGTGTTAATGTATTATCATAACACTTTAAAAACTTGATTTATAGGCAACTTGGACAATACGGTGGTTTTGTCCAAAACAGATCCGCACCTGAAGGATGTATAGCTGAAGCATATATTGCGCACGAGTGCGTCACCTACATGAAGCTGTATTTAGGAGCGTTACAGGAAAGCATACCGGAAGATGTACCGTCACAGTTCAATCTTTCCATACTCTCTGACGATGTTGTACTCGGTGGAAACATGTCAGTTTCCTACAAGTTGAAAGATTATGAGGTAGGCATTGCACATTGATGGGTACTAATCAACTGTCCAGAAGTTCAGTTTTGGAAGAACATACATCTACACTGTGAACAAGTACAAGGTGATGTCGATTACCACAACCGGACATTCACAGAGTATTTCGGCCGCTGGGTACGTACCTTTAACACTATTCTATACGTGTTCATATATTATTGTGTATATTTATTCATATTTATAGTTGATTCTGATGGTTGCAGATGGACCTTATTGAAAATGATAATCACCCAAATTGGTCGCACGAACTCAGACTTTTAGCGAGGAGGCCGGTCTATTCAAAAGTTTATGCGACGTGCAAGGTGAATGGTGTGTTATTTCGATGTGAAGACAGAGACCTCAGACTGAAAACACAAAATTCAGGGGTTATGGCACATGGTGGGGATGGTGGAGTTGACTATTACGGTGTTCTCCATTCAGTTGTGGAACTGCATTACGGGGAAGGCATGAAAGTGCACCTTTTCAAGTATAGATGGTTTGACACACGGCCGCAGAGTATGAAAACCGATCAATACAACATAAGTTCTGTGAACACTAGTACATCATGGTATGAGGACGACCCGTTCGTTTTAGCCACATGGGTGAAACAAGTGTTTTATCTTGATGATCTCGCCAAGGGTGACCCGTGGAAAGTAGTCAACACTATCCACCATCGCAACATTTACCGGGCGTCTACACTTGGAGTGGCTGAAGAGAACGAGGAAGGGGGCACCGCGTATCAAGAGCCCAACTCAAACGGTATTCCTGACTCGTCTTTTATTCGCCTAGACACGCTGGTGCGAATTCGACGTGAAGAGCCACTGCTTGTTGATGTTGATCCAAATGAAGAAACTAACGAGGACTCTAGTGGTGAGGAAAGACATAGATTACCCCTATCGAGCAATTCAGAAACCGAAGAAGACTCATCCGATGATTCCGATTACAATCCGACGGATTAAGTAATTTAAATGATGTAAGCCTTTCATTTGTAATCAACTCATTTCTAATGAACGGGCGTGGGGATGAGCCTCCCAGCTAGGCTGGGTTCCAAACCCCTAAAAAAAAAATTTGAAATATGTTGACTGTTGGGTTTCTGGTTTTTTATGTTCAATTTTGGTTATATGTGAACAGGACATCGGAATAGGAGAGGTGTAAAACCATTGATTTTTTTGGTTTTTTTTTTTTCAGAGAATAGCCGACGAAAAATGCATTATTTCGTCGGCCATTGTGAGAATGGCCGACGAAAAATTCATTATTTCGTCGGCCATAAGTTTTTTTAAAAATAAATATTTTATTTTTGACCGAAAACGACAAAAGAATAGCCGACGAGTACTAGGTTTTATTTCGTCGGCTATGATTAAAAAAAAAACAAAAAAAGAGCAGCTTCCATTTTCTATCACTATCGACAAACCATTGCTTCATCCTTCAAATGCAAATGTGTCGTGAAATAAGATATGACTGAAATATTGAAAAACGTCTATGGTTGAAAAATGAGAAGATTCCGACAAAATCTGTGTGCCGAATATTGCGGTTAACTGTTTTTTACTACCGTTTTCCTATGGGTAGCCTGACGGTCGGTAAATATTTTGATGAAAATTTTTATACGATTAGTTGCGTCTCATCGATATGAAACTATTCTATGTTGAAGGTCAGGCCAAAAAACGTCATTTAGACGGGCCAATTTCCGTTTTAAAGCGTTTAGAAGTTTGACTTTGCAGTTTGACCGTCCCGATCGAGCCTTTAACGTTGTCAGATGTAGTTGGATTTTTTTTCATACATGTATTTAATCTTAACGGTGATATCTGACGGTTGGAATAGATTTTCCAAACTTTTAGACTCAAAATCGGAACATATGCACTAATGTTCCTTAACTTGTTTACTAAGTGTTTAAGTGAATGTATAGTTTCAAATAGTTACTATACGTAGTCCCTTCAAATGAAAATGTGTCGTGAAATAAGATATGACCGAAATATTGAAATACGTCTACGGTTGAAAAATGAGAAGATTCCGACAAAATCTGTGTGCCGAATGTTGCGGTTAGCTGTTTTTTACTTCCGTTTTCCTATGTGTAGCATGACGGTCGGTAAATATTTTGAGGAAAATTTTTATACGATTAGTTGCGTCTCATCGATCTGAAACTATTCTCTGTAGAAGATCAGGCCAAAAAACGTCATTTAGACGGGCCAATTTCCGTTTTAAAGCGTTTAGAAGTTTGACTTTACAGTTTGACCGTCCCGATCGAGCCTTTAACGTTGTCAGATGTAGTTGGATTTTTTTTCATACATGTATTTAATCTTAACGGTGATATCTGACGGTTGGAATAGATTTTCCAAACTTTTAGACTCAAAATCGGAACATATGCACTAATGTTCCTCAACTTGTTTACTAAGTGTTTAAGTGAATGTATAGTTTCAAATAGTTACTATACGTAGACCATTCAAATGAAAATGTGTCGTGAAATAAGATATGACCGAAATATTGAAATACGTCTACGGTTGAAAAATGAGAAGATTCCGACAAAATCTGTGTGCCGAATGTTGCGGTCAGCTGTTTTTTACTTCCGTTTTCCTATGTGTAGCATGACGGTCGGTAAATGTTTTGAGGAAAATTTTTATACGATTAGTTGCGTCTCATCGATCTGAAACTATTCTCTGTTGAAGATCAGGCAAAAAAACATCATTTAGATGGGCCAATTTCCGTTTTAAAGCGTTTAGAGGTTTGACTTCGCAGTTTGACCAAAAGTTTAGCCGACGAAAATTCTATTTCGTCGGCTAAACTCTAGTGATCCACGCCTTTTCATTGTCCGCCGTTGGATGGGGGAGATCGGACGGCTGCTGAGCGCCTAAACTATAGCCGACGAAATTCAAATTATAGGTCACGAATTAAAAATTTCGTCGGCTATTCTTAAGTATAGCCGACGAAATATTTTTAATTCGTCGGCTATACTTTCGGGTATAAGTTTGTTGCAGCCGAACCCTAGCCTCCATTTGCTGTATATTTTCAAATCCTCCGCCGCTCGCCTCCAACGGATCCTCCGCCGCTCGCCTCATCCTCCTCCAATCCGGCAGCCCCGGCCCTCCTCCCTCTTCCTCCTCCAATCCGGCCCCTGCTCCCTCTTCCTCCTCCTCCGGCCGGTCCCTCCTCCTCCCTCCTCCGGCCTGTCCCTCCTCCTCCGTCCTCCGGCCGGCCTCCTTCTCCTTGCAAATGTATGTTTTTTTTTTTTTTCATTTATGTTAATAAATTTTTAATTTAGATATAATTGTTAATTTAGGTATAATTTAGGTATTTATGTTAATTTAGGTATTTAGGTATAATTTATTTAATTTATTTATGTTAATTTAGATATAATTTATTTAATTATTTGTGTAAATTTATTTATTTAGATGTAATTGTTAATTTAGGTATTTATGTTAATTTAGGTATAATTTAGGTATTTATGTTAATTTAGGTATAATTTAGGTATTTATGTTAATTTAGGTAATTTTTAGGTATTTATGTTAATTTAGGTAATTGTTTTCAAATTTATTTTAATTTTATAATTTAGGTGTAATTGTATAATTTATACGTATAAATTGGTTTTTTAATTATATAAATTGATAACTTCATTGTATAATTTAGCTTAATTATATATATAGCTTAATTATATTTAATTAGAATTTGTTATTTAATATAATATAATTTAATATGTTAGTATATAAATTGTTATATTAAAATATGTTAATATTATTGGTTATTATATTAATTAGAATTTGTTATTTAATATAATATAATTTAATATCAATTAATGTATTAATGCCTCGGGCTTTAGATGGCCGATGCATTAAGAAACCTATTCGGAGGCCGTCGTGGCGGCAGATCTAGAGGTTCTAGAAATTCCGCCGGTTCCGCAGACTCCGAGAGGACCGCTAGCCAGCCTGAGAGGACCACCAGCCAGCCGCGGAGGAGTGAAGATTCATCCCAGCCGCAGAGGACTGTGGATGCAGCCCAGCCGCGACGGAGTGTGAGTTCTCGGCACCAGACCCTTCTCTAGGCCGGGCGGCCGTCGAGCACTTCACTTCCGCAAGTCGGTCCCTCTGTGGCTCCGAGGTTTAGTCGGCAGCTATTTCACGAGGACATAGCTGCCGACGTTCCTCAAGTTCGGATGCCTGACGTTCATCGGGAGCCGATGCCGAGTCCGACTCGGTCTGCTGCTGACTCGACTGAGGCTCCTACTCTCCCAAACCAGCTCTTCTTCCCGTACAACATTCCGGCGATATCGGAGGTCGACTATCAGGGTGTGCCCATATGGCCTGATATGCCTCAGTACGTGAGTGCTGCGGAGGCATACCAGCAGCAGCCATTTGAGAACCCTGACCACCTTATTTCGGCGAGGAGAAAAGGAAAGTCGACAGACGAGTCATCCAGTTCAGGTAACATTTGATTTTATTAATTAAATGTTTTATTAAAATTAACGCACTAATATTTAATTTTATTAACCAATCGTCGTTTTTATGATAGGGACAGCCGCTAGCAGTTCACGGAGGAATACGAGAGGTGTCATATGTTTTGACACGCTCAGGAAAACTGTTGAGCGCAGCGGGAGGATTCAGATCAACGAACCTCCTAATCAGGAGGTTCAGGGGAAGAAAAAACGCGACTACTCGGGTTGCGTGGGGTCACTGATTAGGGACAGAGTCCCTATGTTGTGGACCCGGTGGGCTGATGTGCCCGAAGAGATAAAGAGGGAGGTGAACAACGCCGCGTCGTTGAGTAATTTAAAAAATTTAATTTATTTATCGTAATATTTAATAATTTCCGGTATTATTACAATTGTAAAACTAATAAAATATTATTTTTCAGACATTCTTCGAGATTGCCGAACACAGGCAGGATTGGGTGGACACCCAGCAGAACTCGAGGTACGTTTGTTTTTATGATATTATAATTATCTTATAATTATTAATATTTTATGATATTAATAATATTTCTAATGCACTTTTGTTTTTTTCGTAGGTTCAAAGAGTGGAAGAACGAGCTGCGTTCCCACTATAACGAATACGACAACTTTGGTCGTATGGGTACTCCCAGGGAGTTCATGTTCCGGGAGTACGAGTGGCGTTGGTTGAAGACAGTAGACTTCAACAACCCAGTTATGCAGGTAAATACTAAACTTCAGTAAAAATGTTTATTTTGTTAAAATTTTAATTATTAGTTTAATTATTTTATAATTATTACACTAATATTTTTTGATGCATTTTTCTAACATTTTATTATTTGTTTGAAGCAACGTTCTCGGATAAACTCTGAGAACCGCCGCCGGAACACAACCCCCCATCATGCTGGTTCACGGCCGTTTGCATAATATCAGGAGGAGGCGCTTAGAGATCATCCTGATAGCAACCCGTACGTGGAGAAGTTCAAGATCGCTTATCCACATGCGACAGAACAGCTCGTAAGTCGTTCATTACAATTTTAAAATTTTAATTATTAATTTTACTTAATTATATATTTGTTATAATATTAATTTTTTTTTCCCGTCCACTTAGGAGAGGGTCAACCGGGCCGAAGAAGAGGTGTTCCAGCAAGTAGTTCGGGAGACACAACCGAACATTTCAGAGGCAGATCTGGAAGAAGCGATGCGCCATGTCGACCGGTCCAGTGTCCAAACGGCAGCGAGGATGTTCGACGCAGCCTTCCCAAACAGGTCAAACAACTACTACTGCCGGGGTTTGGGAAGTTCTGGACTAGGGCTTCTGAAGACCACTAAGGGAGGTCAAAAGAAGGGAGGCGGGGAGAGCCAACATATGAGGGGGGAAGTGCAGCGATTGGCCGCAGAATTGGCGACCTCGTCCCAGACAGTACAGGAGCTGCGCCGCAGCACACAGCAGTATCAGTTGGAGATGCGCCGCAGAACACAGCAGTATCATTTGGATATGGCCGGTTGGCATGCCGAATGCGACAGAATTCGGCAACACAACTACGACGGCCAACAAACCTGGTGGTATGAGATGTTCGCGGCACAACAACACGGCCTTCCACCCCCGCCCCCGTTTCAGCGGTTACCGGAACCTCCAATGCCTCAACCTCCAGAGTTCGGTCAGCAGGATGACGAGCCTGATGGAGAGCAGGATGCTGGGGATGACGTGGTGGACTTTAGTGGTTTAGGTGATGATTAGGGTTTAGGGTTTATGTATATTAGAACGAATTTAATAAAAAGGGTATTTAGACGTGTTTCTTGTTGGTGCAAATGCATGGACTGTTTTTGTGATTTGCAGGTTGCTTGGAATGGTAATTTAGAAAATAATTTAATTTATTTTTTCCCAAATGTAAGAAAAGCCGACGATTTTGGCATTATTTTGTCGGCTATAATAACTATAGCCGACGAATTTTACCAATTTTCGTCGGCTATAAGTTATATAGCCGACGAAAATTACATTATTTCGTCGGCTATAACTAATTAATGCCTATTAAATATTAATATATTTCGAGGAAATAGCCGACGAAAATTTATAAAATCGTCGGCTATTGTTAACAACCAATAGCTGACGAAAATTTATGAATTCGTCGGCTATACTTAATGAATTTCGTCGGCCATACTCGAAAATACCCGACGAAATTCGTCGGGAATTTCTCCCAGGTTTGGCCGACGAAAAATATTTTCGTCGGTAAATTCGTCGGGCATACACTACTATAGCCGACGAATTCGTTTTTTTCGTCGGCCATTAGTATAGCCGACGGGGTTGTTCCGACGAAGTATAGCCGACGAAAATTTCGTCGGCAGATGGTATAGCCGACGAAAAATAGGCATAGCCGACGCAATTTTTTTCGTCGGCTATTCATTCGGATCTGGTAGTGCCCGCAGACCCGCAGGGTTACCGACCCAACGGTACCCAGTCTCCCAAGTCCACATTGAAGATTGGGCATGACCGGGCGTTCGGACAGAGAAGGCGTGGTGATGTGAGTACCAATTAATGATGACGTGTGACAGTTATGAGTATACTTGCTATACTAATGGTATTGTGCTCAAGTGTCGTCATGCCATGAATATGGAATGGGGTGAAACCCGGACGAGTGCATGGGATGACAATGTGGACTTGAAATCCGCCATGCGATGAATATGGAGCGGGGTGAAACCCGGACGAGTGCATGGGATGACAATGTGGCGTTGAAATCCGCCATGCGATGAATATGGAGCGGGGTGAAACCCGGACGAGTGCATGGGATGACAATGTCGCGTTGAAATCCGTCATGCGATGAATATGGAGCGGGGTGAAACCCGGACGAGTGGACCGCCTTGTCGGAACGAGTCCCCCAAGTTCCCAAGGTAAAATTGCTGCCAACGGTGGGGCAGGCCGGGGAGTAGCCCGGTGGGGTGGCGTAGAGATAACAAGTCTCGCCATGGATCCCCATATTTATCACAGTTCAGTGTGATGCAGGGTTTTTAGCCTGCTGGAAGAGTTTACATGTGTTAGAGGAAAACTCTCCCGGGTTTATAAAGCCCATGTGTTTGAAGCCTTGAGTTGTTGCTGGCTTGTCCTTGCCCGCAGGGGCGAAGGAAAGTGGCAAAACCGGTGGAATGCCATGGAGCCGGTTGAATGGTACCTAACCGATGGAATGCCATGGAGCCGGTTGAATGGTACCTAACCGGTAGAATGCCATGGAGCCGGTTGAATGGTACCTAACCGGTGGAATGCCATGGAGCCTGGGGAAGTGGGGGGGGCTTGACGCCTCGGTTCCCGCCCCTGTCTCCTTTAACTGCCGTTTGTAGGCAGGGCAAGTGGCTGACATGCATTTAAGGAGGAAGCCCATCGGTCCAATCAGTTATGATTGCGTGGGAAGGTTATCGATGCTGGGACACGTGTCAGTAGGGAGCGATCTGAGATGGAGGGGCTGGAATCACAGGCGTTTGACTTGCCCCTATTGAGTATTTGAGGGGATTACAGGGGTGCCTAGGGCATCAGACCCGTCTATAAAAAGGCCTCCTTTGTCTTCATTATTTCTGTTTTTTGCTCTTGGCCTAGAGAGAAGAAGAGAATGTTGGAGAGGAATCCGGCGAAAGTTCTGTGGAGGTACCTCGCGCTATCCGTGCTTCAAGCGTTCTGGTTCTTGCCTATCATTGCTCGGTGTTTTCGTAGGACTGACTTTCCTCGGTTGTGCATAGTAATCGGTAAGTCTTGCTTTCTTTGCTTTCTTTGCTTCGTGTTTTTTCTTTTTGGTTGCCGTTTTGTGGCCGGGGGGGGGGGGGGGGGGGGGGGGCGCTCTGTGGAAAACTTGGGGAGCAGCCGCAGAGGGTGCTGTTCTAGCTTATTGCTGACCAGCGGTAGGGTTTTGTTTTCTTCCCCCTAGGTTAAATGGCTTCTGCGAGCTCTGATGGGGCTTCCCGTGATGGACGATGAGGAAAGATTAGAGGATTGGCTCGGTTCAGATTCCCCGAAGTTCGAAGCCGCTGACCATTCCCAGGGCGGGGTCTCGTCTTCCGGGTCTCTGAATTGTGAGGGCATCCCGCACGGGGTGCGCTTTCCTGGTACTCCGCCCGTGAGCTACACTATCGGGAGTGGGAAAGAGGCTGTAGCGTGCAATGAACCGGAGGGTACTATGAGCCCTGCAGAGATTGCCACCTTCCGGGAGACGTGGAATATCCCTGATGAGGTGATGTTACGGCCGCTAAATCCCGGAGAATCGGCCTGTAACCCGGAGGCGGGTTGGGTTGCTGTTCACGGAGACCAATTTCGTCACGGGTTCTCCCTCCCGCTGCCAGACTTCGTGCAGTACATGCTTAGCGCTCTGCAAGTGTCTCCCACGCAGCTTCCCGGGAACCAGTGAAGGCAGCTACTGAGCCTTGGTTGTCTGTACGAGTTGTCCGGGATGGGCATGCCAACGGTAAACGAGTTCCGGGCACTGTACAGACTGTCCTTCTCGAAAAAAGAAAGGGTGCCGGGGTTGTCTGACCTTTAGCGCCCGACACTTCCAGCCTATCATCACCCACCTGCCTTCCTGGGTGGACAATAACTGGAGGAAGAAGGTGGTGGTGGCGGGTGAGAAGTGGCATAAAAGGAGGAGGATGTACCGGGTTCCTGGTGCCTTCCAGCCCCTTGGCGACCAATCGTTCGTACTGTCCGAGTTAGAGCGGGATAGGATTATGACGATACTCGGGTGCTGGGACGATCTTGACCGAAGCTCCTACAACTTCATACGGCGGGAGGTGTTAGAGTACTACTGTCTTTGACGGGATCCCGGTGCGTAGCAGGGTTTTAGTAGTGGCGTTTCTGCTGACCGAGTTGATACTAACCCTTTGTTTGTTCTGCAGGTGCATCTTCTCGGACGGTCGTCAAGCCCGGTAATACACTATCCATGGACGGTGAAGACCTTGTCTCGAGGTTGAAGGAGAAAGGGGAGGCCGTTTCACGGACCTCGGTGGATGAGGAATCCGGTCGGCTTACCGTTCATGCCGAACTGATGGCCTTGGACGTTGCAGACGACGCCTATACCTTAAGGCGTGTGAAGACTCACCCCGTTGCGTCCAAGGCAGGACCCGAAAATGGCAAGACCACCGGTGGACCACCAAAGGTTCCTGGTAGGACGAACAGGATTCCGTACCGGCCGGGATCGGTCCCGCTTGTCACCAGGGTCTCTCGGACAGGCGCACAATCTTTTTCACCGGTCGACCTGGGTTAAAAGAGGCGGAGGATCATGGACGTTCCTCCCTCCGCGCTGGTGACACTGACTGGCCGGTCGTCTGGTGAGAACTTGGCGAAACGGCTCAAGTTGGCCAGCGGTGCGACGAGTTCCGTTGGGGACAAGGCCACTGCTGCCTCAAATTCTGCCAGTCAGCAGAGTAGCCCCGCTTCTGTGGAGAAATAGAGGGGAGGTCTGGAGAGTCCCTTCGTCCAGAGTCTGGCGGCAGATATGGCTGGCCTTGGTCTGGATAGGCCTGGGGTCGCTGGAGCCTTGTCGGGGGAGAACCGCCAGAAGAGCAAGGAGTCGGCCCTCTGGATAAGAATTGCTTGGTGCCACGGCACCGCTCATAACTTCTGCCGGGTTTCGTTATTTTTGTTGTTTGCTTAATCGGCTCCCTGTTGTTCTGTAGCTATTGTGCAATCTGTACCAGCCGAATCCGAGTGAGGAGCTGTCGGAGCTAAAGAGGTAGGTGGCCGCTCTGACAGGAGCCCGTGAGCGCCTGGAAGTTGAGAAGTCCAGGCTTGAGTGGGAGAATGTCAGGCTGGAGGAGAGGGCCAAGAAACAGGTGGCCAAGCTAGAAGACCAGGTCCGGAGCCTCGAGGAGGAAAAGGAGCGGAAACAATTGTGCTTCTGTCAGGCCTATGGGTTTGTGCAGAAACAATTGGCGCCATCTGTGGGAACTGTACAAAAAGGTTTTGTTGCTCTACCAGCGGGTAAAAATCCGTCGGCCTATTCTTTTTATCCCATCAGCAGTCCCACCACCCTCTCCCCGGTCACCTGCTGCCATCCCCAGGCCCAGCATGCAGCCAGGTCAGCGGCCCAGCAGGCCCAGTCAAACAAGACCTTCGTCTCCGCGCAGCCACAGCCGCACCCGCGCCCGCGCAACCATACTCCTCCCCCACCGGCTTTCCTCTCCGGTCGTCCTCATCTTTTGGAGGTCGGAACTTTTGTCCGAGTTGTGTCCACCTCCGGTGCGGATTGGCTCCTCTGGTGGGTGCGGGTGTCCTCTGTTGCGTTGCGGGTCGTCTCCGTCTCCGGACACCGATGGCAGCATCTCTGGGCGGTGCGAGTCAGTTCCTCTCTGGGTCGTCCTCCTCTCCAGGTGCCGGAGGCTCCTCCTCTCCGGTTCCGACAACCCCTCCTCTCCGGAACCGATGGCCTTGCCTTCCGGTACCGGCCGTCTTCCTCTACGGGACGCGGATATGTCCTTCTCCCCTGGGCACCAGTGGTCATTCCGGTAGCTTCTCTCCCTGGTTGTCCTCATCGCCAGGCATGGAGAAAGAGCAGAAGAGAGAAACGATGGCAGAGGGAGAAACCCAGAAAGAAAGAAAAAAAAGAGCGGGAAAGACCCGGTCAAACCCAGATTTGCTATGTGCACCCACTACCGCCGCCACGGTCTGTTCCAGGCCTCCGATGTCCCACCGGCAACGCTCCACGAGGCAACAGAGAGCTCGCGAGGCTGCGGGTAGGACGTGCTCCGCCGCTGTGCGCTGGTGGCTTCACCCCTCAGCCGGCCATGATGGCGCTTTCCCGGCCTGGTCAACATGGCAAGCCAGTCAACGGGTCAACCCCCGGTTGAATTTTCTCTGGGCACCCACTGGCATCACCATCCGTTCCGGAATCCCCCTCCGCCTCGCGCTGCGGCAGACTCCGATGCGGTCATCTCCCTCCAACTCCTCCTCTCCGGTCCGGGCGGTATTCTCCTCCGGTTCGGGTCGGCTCTGGCTCACCTCTCCAAAGCCGATGGCTGCTCTCCGGCTGCCGGTGGTTCCTCTCCGGTCCGGATCCTCTCCGGGCATGGACCGAGCTGAGAGAGAAAGCAGAGCAGAGGGAGAGACACCGGACGAGGAAGGAAGGAAGGAAAGAAAACAAAGGCAGGCGAAATTGGCGGGAAAGAGAGAATTCAAAAAAAAAAAAAAAAGAGGGTAACCCGCCCGGTCAACGGGCCCAGCGGGTCAGCAGGTTGGGCCGGGCCGGGTCAAGCTCCAGCAGTTTCACCAGGAGCCAATCTTCTCTTGGCACCCAAAAATCTCCTTTGGGCACCCGCTCCCAGTAGCGAACCAACAATTGAGCACTTATTACTCAACGCATGCTTCACCTGTGCATAATCTGTTTGGGAACATTGATAATTAGACATGTGATAAAAGCACGAGCATGGTTCAGGATGCATCGCAAATCATTATGCGTTTCTCAGTGCAGCACATATCATTATGCATCGATGCATCGCATATCAGTATGCATCGCACTACGGTGCACGCATTTCAGTGCATGACATTACAATGCATCGCATATCAGTATGCATCGCACTATGGTGCACGCATTTCAGTGCATGGCATTACAATGCATCGCATCTCAGTGCGCGCATCAGTATGCATCGAATTACAGTAACACCATTCCACCGGTTAGGTTCCATTCAACCGGCTCTGTTTCTGCCTAAACCCGGAGGTCTAGTAGATACATAATAATAAAGATAGAACAAGAACACAACGATCTATAGTGGTTCACCGTGCCATCGGAGGGCATGGCTACGTCCACTTGGAATTCACTATAGCCGGCTAATAAGCCATCGATGGTACAAGGGTGGAATGCCTTGGAACCAAGGTCCTTAATACTAAGGGGGAAGCCTCCTATTTATAGAGAAGGAAGGCTTCCTCCTTTACAACTTCTCCAATGTGGGACACAAACCCACATTACTACACATTTCCCTACCCACGAAGCTACTTCGGGAGCCCGGTGGCACGCCCTCCGGGTGCGGCACCGGTGATCTCTGACATTGGGAACGTAGCCGGGGTTGTGGTCTACCCGCCGGATGCTGGAACTAGGACCCATGACGCCGGTTGCACGGCCCACGAGGTCGCCGAACATGCTTGGCGGTGTACCATATATGCCACCAACAGGCTCCATGGCATTCCACCGGTTAGGTTCCATTCAATCGGCTCCATGGCATTCCACCGGTTAGGTTCCATTCAACCGGCTTCATAGCATTCCACCGGTTTTGCCACTTTCCTTCGCCCCTGCGGGGAAGGACAAGCCAGCAACAACACAAGACTTTAAACACATGGGCTTTATAAACCCAGGAGAGTTTACATCTAACACATGCAAACTCTTCAAGCAGGCTAAAAACCCTGCATCACACTGAACTGTGATAAATATGGGGATCCATGGCGAGACTTGTTATCTCCACGCCACCCCACCAGGCAGATTGTTTCTCTAACACAGAACAAGTCTCCCCGCAGGCTAGAAACCTTGCACATTACCCCACGCTTATTCCAGCACAAGCGGGCCGAACCACTGGGCTGCTCCCCGGCCTGCCTCGCCGTTGGCAGCAATTTTACTGGGGGACTCGTTCCGACATGGCAGTTCACCGGTCGAGTCCTCACATCATCATCCCATGCACTCGTCTGGGTTTCACCCCGCTCCACATTTATTGCATGGGCACCCCGGTTTTGCACCGCTGCGCTAGAGCCTCGATCCCTACACCGCAGCTCACGCTAGCACCTCACCTCAGGCCTCGTGACCTCGGCCGCTCAGTCTATCAGCTCACCCTCCGGCCCGGTCCTGTCTAGCAATCACCTCGGCCAGCGGATCACCCCATATTCAGCAGGCCCGGTCCTGTCCAGCAATCACCTCGGCCAGCGGGTCACCCCAGATTCAGCAGGCCCGGTCCGGTCCAACAATCACCTCGGCCAGCGGGTCACCCCAGATTCAGCAGGCCCGGTCCTGTCCAGCAATCACCTCGGCCAGCGGGTCACCCCAGATTCAGCAGGCCCGGTCCTGTCCAACAATCACCTCGGCCAGTGGGTCACCCCAGATTCAACAGGCCCGGCTCTGTTCAGCAGCGGCTCTGCCCGATCAAGTTTCAACGAGTCAGGACCGGTCCAACCCAGATCCTCCCTGGGCACCCACTGCCGCTCCAGAACTCGGCACAGACGGTGAGGATCAGAACCTGGCACCTCAGTACACCGGTTATGTAGCATGGAAACATCACTCCCGGCCAAGTCAAATCTCCAGCACGGACTTGGGGGACTATTACTGGGAACACATCAGCAACGCCTGGTAAGAGCGGGTGGGACTCGGCATTCGAACGCCCGAAAAGAGTCCAATCTCACTTAGGGACTTGGGGGACTGGTGGTAGTAGGGGTGACTCGGTCACCACCTACGCTTGGCGGCACATGATGATTAACTCTCCAAGTAAGATTGCACTTTTACTCGGGAACTTGGGGGACTTGTTGGAGGTATATATATGGTACACCGCCAAGCATGTTCGGCGACCTCGTGGACCGTGCAACCGGCTTCATAGGTCCTACTTCCGGCGTCCAGCAGGTAGACCGCCACCCCGGCTACATTCCCAATGTCAGAGATCACCGGTGCCGCACCCGGAGGGCATGCCACCGGGCACCTGAAGTAGCCTCCAGAATAGGGAAATATGTAATAGTGTGTTTGCATCCCACATTGGAGAAGTAGTAGAGGTGGGAAGCCTCCTTCCTTATAAATAGAAGGCTTCCCCCTTAGAGTTAGAGATCTTGGATACTTGCTACTCTTGGCATGTAACCACCACCGATGGCTTATTAGCTGGCTATAGTATATTCCAAGTGGACGTAGCCGTGCCCTCCGATGGCACGGTGAACCACTATATATCCTTGTGTTTATGTTCTACCTTTATTATTGTGCTTCTGTCAGGCCTACGGGTTTGTGCAGAAACACGTTGGTTAAACCGTTGATATGCCAAACTAACTGCTTGAAATTTCTAGCACCTAATCCTTCACTGGGTCAGGGCGTGCTTACCAGCCATGGCCCTGCTCCCGGTCGGGATCTGCTCTCCTTTCCCCTATATACTGCTGAAGCTGACCGCTGTTAATCAAACCCTCCACCGCTGTCTTGAGGGCGAAGCAACTGTTCGTCCGATGGGTAGCTTCATCGTGATAGGAGCAGTACTTGCCTGTTCGCGCCTAGGTAAGTTTCCCCTTTGGGTACTTGCCCCTCGGCGGTGGGGGAATGATGTTCCCGTTTTCGTGCAAGATGTCCTTGTATGAAGAGGTTAGAGTGGTGAAGACCTCTTGACGTTCTGCTGGCATGACCGCCAGGGGGCGTTCTTGCCGGTACTGCGCCGGCTTGTGCTCGCCCTGGGGTTTGTCATGATAGGGCTTCTGCTGTTGTTGGTTTCCCCAATTTCTGCCGGGTCTGCTTGGTTGGGCGCCTCGGTTCTCGCTCCGCTGGCTGGCCTTGTTTTCTCGGCCGGCCGGGGGATGCTCCTCCCGTTTTCTCTTCAACAGGTATTGCCCATACGTTTCATGATCCGCCTGAGCATGCCTGATGGCCATCGCCATTAGCTCGTCATACCCCTGCGGGAGTTCCACCAGTACGGCGTAGGAAAATTTTCCTAGTCGAAGCCCCTGTTTGAACGCCATCTCGGCGATACCCTTGTCGAGGTTCCGAACCCCGGCCGTCGCTGTTTGCCAGCGGTTGACAAACGTCCTTAGCTCCTCGCCAGGTGCCTGTCTGCAGTTGAAGAGGATGGTTGATGTCCGGG
Organism: Potentilla sterilis; assembly: GCA_963682095.1. NCBI lineage: Eukaryota > Viridiplantae > Streptophyta > Magnoliopsida > Rosales > Rosaceae > Potentilla > Potentilla sterilis. The sequence continues at coordinate 16,007,273 of OY821766.1, read as the reverse complement.
CTCCTTTGACCCGGAGGATAAAGCAGCCTAGGAATCGGTCAGCCAGTTGCTCAAACGCCTCGATGGAGTTTGCCTGGAGCTCATAGAACCAGCTGAGTGCCTCTCCAGATAGGGTTTCCTGGAATATGTTGCAACACACTGCATCGGAATACCCCTTGGCGCACGTTTAGGACCGGAAACTATCCAAATGTTGGTATGGGCAGCCGGATCCTGAGTACGTGAGCTTTAGGGATTTCTGGTTACCAGACCCCCCTGATTCCAGAACCCGGTGCGAGAAGGGGCCCATGCGTTTGTTGAATCGCGCGCCTTCCATCGGCCGCGCCGCCCTTCTCTAGTTGGCCTGCATTTGGGCCTTTAGATCCGACACAGAGTCAGTGAGTACCTGTAATGCTTGTGCGGTCGGGGTGACAACTTCATCCTCGAATGAAGCGTGCGACAGCGGGGGTACTGGCGTGCTCATTGGCAAAACCTCGCCGCCCGGGGACTCCGCCCTCCTGCGGTCGCTAGACCTTCCTCCCGATGACTGTCCCGCCTCAAGGAGCTGAGGTTGGCCTGGCGCGGGTGTACGCGCCCTTGCCATAGCGGCGTTGTGCTGCTGTCCTCTTTCCAGGGCAGCCACCAGGGCAGCGTTTACTATCTCCATTTCCTCACACCGAGCATTGGATTTTGCTCTATCTCGGTCGCTCTCCGCGCGCAGGCGATCGACTTCTGCTCTCATCGCCCGTATCTCCCCCGCCATATCGTGCCGGTCGGGGCTGTACGTGGTGTCTCGGTCGCTGTCACCGAGCAGACTCTCCTCTTTGTCGCTCGGATTGTCCGAGAATGTCAGGAAAAGCCCCGGTGCGTCGGTTGGTCGCCTTCCGCTGGGCCTTTCCAGCGCGCGCTATCGTTGTATGCCCCCGGCGTGCTGTACGTTCGGCCTCCCATAGCTGCCGTCATCCTGGTTGTCGTGGTGGCTGCGCTGCTCCCGTACAGCGACCGGGGTGGAGATGAGCACTTGCTTTGGTGCATCCTGCTGACCCTCCGTTGTATTTCTTTCCTGGCCCGCTTCTGAGCTTTCTGCCATTTGGTGATGCCTACGTGACTTTTATACAAGCTTCCCACAGACGGCGCCAATTGTTTCTGCGCAAACCCGTAGGCCTGGTGGAAACTGATGAATCTGGAGGTGATCTCCTCCTGCGAACCTGCTAACTAAGGGGAATACCGGGCGGGCCGGTCTTCTCCTCTCCGATGCCTAGGTTAGTACAGTTGGGGTGAATAAATAACTTAAGCAAGAGTGATAAGCAGTTGGAGAGATCAGTTACCTATTAAAAAGGGTAGTTGAGGCCCTTATATAGGTGGTCGGGCGTGGGGTCTGGCCTTACTCTTCGATGTGGCACTGGTTTCCTTCTGTTCACACACAAAAGGACAGCTCTGGTGGCCTGTTCGGCAGGCTGGCATCCCCGGTCCCCGGGCCCCTGGTCACAAGGTAGACTGCTGGATGTCGGGTCCGGGTGCTGGTGATCTTGCGCCGGGCCGCATTCCGGCCCCGGATGCACTGGCTGCGGGTCTGTGGGCTTATGTAGCCCCTTTGTGGCTACTGTCAACAGAAGGGATGATCGAGAGCCCGAACCTTACTCAACTTGCTATGATGGCGGGCCGGTGGTGATAGGACTGATGCTCACCAGGAGAAATACAAACACATACAACGAAAGAAAACCGGTGTAGCAAATAAACTTGCAGTTTCCAACCACTGAACATACTGAGTGTTGCTGGTGGTTTGGCCGAGAACCGGGAGGTGCCTAAATTTCAAGGCACTGAGAAAAGCACGCAGATTCCCTCCCTCATGATCGATACACGCCCAGCCCAAGGGACGAACACTTGATGGTCATAATTACTACTTGTGACAGTTTTCTGGCATGCTACCGGGAAACTCATGTTGATGAATGAGGCCCACGGGAACCGTTGAATTCCGTGCGGTGACAACTTAGGTGTCTGGAGAGGATTCACGCCGGTGACAACTTGGGATTACCGGTGATAGTTACCGGTAGGTGAGATAGCTGCTGCAAGTCAAAAGATCAGCAGTAAGTGGAACGTTGCCAGCGGTGCGGTTGACTCCAACGGCCCAACACGAGAATTTCCATATGGTAGTATCTAACGGCTGGAACTCTTTCCAATTTTATGGTTGTCGAATGTTTGCCACTTTACAAAAACTAAAGGCTTTGAAACGTTGCTTGAGTGACTGGAACAAGGTTGTCTTTAGTAATGTTCATCATAATATTGTTGTTACCCGTGAAAAAGTAGCCAACATTCAACATGATATTGTAACCCATGATATGATTGATCAAAGATTTAAAGATGAAATTGCAGCGAAGTCTTCAGTCTACATACTCTCAAAATACAAGAAAGTTATTGGAAAGAAAGAGCTCGGGTTAAATAGTTTACTGAAGAGGATAGAAGCACTTCTTTTTTCCACACTTATGCCAAAGTTTGTGCAGCTAAAGGCCAAATGTCTTCAATTTGTGATGGGGAGAGGGTTCTTACTGATCCGTTAGATATTGCAGCTCATGTTGTGGCTTTATATCATAATCTCTATAATATGTCCTCCTCTTCTACAAATGTGCAACAGGTTTGTTTAGTCACTGATGAAAATGCTATCTTGTTCGCTACCCCTACATCGGAGGAAATTAAGACTGCCGTTTATTCTATGGATGGTTCTAGTGCCTCAGGTCATGATGAGTTTTCTAGTTCTTTTTACTAAGTTTGTAGGGGATATAGTTGGTAATGATATTGTTGCATGTGTTCGGCAATTGTTTCAGCACAATTGGATCTACCCCAACATGAATTGCAACTTTGTGGTTCTTATTCCGAAAGTCTCGAATGCTCAACTAATTACTAAGTTTCGCCCAATTGCTTTAGCTAATTTTCTTTTCAAGATTATTTCCTAGATTTTGGCTACTCGGTTGGTATCTATTGTTGCTCTTATTATTTCTCTTGAGTAATCTGCTTTCTTACCTAGGCGAAAAATTTCTCATTGTATTGTCACAGTTCAGAATGTTTTGACTTTCTGGATCGAAACATTTATGGTGGTAATGTGGGAATCAAGGTGGATATAGCAAAAGCTTTTGACACATTGAATTGGGATTTTTTGCTCCAAGTATTGAGAAACTTTGGGTTCTCTCCTATTTTCTCCAGTTGGGAAAATACTATTCTTCACTCGGCAAAGCTATTTATCTTGATTAATGTCCAAGATTTTTTCACCTGTGCATGAGGTGTTAGACAAGGGGATTCTCTTTCTCCTCTGTTATTTTGTCTTGCAGAAGAGGCTCTTATTCTAGGCTTGTCCTCCCTTCTACATTCCAATCCATTGAAGCCAATTTCTTTTCCTAGAAATTGCACTCCACCTTGTCATGTATTATATGCAGATGACCTCGTGGTGTTTTCTCGTGGAGACACACTTTTTCTTAATCGGTTGTGTGAATTTTTGGATCGTTATAGTGCAGCTTCAGGTCAATTTATTAATACAGAGAAAAGCACTTTCTATCTTGAAGAAAAGTATCGACATCGGAGAGCTATAATTCAATACATTTTAAGCTTCTATGCAGCGCATTTACCTTTTATTTATTTAGGTGTTCCTATTTTTTACGGGAAACCCCGCAGATTTCATCTTCAGATTCTTGCCCATAGAGCCAAGTCAAGGTTAATGGGTTGGCAAGGTAAGCTTCTTTCAATAGTTGGCCGCACTCAACTTGTTTAATCTATTTTCCATAGCATGCTTCATCAGTCTTTCACTACATCAATGCACTACCAGAAAAGGGGTTATAGCCGACGACGCCATCTCGTCGGCCGTTTTCATTAAATCGTCGGCTATAGTCATAGCCGAAGAAGTATCGTCCGCTATTCCCTCGTCGGGAATGCCCCGTCGGCTATAGTATAGCCGACGACACTGAGGGTAAGTCGTCGACTTATAAACCACGAAGTATAGCCGACGAACAAAGCGTTGTCGGCTATTATGAGAACATTGCCGACGATAGAGTCGTCGGCTATTATGAGAACATTGCCGACGATAGAGTCGTCGGCTATAACTCTCCCCTAATTACCCCTAAACCCCTGAAGTATAGCCGACGACTCTATCGTCGGCAATGTTCTCATAATAGCCGACGACGCTATCGTCGGCTATAAGTCGAGGCACATCCGACGAATTAATTCGTCGGCTATAACCTTCGCCGGCACCGGAAACGGCTTATTTTTGGCCGAAGCCAGGAGGTTATAGCCGACGAAATATGGTCCATTTCCACTTCGTCTAAATATTTAAAAATTTTTAAAAATTAAAAAAAATATTTAAAAAAATTTAAAAAAAATTTTTTAAAAAATTTAAAAAGCCGGGAGGCTAAATATTTAAAAAAAATTAAAAATTTTGTTCGGGCCCAATTCCACTTCGTCTTCGGTTTGGCTGCAGAAAATCCACAAACAAACATCCAAATAGCCAACAAATATCCACATCAATCCATCTGTAATATCCTACTGTACAAACCCCCTAACTAGCCATCTACGTACACTACTATCTACTCATCACCCCCTAAACGCGTAGCGTCGTCGATGGGATCGTTCGAGTTTCGGTGGCTACCGCTACCCTGATCGCCTGGCGTACTCCGATGCGGGGGGGGGGAGTGGGGACGACGAAATCGGGCATCTGTGGCGGAGGCGGGGGCTCCTCTCCAGCTCGCTGGGCCTCCCAAGATTGCCGCATCCATCGGTACATCTCCGCCGCGGCCGCGTTGCTGGCCAGCTGCACCGAAGCCTGCTGCTGGAGCGCCTCCACCGCCCTTGCCAACTCCGCCTGCGTCCTCTGCAGCTGTGTCTGGAAGTCTCTGCTCGTCGAAGCCGCACGCTGCGTGCTGGGATTGGCCGGCGTGTACTTCAGAACCCCATCTCCCGCCGCGCCTAGGCCTCTCTGGTAGAAGTAGTTGTTGCCAGTCCCTACCGCCGCGTGCATGATCTGAGAGGCCAAGCGCGGCTCAAGGGTGTCGATCGTGGAGGCAAACTCCGCGATCGCCTCGTCGGACGCCCCTTCCCCCAGCGTCTCTCGCGCAATCCCCAAGGTGAGCGCGTCGGTCTCCGCATCTATTCCCGCCTAATTGGCAAGAAAATATAATAAACGAATTAATAAAAAAAAATATATAAATTAATTTAATGAAATACTTTTATTGAAGATGGGCGAATACTTACCACTTGGTCGGGACGGTCCGGATACATCTGCGCATGAATCCACGACAACGGCCTCAGCGGTCGGTCCCTCCGTGCAATCTCTGCCCACTGCCTCCAGGAGCGGGCGCCGCCGTGGTGGGGGTGCTCGTTCATCTTGCGGTTGTCGCTGTTCGTCTTCGAGATTTTCTTTATTATAAGAACGAACATATAAACGCAAATATAAATTAGTAACTAACTTAAAATATTAGTAACTAACCAAAAAAATTATTAACTAATTTAGTTACTAACTAATTTAATTTAATTAGTAACTACCTAACTAACTAATTTAATTTAGTAACTAACTAACTTACTAACTACCTAATTTAATTTAATTTAATTTAATTTAGTAACGAACTAACTAACTATGTAACTAACTAACTAACTTAATTTAATAACTAACTAACTAATTAATTTAATTTAGTAACTACATAATTTAATTACTAAATAACATTAAAAAGTTATAGACTAGGCTAAATTTTCTTACCGAGACCCTGTCGCTCCCGAGGTAGGCTACCAGCCATAGCCACTCATACTCCCTGTACCGGAACTCGTGGGGGGTTGCACCTCGCCCCAAGCCCTTCTCCACATGGTACGTCCTGTAGTGCGTCGACAGCTCGTTCTTCCACTCGGAGTACCTATATTAACAAAACACAACTGTTAGATATATTCGTACATCTTTAATCGTCTTCAATCTAACTCGAATGCTAGTAAAATAACGCGAAACACATAACCTGTTCTTCAGCTGCTCGTCTCTCCACCAGTCCAAGGTAGGATGGACTCTAAACCATTGCTGCAATATTATAAATTAATTAGAAAATATTTTTATATAGTTATAAGGACTCAATTCATAAATGTTTATTTTCTATAATAAAAATACGATTTAACTCACCGACAGTGCATTGTACACTCGTGCCTTGATGTCATCGAGCACAGAGTCCCAGTCGGGCCACAACATTGGGACCCTGTCCCGCACGATCATGCCCGTCGCGTTGATATACTTGGTCGTGGTGTCTCTCCTCTCGATCGGACGTCCATCCTCACCGGGACCGGGCAAGATCTCCCTGATCCCAACGGCGAGCTCCCTCTCCAGGGTCGACATGTTCGCTGGCCCTCTGGTACGTCTCGTCCCCGCGGGTTTATTTACGAGGACGTCTGTTTCATAATTAAAATGAATACATGCCTAATAAAAATTATGTACTAACTAACTAATTGACTAACCAACTACGTACATAATTTACAAACTAACTAATTTAATTTAGTAATTAACTAACTAAATAATTTGCTAAATAATTTAATTTAATAACTAACTAGCTAAATTAAATTAATTTACTAAATAATTTAATTCAGTAACTAGATTAACTAGCTAAATTCTTTAATTTACTAACTAATTTAAATTACTAACTAACTAACACATTTAATTTACTAACTAACTAACTAATTTAATTTAATAACTAACTAACGACCTAACTAATTTAATTTACTAACTAATTATGAACTAAGCTTCGACGTAGTTAAATAATTAATTAAACAATCTAAATAATTAATTAAACTAATTAATTACCTGCGTCGTTGTACTGTTTGTCCTTCTCACGAACACACCACAGGCCGCGGCAGTCCTCTGAGTCGAATGGTCTGTGGACGTAGGCCTCCTCCCAGGGAATCTTGTGCGGCCGGTCGTGCCTCCAAATCTGCCTCCCCCTAGCGTCGTACTCGGGGATGGCAGGGAGGAAGTGGACCATGTACATCCCCCATGGCGGAGACATCCGGGGCGTGGACCCTGAGGGGCCTGATCCCCCTGACAGTGGGCCCTGTCGCTGTGGACGCTGTCGCTGTGGGGGGACAGGGAGCATCTCTGGAGGGTCCTGATCGGCGCGCGGTGGGGTAGGCTGCCGATCCTGGAACAGCGCTGAAGGGCAGTGGGGTCTGGAGGGTGCGGCTGTGCGTCCTCCTCTGCCGCTCGAGATTGGGCCCGCTCCCGTCGACTCATACGATGATCCCCCACGTATATCAGTCGGGGTCAATCCCATCAACGTCTCCTCGCGCCTCTTCAGTGGCCGGCGTAGGCCTCGACGACCGCTGGATCCGCCCCCCCCCCCCCCCCCCCCCCCCCCCACGGCTGTGTCCTGCCTGAGCTTCGGGGTCGCTCTCGGTCGGTCTGGCAATCCATCGGTCTACAGCGCGGCGGTTTTCTGCACAATTAGTATATAAATTCCATAAATTTCACAAAAATTCCACAAAAAAATAAAAAAGTTCATTAAATATATATATATACCTAATTATATATATATACCTAAATATATTTATACCTAATTATATATATATATATATTCCGAAATATATATATATATATATATATCCTCCTAAAAATTCCACAAAATTAACAAAAATTCCACAAAATTCCATAAATTTCACAAAAATTCCACAAAAAAATAAAAAACTTCATTAAATATATATATACCTAATTATATATATACCTAAATATATTTATACCTAATTATATATATATATTCCGAAATATATATATATATATAGATATATATATATCCTCCTAAAAATTCTTGTTAATTCCACAAAATTAAAAAAAATTCCACAAAATTCCATAAATTTCACAAAAAAATAAAAAACTTCATTAAATATATATATACCTAATTCTATATATACCTAAATATATTTATACCTAATTATATATATATATATATTCCGAAATATATATATATATATATATATATATCCTCCTAAAAATTCCACAAAATTCCACAAAATTAACAAAAATTCCACAAAATTCCATAAATTTCACAAAAACCCTAAATTTCACAAAAACCTTAAATTCCACAAAATTACAAAATTCCACAAAATTAACAAAAACCCTAAATGAGGGAGACCGGGACTACCTGACATGGTGCTGCGACGGGGACGAGGACCGGTAGTGCGGTGCGGCGGCGACGGCGGCTAGGGGCGGCTGCGTTCGGATCGAGTTCGGGTCGGGGAGGGGTCGGGAAGGACGGGGAGGGTCGGTCGGCGTCGGGGAGGGTCGGTGGTGGTCGGTCGGCGTCGGGGAGGGGCGGGCGGCGATTAGGGATTTAGGGGAGAATGCAGAAAATGAGGGAGGCGTCCTCTGTTTTGGTTTAAATCGAAGGACTATAGCCGACGATGTCAATTTTAATTCGTCGGCTATACTATAGCAGACGAAATTCGTCGGCTATACTATAGCAGACGAAATTCGTCGGCTATACTCTGACCCTAAATCCGGGCCGGGCCGAAGTTGGGCTTTGCGGGCCGAGGTACGGGGGGCGGGCCGGTTATAGCCGACGAATTTATCGATTTCGTCGCCTATAGTATGAATGTCGTCGGCTATACCTTTAATATCGTCGGCTATACTTCACGCGCTCAGCAGCCGTCAGATCTCCCCCATCCAACGGCGGGCGGATCGTAAGAGTTTAGCCGACGAAGTTAAATATTTCGTCGGCTATTCCTTGGTCAAACAGCAAAGTCAAACCTCTAAACGCTTAATTTAAAACGGCAATTGGCCCGTCTAAATGACGTTTTTTTGCCTGACCTTCAACAGAGAATAGTTTCAAATCGATGCGACGCAACTAATCGTAAATCAAATTTTTCCTCAAAATATTTACCGACCGTCAGGCTACCCATAGGAAAACGGAAGTAAAAAACAGCTAACCGCAACATTCGGCACACAGATTTTGTCGGAATCTTCTCATTTTTCAACCGTAGACGTATTTCAATATTTCGGTCATATCTTATTTCACGACACATTTGCATTTGAAGAGTGTACGTATAGTAACTATTTGAAACTATACATTCACTTAAACACTTAGTAAACAAGTTAAGGAACATTAGCGCATATGTTACGATTTTGAATCTAAAAGTTTGGAAAATCTATTCCAACCGTCAGATATCACCGTTAAGATGAAATACATGTATGAAAAAAAATCCAACTACATCTGACAACGTTAAAGGCTCGATCGGGATGGTCAAACTGCAAAGTCAAACCTCTAAACGCTTTAAAACGGCAATTGGCCCGTCTAAATGACGTTTTTTTGCCTGACCTTCAACAGAGAATAGTTTCAAATCGATGCGACGCAACTAATCGTTAAAAAATTTTCTTTTCAAAATATTTACCGACCGTCAGGCTACCCATAGGAAAACGGAAGTAAAAAACAGCTAACCGCAACATTCGGCACACAGATTTTGTCGGAATCTTCTCATTTTTCAACCGTAGACGTATTTCAATATTTCGGTCATATCTTATTTCACGACACATTTGCATTTGAAGGATGAAGATTGGGTTTCGGTCAATATACTTTAGCCGACGAAATGCAAGTCGTCGGCTAAAGTATAGCCGACGAATTGGAAGTCGTCGGCTATACTTTAGCCGACGACCTTCAACGTTTGGTCGTTAGCCGACGACTTGCATATTAAATTACCAGAATGGGCATTATAGTCGACGAAGTATGGTCCATTTCGTCGGCTATAATGCTGATCTTTCTGAAAATTTGCCATTTAGGGCCTGAAAATTGCCTATTTCACCTGATAAATTCCTTAACTTCGCACAAACAATTCAATACAATTTCCCATAACCTCTGAAAACGGTAATTAAGGACAAAAAATGTATTCATACATGCATGCACCATCGTACACAAATACATACATAGTATACTAAGGATGATAATCAGAATCATCCTCATCACTTGAGTCAGACGTAGTATAGTAGTTAATATCTGGCAACCGGTGCTCGTACTCGTCGTCTGAGTCATCGTCTGCCTGAGATAGACGATTCAGATTAACATCATACATGGGCACCTGACCCCTAGGAAGTCGAACCACTCTGCCCGGCGTCACATTATTATCGCGGATGGTGGAGGATTCCGGAATGTCGACGGCATCCGGCTCTTGGTATGCGGTCGCTTCTTGACACTCTGTGCTCACACCAAGTGTGGTAGCACTGTATATGTCTCGCTGAGACACATGGTTAACTACCTTCCACGTGCCTTTGTTCAATGGATCATCAAGATAAAAGACCTTTTTGGCCGCTGTGGCGAAAACAAAGGGCACTACCAGAAAAGGCCTTATAGCCGACGAGGCCATCTCGTCGGCCGTTACCATTAATTCGTCGGCTATAGTCATAGCCGACGAAGTATCGTCGGCTATAGTCTCGTCGGGATAGCTCCGTCGGCTATACTATAGCCGACGACACGAGGCGTAAGTCGTCGGCTTATAAACCGCGGGGTATAGCCGACGAATAAAGCGTCGTCGGCTATACTTCGAACATTGCCGACGACAAGATCGTCGGCTTCAACAATTACGTAATTGCCCCTAAACCGAAGTATAGCCGACGACACTATCGTCGGCCATAACAATCGCCGGTACCAGGAACGGCTTTTTTTTTGCCTGAAGCCGGGAGGGTATAGCCGACGACATATGGTAAACATCGTCGGCTATAGCACTTATAGCCGACGAAATATTGCCAATATCGTCGGCTATAGCCCTTATAGCCGACGAAATAATGACAATATCGTCGGCTATAACCCCTAAATATTTAAAAAAATTTAAAAATTTAACTCGGGCCCAATTTCACTTCGTCTTCGGTTTGGCTGCAGAAAATGCACAAACAAACATCCAAATATCCAACAAATATCCACATCAATCCATCCCTAATATCCTACATACTGTACAAATTAACCCACTATCTACTCATCATCACCCCCTAAACGCGTAGCGTCGTCGACCGGATCGTTCGAGTTCCGGTGGCTATGGCTGTCCTGATCGGCTGGCGTACTCCGATGCCGGGGGGGAGTGGGGACGACGAACTGGGGCATCTGTGGCGGAGGCGGGGGCTGGAGTCCAGCCTGCTGGGCCTCCCAAGACTGCTGCATCCATCGGTACATCTCCGCCACAGATGCGTCTCTGGCCTGCTGCGCCGAAGCCTCCACGGCCCTCGCCAACTCCGCCTGCTGGAGCGCCTCCACCGCCCTCGCCAACTCCGCCTGAGTCCTCTGCAGCTGCGTCTGCAAGTCTCCTCTCGTCGAAGCAGCACGCTGCGTGCTGGGATTGGCCGGCGTGTACTTGAGAACCCCATCTCCCGCCGCACCTAGGCCTCTCTGGTAGAAGTAGTTGTTCCCCGTCCCTACCGCCGCGTGCATGATCTGAGAGGCCAAGCGCGGCTCAAGGGTGTCGATCGTGGAGGCAAACTCCGCGATCGCCTCGTCGGACGCCCCGTCTCCCAGGGTGTCTCGCGCGATCCCGAAGGTGATCGCGTCGGTCTCCGCATCGATTTCCGCCTAATTGACAAGAAAATATAATAAACGAATTAAAAAATATATATATAAATTAATTTAATGAAACACTTTTATTGAAGATGGGCGAATACTTACCACTTGGCCGGGACGCCCCGGATACATCTGCGCATGAATCCACGACAACGGCCTCAGCGGTCGGTCCCTCCTCGCCATCTCTGCCCACTGCCTCCAGGAGCGGGCGCCGCCGTGGTGGGGGTGCTCGTTCCTCCTGCGGTTGTCGCTGTTCGTCCGCGAGATTTTCTGTATTATAAGAACGAACATATAAACGCAAATATAAATTAGTAACTAAATTAAAATATTACGAACTAACCAAAAAAAAATTATTAACTAATTTAGTTACTAACTAATTTAATTTAATTAGTAACTACTTAACTAACTAATTTAATTTAGTAACTAACTAACTTACTAACTACCTAATTTAATTTAATTTAATTTAATTTAGTAACGAACTAACTAACTACGTAACTAACCAACTAACTTAATTTAATAACTAATAACTAACTAATTAATTTAATTAAGTAACTACATAATTTAATTATTAAATAACATTAAAAAGTTATATACTAGCAGGCTAAATTTTCTTACCGAGACCCTGTCGCTCCCGAAGTAGGCTACCAGCCATAGCCACTCGTACTCCCTGTACCGGAACTCGTGGGGGGTTGCACCTCGCCCCAAGCGCTGCTCCACATGGTACGTCCTGTAGTGCGTGGACAGCTCGTTCTTCCACTCGGAGTACCTATATTAACAAAACACAACTGTTAGATATATTCGTACACTGCCAATAAATATATTTATACAAAAAAAAGCAAAACACATAACCTGTTCTTCAGCTGCTCGTCTCTCCACCAGTCCAAGGTAGGATGGACTCTAAACCATTGCTGCAATATTATAAATTAATTAGAAAATATTTTTATATAGTTATAAGGACTGAATTCATAAATATTTATTTTCTATAATAAAAATCATATTTAACTCACCGACAGTGCATTGTACACTCGCGCCTTGATCTCATCGGGCACAGAGCCCCAGTCGGGCCACAACAGTGGGACCCTGTCCCGCACGAGCATGCCCGTCGCGTTGATGTACTTGGTGGTGGTGTCTCTCCGCTCAATCGGGCGTCCATCCTCACCGGGACCGGGCAGGATCTCTCTGATCCCACCGGCCAGCTCCCTCTCCAGGGTCGACATGTTCGCTGGCCCTCTAGTCCGTCTCGTCCCCGCGGGTTTATTGACGAGGACGCCTGTTTCATAATTAAAATGAATACATAGTTAAATAATTATTTAAACTAACTAATTAAATAATTAATTAAACAATCTAAATAATTAATTAAACTAACCAATTACCTGCGTCGTTGTACTGCTTGTCCTTCTCACGAACGGCCCACAGGCCGCGGCAGTCCTCTGAGTCGAAAGGACTGTAGAAGTAGGCCTCCTCCCAGGGAATCTCGTGGGGCCGGTCGTGCCTCCAAATCTGCCTCCCCCTGGCGTCGTACTCAGGGATGGCAGGGAGGAACTGGACCATGTACATCCCCGATGGCGGAGACATACGGGGCGTGGACCCTGAGGGGCCTGCTCCCTCTGACGGTGGGCCCCGTAGTTGTGGACGCTGTCGCTGTGGGGGAACAGGGAGCATCTCTGGAGGGTCCAGATCGGCGCGCGGTGGGGTCGGCTGCCGATCCTGGAACAGTGCTGCAGTGCACTGGGGTCTGGTGGTTCTGCGTCCTCCTCCGACACTCGAGTCAGGGCCCGCTCCCGTCGACTCATACGAGGAGCCCCCACGTGGATCGCTCGGAGTCAATCCCATCAACGTCTCTTCTCGTCGACTCATAGGCCGACCTAGGCCCCGACGACCGCTGGATCCGCTCCCCCCACGGCTGGATCCTGCCTGAGCGTCGGGGTCGCTCTCGGTCCGTCTGCCAAGCCATCGGTCTACAAAGCGCCGGTTTCCTGCACAATTAGTATATAAATTCCATAAATTGCACAAAAATTCCACAAAAAAATTAAAAACTTCATTCAATGTATATATACCTAATTATATATATACGTACCTAAATATATTTATACCTAATTATATATATATACACCTAATTATATATATACATAACTATATTTATACCTAATTATATATATATATATATATTCCGAAAAATATATATATATATATATATATCGTCCTACAAATTAAAAAAAATATTTATACCTAATTATATATAAATTAGTATATAAATTAGTATACTAGTATATAAATTCAACAAAATTCCACAATTAGTATATAAAAACCGTAAATTTAACAAAAAATCCACAAAATTAGTATATAAATTCCACAAAATTAACAAATTTAACAAAAAATCCACACAATTCCATAAATTTCACAAAAACCCTAAATTCCACAAAAAATTCACAAAAACCCTAAAATTCACAAAATTCGACAAAATTAATAAAAACCCTAAATGAGGCTCGATCGGGACTACCTGACATGGTGGTGCAGTCTGGACGAGGACCGGTGGTGCGGTGCGGCGGCGACGGCGGCAGGGGCGGCGGCGGCAGCGGGTTTCGGGTCGGCTAGGGGCGGCTGCGGCTAGGGGCGGCTGCAGCAGGGGCGGCAGAGGCGGCTGCGGCAGGGGCGGGTAGGGGCGGCTGCGGCAGGGGCGGCTCGGGGCGGCGGCGGCAGGGGGTTTCGGGTTGGGGAGGGGTCGGGCAGGACGGGGAGGAGGCAGGGAGGGGGAGGGTAGGGAGGGGGAGGGTCGGTCGGCGTCGGCGTCGGGGAGGGGCGGTGGTGGTCGGTCGGCGTCGGGGAGGGGCGGGCGGCTGCAGCAGGTGGGGATTTAAGGATTTAGGGTTAGCAGAAAATGAGGGAGGCGCGCTCTGTTTCGGTTTAAATCGAAGGACTATAGCCGACGATGTAATTTTAATTCGTCGGCTATAGTGATAGCCGACGAAATTCGTCGGCTATACTCTTACGGGCCGGGCAAAAATCCGGGCCGGGCCGAAGTTGGGCTTCGCGGGCCGGTTATAGCCGACGAATTTAGGCATATCGTCGGCTATAATATGCATATCGTCGGCTATAATATGAATCTCGTCGGCTATATTTTACGCTCTCAGCAGCCGTCAGATCTCGCCCATCCAACGGCGGACAATGAAACGGCGCGGATCGCAAGAGTTTAGCCGACGAGGTTAAGTATTTCGTCGGCTATACCCTGGTCAACTTTTGGTCAAACCTCTAAACGCTTTACAACGGCAATTGACCCATCTAAATGACGTTTTTTGGCCTGACCTTCAACAGAGAATAGTTTCAAATCGATGGGACGCAACTAACCGTATAAAAATTTTCCTCCAAATATTTACCGACCGTCAGGCTACCCATAGGAAAACGGAAGTAAAAAACACCTAACCGCAACATTCGGCACACAGATTTTGTCGGAATCTTCCCATTTTTCAACCGTAGTCGTATTTCAATATTTCGGTCTTATCTTATTTCACGACACTTTTGCATTTGAACGGTCTACGTATGGTAACTATTTGAAACTATACATTCACTTAAACACTTAGTAAATAAGTTAAGGAACATTAGTGCATATGTTCCGATTTCGAATCTAAAAGTTTGGAAAATCTATTCCAACCGTCAGATATCACCGTTAAGATGAAATACATGTATGAAAAAAAATCCAACTACATCTGACAACGTTAAAGGCTCGATCGGTACGGTCAAACTGCAAAGTCAAACCTCTAAACGCTTTAAAACGGAAATTGGCCCGTCTAAATGACGTTTTTTGGCCTGACCTTCAACAGAGAATAGTTTCAGATCGATGAGACGCAACTAATCGTATAAAAATTTTCCTCAAAATATTTACCGAACGTCAGGCTACCCATAGGAAAACGGAAGTAAAAAACAGCTAACCGCAACATTCGGGACACAGATTTTGTCGGAATCTTCCCATTTTTCAACCGTAGACGTATTTCAATATTTCGGTAATATCTTATTTCACGACACTTTTGCATTTGAAGCGTCTACGTATAGCAACTATTTGAAACTATACATTCACTTAAACACTTAGTAAACAAGTTAAGGAACATTAGTGCATATGTTCCGATTTCGAATCTAAAAGTTTGGAAAATCTATTCCAACCGTCAGATATCACCGTTAAGATGAAATACATGTATGAAAAAAAATCCAACTACATCTGACAACGTTAAAGGCTCGATCGGTACGGTCAAACTGCAAAGTCAAACCTCTAAACGCTTTAAAACGGAAATTGGCCCGTCTAAATGACGTTTTTTGGCCTGACCTTCAACAGAGAATAGTTTCAGATCGATGAGACGCAACTAATCGTATAAAAATTTTCCTCAAAATATTTACCGAACGTCAGGCTACCCATAGGAAAACGGAAGTAAAAAACAGCTAACCGCAACATTCGGGACACAGATTTTGTCGGAATCTTCCCATTTTTCAACCGTAGACGTATTTCAATATTTCGGTAATATCTTATTTCACGACACTTTTGCATTTGAAGCGTCTACGTATAGCAACTATTTGAAACTATACATTCACTTAAACACTTAGTAAACAAGTTAAGGAACATTAGTGCATATGTTCCGATTTCGAATCTAAAAGTTTGGAAAATCTATTCCAACCGTCAGATATCACCGTTAAGATGAAATACATGTATGAAAAAAAATCCAACTACATCTGACAACGTTAAAGGCTCGATCGGTACTGTCAAACTGCAAAGTCAAACCTCTAAACGCTTTAAAACGGAAATTGGCCCGTCTAAATGACGTTTTTTGGCCTGACCTTCAACAGAGAATAGTTTCAGATCGATGAGACGCAACTAATCGTATAAAAATTTTCCTCAAAATATTTACCGAACGTCAGGCTACCCATAGGAAAACGAAAGTAAAAAACAGCTAACCGCAACATTCGGGACACAGATTTTGTCGGAATCTTCCCATTTTTCAACCGTAGACGTATTTCAATATTTCTTTCGTATCTTATTTCACGACACTTTTGCATTTGAACGGTCTACGTATGGTTTCGGTCAATATACTTGAGTTCCCTGATGCAGAAGGTCGATCTGATATAAGAGTTATAGCCGACGAATACCCTCCTCGTCGGCTATAACCAAAAACTTTTCGTCGGCTATAACTATTATAGCCGACGAATACCATTCTCGTCGGCTATAACCAAAAACGTTTCGTCGGCTATAGTTATAGCCGACGAGTTGTCGGCAGTCGTCGGCTATAATATTATAGCCGACGATGTGGCCGACGAAGTAGTAATTCGTCGGCTATAAGGGGTTATAGCCGACGAGATACTATTTCGTCGGCCGTTTTTTCCCATATCGTCGGCTATAACCCCTTTTCTGGTAGTGGGGGTCATCTTCATACACACTAGTGGCGGTATTCACCGAAAGTATGCCGTACTGATCGATCCTTATGCGGTGTGGCCTAGTATCAAACCATCGACACTTGAACAAGTGGACTTTCATGCGGTTCCCATATATGAGTTCAACAACTGACTGTAGGACACCGTAATAATCCACGCCCCCCTCTGCACCATCGACCATCACCCCACAATTCTGTGTTTTGCGTTCCCCGTCTCTAGCTTCACATATATACTTAACGTCGTTGACATCACACATTGGGCGGACTGTGGAAGATATCGGCTTCATCGACAACAGCCTCAATTCCTCTGAGTAATTTCTATGACCACCCTTCGCAGCCACTTGCATTAGCTGAAAAATATAACTCAAATCACTTGGTGTGTTCATGATTAAAGAATAGGGAACTGTAAAAGAAAGCCATCTAATATATATATTTATACACTTACCCATTGTGGAAAATAGTCTGCAAACGTCGTGTTGTAGTACTCGACATCACCGCCAACTTCCTTGCAGTTAAGATGGGTTTATTTCCAATATTGTACCTCCGGACAGTTTATTAGAACCCACCAGTGGGCAATCCCTACCTCATGGTCAGGCAACTTGTCCACACCCTTCTTCTTGAAGCTCCCGTATGGTACAACATCGTTGGCGACGATAGATAGGTTGAACTCGGGGTCATCTCGACTTGGATGTTGTGGGGGGTCCTCCATCGCTCCCAAGTACAACTTGGCGTACGTTACACACTCATGTGCAATGTAAGCTTCAGCAATACACCCCTCAGGCGTAGATTTATTGTGCACATATTTCTTGTAGTCTCCAAGTTGTCTGCAAGGTTAACAAGTGCATGTTAAGAGCATGTAACTTTTATTTAAAAACATGTATAAATCAAATTTAGGAATAACATGTACCTTTCGATGGGATACATCCAAGTGTAGTGTACGGGACCGGTAAGCAACAATTGTTGGGGAAGATGGATCATCAGGTGAGGCATGATGTCAAAGAAGTTTGGGGGAAATATCCTCTCGAACTTGCACAAGATAAAAAAGATTTCCTCATGCATTCTCATGAGGTCTGATTTTCTAACTTCTCTAGCGCATAACTTCTGGAAGAATCTTGACAACGCCACCAACGGCTCAACCACTTCATCCTCCAAGTACGCTCGAATGAAAATAGGAAAGAGGCGTTGAAGCAGTACATGGCAGTCGTGACTCTTCAATCCGTACATCTTGTTGTCTCGGTAGTTAACACACTTGCTTATGTTACCCGCATAGCCATAAGGATACCTGCATAGCCATTAACAACAATTAGATTTCATGCATATATAGTCGTCCACGGAGGATCTCATTCTTTAGGGAATACATGCCTAATAAAAAGTTACCTGACATTACTCATCCATCCAAAGATTTCATGTTTCTGGTCCCTGGTGACGGTGTAAGGAGCTTGGGGCATTTTGCTCCTGCCCTCTCTCAACCACAAATGGTCCCGCAGTCCCATATTTCTCAAATCAACGCGTGCCTTGGGGGTGTCTTTTGTTTTCTTCTCCCAATTCAAAACTGTGCCAACCACGGCTTCACACACGTTCTTCTCTATATGCATGACATCTAGGTAGTATCTGATAGCCAACCTGGCCCAATAAGGAAGTTCCCAGAAGATGCTCTTGTGTGACCAGAACCTATACCGATCGGGCCTCTCTGGAATCGTGTGCAACACATCCGGATGATTGCTAAGCGGACCAAAGTCATACTCATTCAACACTGCCAATATTTCCTCCCCTGTCCATCGCTCCGGTGCCCAGCCCCTTTCTTCAGTCCCATCAAAAGCCTGTGCATCGTCCCTAAATGGATGGTCATGTGGAAGCCAACAACGGTGACGCATCTGGACAATCTTGCTGCAATGAGGACTGGAGCAATCAACAGTCATGCACTCTGAACAAGCCCTGTAACCCCTGGTGACGCTGCCCGACAACATACCCCTCCCAGGAAAGTCACTGATCGTGCCAACAAGCATGGCACGCATCCGGAACATCTCATTTTTGAACCGGTCGTAGACCAGGTGGCCTTTCAGACTCAAGTTCCGAAGCTCCTCAATTACGGGTCTCAAATACACATCGAGACACTTTCCCGGATAACCTGGGCCTGGAATCAACAATGTGAGCATGTTATATTCCTTCTTCATGCACATCCACGGTGGAAGGTTGTACGGAATCAAAATAACTGGCCACACACTATACTGAAGCTCTTTCTTGCCAAAAGGGTTGAAACCGTCGGATGATAGCCCTAGCCAAACATTTTGAACCTCTGATGCAAATTCAAGAAACTCCAACACATTCTTCATCCAAGCCTCTCCGTCGGCGGGATGTCTAAGGGTGTCATCGTCAGGCACATTCCTCTCAGCCCACCATCTCATAGCTTCGGCCGTGAAAGCACACATGAACAACCGCTCAAGCCTATCAATCAGCGGGAAGTACCGAAGTATCTTCACAGCTTTCTTGTTCCATTTAGGAGTGAACTTATACCGCTCTGTATTGCATACTGGGCAGTATTCAAGATCTGCAAGTCCTTCCCCGTAAAACAGAACGCAATCGTATCTGCATGCATGAATCTTGATGTAGGAAAAGCCGAGATCTTTAAGGATATGTCGCACCTTATGATGACTGGTAGGAAGCCGATGTCCAGGGGGCATCGCCCCACCCCATAACTTCAGCCAATCATCAACCGATTTGACAGTGTCTTTGTTCTCCGTTTTGATCTTCATCACTCCCATGACAGATTCAAGGACAGTCTTACTGCATCCGGGGTACAACGGAGTCTGTTGCAATGCGATCAGGTTGTTGTACTTTTCCATACCACTTGTGTTGACCGGTGATCGGGGTAATGGCTCGAGTGGCTCAATATCACGGAAACACTCCATCTCCGGAGGAGGGAGTTGCACATCGGGTGCTTCATCAGAGACACCGCTCTCACGAGGAAACATATCGTTGATCAAGTTCGTTGTTGGATCATTGGACGAACTGCCTCTCTCGGCAAATTGTCCATGATCATGAGGACCCGCAAACTCTGGTTCACCGTGATAAATCCAATTAGTGTATAGGACCCAAAATCCATATCTAGCTAGGTGTTGCTCCACTTTCTCTATGGAAAAACGTTGTCGTGAGCTGGCACACTTGCACTTTTTACACGGGCAATAATGAAGTGTAGTGTCTCCACAGTTAGCCATCACAAATTCCAGGAAACTCCTAACTCCATCATGATACTCCTGATCCCATCTTCCAAGGGTAATCCACCTCTTGTCCATCCTGTAAATTCAATAAATAAATATAACTACATATAGATATGTATATATGCACGTACTACGTACGTACGTACTAATTAATTAAAAAATTCATCATTACACACATATATATATATATATATACACATCCCTAAATTAATTAAAACATCGTCAATCTCCCTAATTAATTATACACAATATATTTTTTATATATACCAACAATATATTTTTAATTACAATTAAATTAATTAATATATATATATATATACATTTTTTCATCAAATTCATCTAAAATCACCTCTAAATCAACAATCAATCCCTAATCTTCAACAAAACTTCAATTCTATCTAACCAACATATCAACCCATTAATAATCTCATCTCAACACATATATATATATATCAAATTAATCACACATTTATTCTAATTAAACTCTAAATTAACACACCTCTGCATATAACCAACTAAATCAACACACACAGCAATATACGTACCTTTCAAGTTTATGGCCGAGGTTTTGGACGATTTCAGAGCGTTTTCGAAATGTTTCGAAAAAATTTCGACGAATGAGCTCGCTGCTGCAGAATAGATCTGATATAAGGGTTATAGCCGACGAAGACCCTCCTCGTCGGCTATAACCAAAAACTTTTCGTCGGCTATAGTTATAGCCGACGACGTCAAGTAATAGCCGACAACTCGTCGGCTATAATATTATAGCCGACGATGTGGCCGACGAAATAGTAATTCGTCGGCTATAACCACTTATAGCAGACGAAGTACTCTTTCGTCGGCCGTTTTTTTTCATATCGTCGGCTATAATGTCTTTTCTGGTAGTGATGGCCTGCTTATCTTCTCATAAAGCTGTCTCCATTGGCACAAAATTTTTTATGGACTGGCAATGTTGAGACCAAAAAAATTGTCACTGTCTCTTGGCAACAAGTTTGTGCTCCGAAAAAAGAAGGCAAAGTTGGTATTCGTGATTTGATATCTCTTAATTCCACAGCTATTTTGAAGTTTGCATGGGATTCTATTACATCTTTCACTCAATGGGGTAACCATGTGCGGACTCGTTATCCTACATTATCCAAATCTAAATTTCAATATCGAAAATCGTCAATCTGGTTAGGTATCCGTTATATTGATCTTCATATTACTAGAAATTGTCGTTGGATAATTGGTGTTGGTCGGCCTGTGTTTTTTTGGAAAGATAAATGGCTTCAAGATTCTATTATGGCAATGTTGGGAGTTTCAACTTGGGTAGAGGTCAGTGACTTATGGGGGGTGGATTTCATCTCAAGTCAATGTTGGTAGCTAGCTTCCTCCTTTTTTCCTTACATTTTCAGACTTGTGCAAGAAAATTTATGACATTTATCTCCCTTTAGTAAGTAAAATGGGTGTATTTGCATGGAATTAGTGTGAGTTTAAAAGAAGTCAATGGAAACTGAAAATTCAGGTGTATTCGATATAGACTTTTAAAAGTCCATAAAAATATGGATATATTCAATTAGGATTTTAAAAAGGGCAAATGAGAAAAAAATACCATTTACACTCACTAATGATAATTAGATCACTCTTTTTTTTTTTGAAATGTTAAAAAAGTCAGCTCTATTTATAACAAATGATAAAATAGTCTAATTATCTTATATTAAATGATAAAATGGTCATAATTTATTTTTTTGTATTACTTTTTTACCCTTGATTATAATAGCTCCACACTTTTCTCTTCTAACAGAACACCCCGTTTTCTTGGCTCCCATGCTATTTCATTTCTTTCCCATTTTGAATTCTGAATTAGCCTTCGTCACTTTCACTGATCTCAATTCTCTCCGCTGCCTCTTCCTCTAGCTCCAGGACTACGAGTGCTCTGTCGTCAACAAAGCCTCCTCATCTGCGTTGTCCTCCCCGACGATCGCCCTTCTTCGAAGCCTTCATCGGTTCTGATTCCCTCTGTTGCCGCGCCCGTCGCCTCTTCCTCTAGCTCCAGGACTACAAGTGCTCCGCTGTCGACAAAGGCCTCCTCGCCTGCGCTGTTCTCCCTGACGATCGCCGCTTCTTCGACGCCTTCATCGACTAGGTCAGTTTCCTCATTTCACCTCTCTCTCTGTCTTGCATGCCTAATCAAACTGCTGCAACCTTCGATGAAGATTCGCAGCACCTTTGAACAGAATTGGTATATACATTATATGATCTTTTCAGTGATACGGAATTAGTATAAATATAACAAAAATAGACCTACGTTTTCAGTATGATATTTATAGTCAACAACAGGTACATCACTAGTTACACAATTACTTTTTATAGGTACATCTAATTACATTATTTTTCTTATTTGCTTGTAGTTACAAAAGCAATTACTTTTTATAGGTACATTACTAGTTACATTTTTATTCATGTTTGTTTGTAGTTACAGAAGTAGTTACATTTTATAGGTACACTACTAGTTATATGAAATTAGGTGTTTATAGTCAGCAACAGGTACATTACTAGTTACACAGTTACTTTTTATAGGTACATTACTAGTTACATTTTTATTCCTGTTTGCTTGTAGTTACAGAAGCAGTTACATTTTATAGGTACATTACTAGTTACAATTTATAGTTATTTTTTTATGTTTTTGTTTTTGCAGGCGCAATGGATTGTATCTACATAGCAAAACTTGTGTGTTGTGGTAAAGGAGCAGCGGCTTCATTCTCGGATAATTGCTCATTTTTGGATTTTTACAAGCGCGTAAGAGATCGCTATCCAGATTTGAATAGATTGATTTTCAAGCTTGAATTTACTGTCCATCTTGATGTTACGGTATATCAATTGGAAAATGACATTGACATGAAGATACTTTTTAGACTTATGTCACGTTACAACTCAGACGTTGTTCATGTTGATGTTTTATATGAGGATACGGGTGTTTTTGGTTCAGAGAGTGTGGTTAGTAATAATTATAGTGATGAGAGTAGTGTTTTGCTTGAGGAGAACCAGTATTTGGGTTGCTATAAGCGGGAGGAGCCGAAGGTATATCGCATTCAAGGCTGGGAGTCTTTTATTCATTCAGTGGGTCAGATATTTGAGGGTGGGGCGATATATTTTAGGTTGAAGCTGTGTATGTATGCTGTGGAAGTTGGATTTGATCTTCAGTTTTTGTGGAATAATAAAGAAACTGTTGTAGCTTGTTGTTCCAAGAAAGTTTCTGACAGCTGTGACTGGTTTGTGAAGGCATCCTTGTGCAGATACATGAAGTTCAGTTACTAAAGTTGTAGTTACAATCATAGTTACATGAAGTGTAGCTTTAGTTTCGCTCGGTTAATTTTTGTAGCTACAATAATTGTTAAACTTAAAGTGACAATATCAGTTGCATGAAGTTTAGCTTTAGTTTTGATATGTTTACTTTGTATGGTTTCACGAATTGTTACACTTATCGTTACAGTCTGAACTGCATGATTTTCAGCTTTAGGTCTTATGTGTTAGTTTTGTAGTTATACATATAGTCACATTTATGGTGACATCAATTTATTTAATTTGGTTTTATAGTTACATACATAGTTACAGTGGTAGCTACATGAACACTTTATTTATGTTTGTGCAGGTTTAACGGTTTCTTTCAGATTATGAAATTGGGGAATGAGCATAGCTGTTGTGGTGTTATTCGCCTTCAGAGTAGTAGGATTTTGGGTTCCAAGATTATAAACTATGTTATGCTTGACAAGCTTCGAGAGAATCCAAACAAAACGGCTACATATGTATGTCGAGAGTTAAAAACAGATTTTGGGTTAGATGTTCCTTATCTTACAGCGTGGTACGGTAAAGAGCGGGCAAGGGAAGCTGTGATTGGTGATGAAGGAGGGTCTTATTCTGAGTTAGTGTGGTTTTGTGAGCGGACGGTGGAATCCAACCCTGGCTCTAGAATCGCACTCAATATTTGCTCTGAAACAAAAAGGTTTCAACAGATGATTGTTTGATATTCTTCCTGGATGAAAGGTTTTCTATCATGCTGACCCTTTTTATTTATAGATGCTACATTCATCACCAATAAGTATCAAGGTCAGCTTATTGCTGCAACGGCAAATGATGATAATCAAGGTATTTTGTGACTTTGTTCACTTCCGTTTTTTTGTTTTTTTCCTCAGTTTCTTGTGTGACTTTGTTCACTTCACTACCAGATACGGCCGAATAGCCGACGAAAATTTTTTCGTCGGCCATTCCATTTTTTCGTCGGCTATAGGTATAGCCGACGAAAATTTCGTCAGCCATAAGTCGTCGGTAATACGCCGTCGGTAATACCAATGGCCGACGAAAAAAAAAATTTCGTCGGCCATTCCAACCTTGGCCGACGAATTATGGCCGACGAAAATGATTTCGTCGGCTATTTGTTCGAGTATGGCCGACGAAATTTGGTTTCGTCGGCTATTTGTTCTGAAGTATAGCCGACGAATTGGGCTATTTCGTCGGCTATTTCGTCGGAATATATTAATATTTTAAAGTTATAGCCGACGAAATAATGTGAATTTCGTCGGCTATAACTGCATTTTGGGCAAAAAAAAATACCGGATCGGAGGAGGAGGAGGAGGAGGAGGAGAAGGAGGAGGCCGGAGGAGGAGGAGGAGGAGGAGAAGGAGGAGGCTGGAGGAGGAGGAGGAGGAGGCCGGAGGAGGAGGAGGAGGAGGAGGAGGGGAAGGAGGAGGAGAAGGAGGAGGAGGCCGGAGGAGGAGGAGAAGGAGGTGGCCGGAGGAGGAGGAGGGGAAGGAGGAGGAGAAGGAGGTGGCCGGAGGAGGGGGAGGAGGAGGAGGGGAAGGAGGAGGAGGAGGAGGAGGCCGGAGGAGGGGGAGGAGGAGGAGGAGGAGAAGGAGGAGGCCGGAGGAGGAGGAGGAGAAGGAGGAGGGGAAGGAGGAGGAGGAGGCCGGAGGAGGGGAAGGAGGGGGGGGAAGGATGAGAGAAAAAAGGCGGGAGGAAGATTTAAAAGATTTAGAAGGAGAATAGCCGACGAAATACAATGTTTCGTCGGCTATACTTAGAGAATAGCCGACGAAATTAATATATTTCGTCGGCTATACTTTGGAAAATCAACAGCCGTTGGATCTGAGCCATCCAACGGCGGACAATAAAAAGGCGCGGATCAAGAGTTTAGCCGATGAAATACAATGTTTCGTCGGCTATACTTAGAGAATAGCCGACGAAATACAATGTTTCGTCGGCTATACTTAGAGAATAGCCGACGAAATTTGAATGTTTCGTCGGCTATTCTATGAAAACATACTAAACTGCGGTTTTGAGGCCCTAAACGAACTCGAAAGCCCGAAAAAGCCCACACATCGTGGCAAAGCCACGAGTTTGATTCCTGGCGTCGTTCCCTTTCCGGAATGGTATCACAATCGTCATTCGGACGCCGGACGCCAAATCTACAGTAAACCGGGTTTTGATTGATTTCATTATTTCGGCACACGGATTTTATCGGAATCTTGTCATTTTTCAACCGTAGACGTATTTCATTATTTCGGTCATATCTTATTTGACGACATATTTGCATTTGAAGAGTGTACGTATAGTAACTATTTGAAACTATACATTCACTTAAACACTTAGTAAACAAGTTAAGGAACATTAGTACATATGTTCCGATTTTGAATCTAAAAGTTTGGAAAATCTATTCCAACCGTCAGATATCACCGTTAAGATTAAATACATGTATGAAAAAAAATCCAACTACATCTGACAACGTTAAAGGCTCGATCGGGACGGTCAACCGGGTGAGTCAAACCTCTAAACGCTTTAAAACGGAAATTGGCCCGTCTAAATGACGTTTTTTGGCCTGATCTTCAATAGAGAATAGTTTCAGATTGATGAGACGCGACTAATCGTATAAAAATTTTCCACAAAATATTTACCGACCGTAAGGCTACCCATAGGAAAACGGGAGTAAAAAACAGTTAACCGCAACATTCGGCACACAGATTTTGTCGGAATCTTCCCATTTTTCAACCGTAGCCGTATTTCAATATTTTGGTCATGTCTTATTTCACGACACATTTGCATTTGAAGGATGAAGCAATGGTTTGTCGATAGTGATAGAAAATGGAAACTGCTCTTTTTTTGTTTTTTTTTAATCATAGCCGTCGAAATCAAACCTAGTATTCGTCGGCTATTCTTTTGTCGTTTTCTGTCAAAAATAATCGTATAATTATTTTTTTAAAAACTTATGGCCGACGAAATGCTTAATTTTCGTCGGCCATTGTTCGTAAAATAATTATTTTTAAAAAACGTATGGCCGACGAAATAATTAATTTTCGTCGGTCATTGTTCGTAAAATAATTATTTAAAAAAAAACTTATGGCCGACGAAATAAAAAATTTTCGTCGGCCATTCTTCCAAAAGTTTATAGCCGACGAAAACTTTAAATCGTCGGCCATTATAGGAGTATAGCCGACGATTTTTCATTTTTACCGACGAAAAAAAAAAACGTCGGCCATTCTATGGGAATGGCCGACGAAATTTTTTTTTTGCCGACGACAAAAATTTTCGTCGGCCATTCTTGGGAATAGCCGACGAAAAAAGTGTTTCGTCGGCCGTTTTTTTTTTTTTCGTCGGCAAAACCCTTTTTTCTTGTAGTGCTTTCAGCTACATTATTTATTTGCAGTTACAACTTCAGTTACTTTAATAGTTATAAATTTTTTCTGACAGTTACATTATTTATTTCCAGTTATTTTTTATAGGTACAAATTGCTTTTAACAGTTACCCTAACAACTACATTGTTTATTCATGTTTGGTTGTAGTTACACCAGTAGTTACAGAAGCAGTTACATGCACAGTTACTTTTGATAGCTACATTACTAGTTACATGAAACATCTGTTTTTGTGTCTTTAATCAGTTATATGATGGAACAAAAATGCACATAATCAGTTGCATGACCAGTTACTTGTGTAGTTACAGAGTCAGTTACATGGGCAGTTACATGACCAGTTACTTGTGTAGTTACAGAGTCAGTTACTTGGATAGTTAGTAACGTGTGACTTTGTTCACTTTTTTCTACACCAATAGTTACTGTAAACGTTTGTTTGAGAACCGGTGTAACTATTGGTGTAACAAGTGTTGTATCTAATGAAACTGATATCATTGTTTTTCTTTCCAGGTATGTATCCTGTAGCTTATGCTATTGTGGATTTTGAATCTGAGAGCAATTGGACATTTTTCCTCCAATGCTTATCTGAAGAACTGGCTAGGTATTCTACAAGGCGGGTCACTTTTGTTTCTGGTCGTAATAGTGGCCTTCTTAGTGCTTATCCAAAAGTGTTTCCTAATAATCCTTTAGGATTTTGTTTTAGGCACCTTCTTAAGAATCTGACTCTACTGTATCCTAAGAATTGCTACCTAAAGCAGAGAATCCCGCAGTTGTTTATGGCTTGTGCTTATTCTCGCACACCAGAAATGTATGAGAGCAATATGGAATTGTTGAGGGAAGAAGGTGGCAAACCAGCTGAAGATTTTTTGAAGGATCTTCCAAAGGAGAGCTGGTGTGTGGCTCTTTTTAATGGGGACAAGTTTGGTGAAATGACAACCAATCTAGCAGAGTGTTTTAACAACTGGGTGTTGCGCTTGAAATGTCTTTCTATTGTTGAAATGAATGAAGGTATTCGTGTGAAGAACATGGAGATGATTTCTGCTCGGAAAGAAGAAGCAAAGAAATGGTTTTCTTTTTTGTGTCCGAAGATGGAAAAGAAGCTGAAGGAAAACTTGGCCGAAGGAAGACATTGGAAAGTTAGCAGATCTGATACTAATCTCTATGAAGTTCATTGTCAGAAATATAGAGTTCTAGTGAATTTGGCAACCTCATATTGTTCGTGTGGTGAATGGAGTTCTCATGGTTTTCCTTGTTCACATGGTCTTGTTGTTATGCAAAATGCTGGTGTCTCACTGTATTCAAATGTCACTCCGTTTTACCATGTGTTTTTTTCATCCTTGTTCATTTTGAAAGTATTATTCCTTTTTTTTTCTTGTAGTCACACCAGTAGTTACATATACATTCACATGCAAAATTACTTTATAGGTACATTACTAGTAACATGAAATTAAGTGTTTATAGTCAGCAACATGTAACTTATTAGTTACACAATTACTTTTTGTAGGTACATTACTAGTTACATTATTATTCATGTTTGGTTGTAATTACACCAGTAGTTACATTTTATAGGTACATTACTAGTTACATGAAATTAGGTGTTTTATAGTCAGCAATAGAGACATTGCTAGTTACACAGTTTCTTTTTATAGGTACATTACTAGTTACATTATTATTCATGTTTGCTTGTAGTTATAGAAGCAGTTACATTTTATTGGTACATTATTATTCTTGTTTGCTTGTAGTTAACAAGCAGTTACATTTTGTAGATACATTACTAATTACATTATTATTTCTGTTTGCTTGTAGTTACACCAGTAGGTATAAAAACAGTTACATTTTATAGGCACATTACTACTTATATGAAATTAGGTACATATATCACTAGTTACACAATTACTTTTTGTAGGTACATTACTAGTTACATTATTATTCATGTTTGCTTGTAGTTAATGTGGAGCTAATTATTCTGTTATTTTTTACTTCAAGGTGGAGAAATACCGTCAAACCTATTCTTACACAATCAATCATGTTTCTTCTATTGCCAAGCCGTTGGAGCTTCCAAAGTCTAGTATTTTAGTACAGCCACCATTGACAAGGATACCACCCGGAAGACCAAAAAAACAAAGGTTCAGAAGTAAGGATGAAGTACTAAGAAAATAGATAAAGTGCAGCAGGTGTGGAAAATATGGCAGGCACAACCGAACGAGTTGTAAAAATCCGATATAGTGATAGCGATTGTTTTACATCCTTTCGTCCATAGTCTTTCAAGGGTTACTTTGATAGTTATAAATTTCTTCTGTTAGTTACCCCGACAGTTACATTTTCTACTTACATTATAACTATTTGGTTTCAGACTTGGATTATATTCGACTACAAGAAAGTGAAAGAATCTTTGACTTGTTCTTTCATTCGTTACTTTATCTCAATAGTTACATCAGCAGATTTTTTCATTTCAGTTACATCTTCAGTTACATTTCCTTAAGAACATTTCTTCTATATATGCACTGTGTAGCGGAATGTTGCCGTTGCGGTGTAGCGGCACGCTGCAAAGTTTAAAGGGAATACATGAAATATATAAAATCTAGAAATCTTGTACTGCTCGTGTGGTGAATGGATTTCTCAATGCTCTGGTTACATTACTCTGCTCTGGTTGTATAAGTTTAAAGTTACATTGCTAGTTACTTGATACCAAGGATAGTTACACGCACAGTTACCACACTAGTTACATGACCAGTTACTTGAATTGCTATAAGTCAACAAGTTTAAATAACTCTAAATATAATATAGTTCCCTAAAATCATATGAAAATCAATGAACAGTCACTACTTAAACGACAATTTTTTTTTCCTATCTTGTATCGATATCCAACTTTGCTTATGATTCAGTAACTTCTTGATCACTTCGGATCGAAACTTCATAATATTTGGCTTATCTTCAAAATCTCTCTCATCGGCAAGCCTGCTCATCTAATACATTACAAATGCGCCGCAATCTAATCTGTTTGCCAAAGAAAAAATCTAGTCAGTTACATATGTAGCTACAAAAAAACATTTCCAGTTACATACATAGTTACACAGTTACCCTGTCAGTTACATTATTTATTTCAAGTTGCATCTTCAGTTACAGTTTTCCTGTATGACTTCTATATATGCAGAGAGCTAAACTTATAAGTTGAAAAACTTTTACTTACGAGGCGGGTTGTTGTTGAGGTGGGCTTTCTCTTTTCATTGTTTTAAACTTATGGATACATATCTCGCTCCCTTCAAAATTTGCTTGGATATATTTGATCGTCTTCACATCTTTTGCGGTGAGCTTCTTTCTCTTCAATATCAATTCTTCGTAGGTGCTTGAATCGTGATACTTCATCCTAAAACCCTCGTTAAGCATTTCCCCTGCTTGATCTTTTACTGCCTTAATCCAAATTTCAATCAATTTTGCCTGCATTTTAAGTGTCATATAAACAACCATGAGAAATCTAAAGAAAATGTTTTCTCTTTGCATGCATTACATATTAGACTTGGGCAAAATCTGCTTACCATTTTTTTTGCATCTTTCCAAGCTCTGTCACGATTTGGTCTACTTGGCTGCAATGAGTCGAGGTGGAAAAATTGGGGCGAATATGTTTGAAACATTAATAACGTGTGGTGAAATTGATTCTGATGTGTCATCGGGAAAAACAACATTGTTGAATCTCCTAAATGTTCAAACAGCTTCTCGCACATGTAGTAGTGAAGGTTCGTCACATGTAGATTCTCCACCGAATGCTAATTCAAGAAAAATAGTTACACAAAAGTATAGTCAGCAACATGTGCATTACTAGTTACATGAAATTAGGTGTTTATAGTCATCAACAAGTACACTACTAGTTACACAGTTACATTTTATAGGTACATTACTACTTACATTATTATTCCTGTTTGCTTGTAGTTACAGAAGCAGTTACACCAGTAGTTACATTTTATAGGTACACTACTGATTACATGAAATTAAGTATTTATAGTCAGCAACAGGTACATCACTAGTTACACAGTTACTTTTTGTAGGTACATTACTAGTTACATTATTATTCATGTTTGCTTGTAGTTACAGAAGCAGTTACATTTTATAGGTACATTACTAGTTACATTTTTATTCCTATTTGCTTGTAGTTACAGATGCAGTTACATAAGCAGTTACATTTTATAGGTACATTACTAGTTACATTATTATTCTTTTTTTGTTTGTAGTTACACCAGTAGTTATAGAAGCAGTTACATTTTATAGGCACATTACTAGTTTAAAAAAAAAATTAAACCGGGACTTCAAGTTTGTACGCATCTGGTATAGTACGTGTTCCATAATCTTGTCCATTTCTTCTTTGTGCCGTCATCCATGCGATTAAAAACTCTATAACTCATCCAGTCCTCAACTTCTATGTGTGTAGGATTAGGGATTTCAACTTCACTGTCACTGATAACTTCTATTATATCTCCTTTTTCATTGAATTCATACTTATTTTCATTAATAGCCTTGCCTCCTTTATCCTTCACTTTTTCCTTTTGTTTCTCTATTTGCTGTTTCATCTTCTTTCTAAGTTCTTCTCAATCCTTTGCTCTCTTCTCTCTGTCTTTCTTCACCTCTCCCCACCAATATATTGTTTTTGTATCTCTTGCCTTCACCCTTTTTCTACTCTTAATCCGTGCTATATATGAGTATGAGTACAACCCCATTGACTCTGCAGTCTTGCCAAATACTTCATCTCTTATCTTCAAGTGGATCTCTTCTTTCTTCTTCATGTCCACTTCCTCAGGATACATATAGCTGATAGGAGATGGTGTTGCAACTATTTGGTATTTTTCCGGCTGAGCATCCATGTTGTTGATTTCGGGTGCCGGTGGGGTTTTCCAAGATGCCCAAGGAGAGATGAGCGTCTAGCTTCTTTGGTGTTTTCGGTGAGCGTCTAGCCTCTTTGGGATTGAGTGAGGTGGGGATCGTACTTGTGATTTCATACTTTTCCCTGTGCGTAGTAGGGAACACTGTCAGTTACAAATCAAGTTACAACAGCATTTACATGAAACTAGAGTAAGCAAAACAGTCCAGTTATACCAACAATTACATTAAAAATATTAAGAACGAGCAGTCACATTTTCCCTGTGCCTCTCGTTCAATACTTTTGACAACCTCAAGAATCACTGTATCTATATTTTCTGCCGTCGTGTAATCTGCAGAGTAAGGAACACCGACAATTACTAAAATAGCTACATATTAAACAGACATAATATGGCAAGTTACATGGCAGTTTCACTCCGAGTTACATAAATAGTGATAGACTATGACCTACAGTTCCATGTGTTCTTCACACACATGCATATCACATTTTTGCTAGTTACATTTATAGTTACTTGATACCCAGGATAGTTACATGCACGGTTACCACACTAGTTACAATGCTAGTTACATTGCTAGTTACTTGATACCCTGGATAGTTACATGCACAGTTACGATAATAGTTACAATCCTAGTTACATTGCTAGTTACTTGATACCCAGGATAAATATCACTTTTTAACAATCATTACATAATTTAGCACGGTAGATTTGGTGAATTACGTACCATTCTCAGCTTTTCGCTGTCCCGCCTTTTCTGCATGATCTCGCTCGATGTCTTTCACAACCTTCAACATCTCTCTTTCTAGATCTTCATCCATCAAGTAACCTGCAAATTAGTAAACACTGACAGTTACTGATAGAGTTACAATTCTGGTTATTCACACAGTTACAACTTTAGTTACACTGACAGTTACAACTCTAGTTACAAAATTGGAAAGATAATCCCAAAAACAAAAAAAACTCTTGAGATTACCCTCCTCGTCTACCTTTTTCTGTCCATCTTGTTCAACATTTTCTTCAGCTTCTTTTCGAATAAAATCACTTGGAGAACTGCCAATTACATATCAAATATAGTCATATAACATAAATAGTTACATATACGTCAAGATACAGTTACATATAATACTTGATTTAAAGTATATTTCAATACTTTATAGGGCTTTATACTTGATTAAAAAGTTAATAAAATACCAATCCAGAAATTTGTCTAAATACGACTCTAAATAAAAATAGAAAAAGAACACATAATCTAAACCATCTCTTCAATTTGTTTCGTTTCCTCCTTTGGTATGTCTTAGATGCGAAATTACCATTTTTCTTAGCTTCCTCATCCTTTTGCACTCCAATCTCTTCATCCTTTTGCACTCCAATCTCTTCACCTTGTTTTGAGTTTTCTGAGTTGGACAGTGCATGAATGATTTTCTGTAACTTGATGATTTCTTCATTCTTCTTTTTAATTTCTCTCTCCAAATCTTCTTTTGCTCTATAGATCTCTTCTTTCTCCTCTTCCACCTTCCTCATCTCTTCCTTCTGCTTTATCATCTGTTCTTGAGCTTCCATGTTGCACATCCCCAACCTCTTCTCTTTCAAATTCATGTTTTCCAAGCATAACTTCTCATTTTGCGCAACCAACTCTTCAATATTTTTCTTGTTCGGAATCCACTCTTTCTCCTAGTTTTTGTTGGCCAGAAGTATTTCTTGAATCATCTTATCCTTTTTCCGCAGCTCTCCATCCTTGTCGGTCAATTCCTCAGTCAACTTTGATTCGGGATTTGCCTTTTCATTTTCATCATCGCTGTCTTTAGGATCTGATATAGTATCGACAAAAAACTTCTGAAATAAATTGCAGCAAGTAGTTAGTATGCATGAATTGTAGTTACTAGGCTAGTTACAATGCTAGTTACATTTATATTTACTTGATACCTAGGATAGTTAGATGTACAGTTATCACTCTAATTACAATGCTAGTTACATTTATAGTTACTTGATACCCAGGATAGTTACATGCACGGTTACTACACTAGTTACAATCCTAGTTACATTTATAGTTACTTAATACCCTAGATAGTTACATCCACAGTTACGACAATAGTTACAATCCTAGTTACATTGCTAGTTATATTTATAGTTACTTGATACCTAAGATAATTACATGCACAGTTACGACACTAGTTACAATGATAGTTACATTTTACAGTTACTTGATAAGCAGGAGAGTAAAAGAACACATACCTTGTATGCTTTGAGATCATAGTTCATTAATTTTTTTGCCAATGCCTTAAGGTCCCATTTCCTCATTAAGTGTTCTTCCTGTTCTCTTTCCTCAATCGGCACCACAACTTTTGTATTCTCGCATAGCCAATACTAGAAAGAAAATTAAAACCATTTGTTAGTAGTCAATATGCATGTGGCAGTTACATTCATATGAAGCACAAAACTTATAGAATCTAAAAAATTACCAAAATCAGGAAGACACATCCTCCAGAGTTGATGGTTTTGGTTGTCACCTGCTTGTTTTTCTGTCGTAAGATGGTCTTTCTTAAAAAATCTCTAACTTCAACAGCCCATGCAAAGTTTTCATAATCACCCCAAATAGCTCTCACGAATTTCCATGAAAGAAAACCAGAAACATTGGGGAAAAGGAATTCAATGCATATCTCTAAAACAACAGGTCCTGCCAGATTCTTAATCTTTCTCTTTCTACCTTCTTCACTTTCCGGCTTCTGATTCTAAAGTTTCTGAATAGCACTTTGAACCATGTCTCTTTGAACCCTGTCTTCTTCTTTTTTCCTCTCACCAAATAACTGAACCAACATATCTTCAGCCTCTTGGTCTAATTCTGCCGTTTCTAGCCGATCTCCAGTCTTGGGCAATCCAAGAATTTCAGATGTAATGGTATTGGTAATTCTGTACTTCTTTCCACCAAACACAAACACCTCTTCTTTGGGGTCAAATGCTTCCAAAATCAGCCAAACTTGCCTGTCGACTTTCCCAATCACCTTACTGCTTACTTTTTCCTCATAAAAGGCTTCAAACAACTTATAAAAAGCCCGTTCTTTAATTCCTCAACCACCTCTTCATTTATTCCTTTTTTGAATGCTGCAAAGTTTGGCAGACGACATCTGTATTGTATGCTTTCTATTTTTCCCACTCTTTCGTCTTCTATTACAACTTCTTGCTCTTCCTCACTCTCTTCATTTCTTTCTTCCGCAGATCCTTTCTTCTTCTTTATCTTCTTCTTCTGTTGATTTTGAGCATCTTCTCCATCATTACTGGATTTCGCAACTTTTTTTTTAGCTCATGTTTGTTTTTTCTGCACATTGTTGTTAAAGAAACAAAAATATTAGAATTGTAAATGCATATATTTGTAAGAACAGTAGCCCAAGTAACTGCCTATGTAACTGTACTATCAGAGTTACAAGTACGGTTACATGTCATCTACCTTTCTAGTTACAATACCGGCTACATTACCTGCTGCTCCGTATCAGCAATTTCTGCTTCTTTGTTTCCATTATTCTTGGTGATTTTCTTGTTCTCAAATCATTCTTCATTTTGGTTCTCTTTTCATAGTCAATGTCGTTATCAGATTCAATGTTTTTACCTTTTTTTAGTTCTGCCATTGTTTTCCTGAATAGTACAATAGCAAATAATAGTTACAAGATAGGTACACTAACAATTATAATATTATTCTAGTGGACAAATAAGAAAACAAGAAAACTATTCTTGTGGACAAGATTATTATTATTCTTCTAGTTGATAATAATAGGTACACTAACAATTATTATTCTGAGTTAGGAGATTATTATTCTATTATTATTATAATAGGTACACTAACAATTATCATTCTGAGCTAGGAGATTAACAAACAAGAAAACAAACGACAGTCAAATAGGCTGGTGGACACATGAATAAAACTATTCTAGTTGTGTTTATTAAAGTAAGTAGCTACTTATACTTGAAAACTCTCCTATGAGCCTGCTTAGACACCCCTCAACCTTAATGATCAGTCAGTTCTCTACAAACTACAATGCATTACATGATCTCGAATTCTCGAAGCAGTTACATTTACAGTTACTTGATACCAATGATAGTTACATGCACAGTTACCATACTAGTTACAATGCTAGTTACATTTATAGTCAATTTCAATCATTGTAACTATCCATTAGTTTCAACTACATTTATGGAAAAACCATTGTAACTACATTTCTTGACTTATTAGTTTCTTCGACATCTACATTATTTATTTTTAGTTGCATCTTCAGTTACTGTGATAGTTACACACAAATTTTAAACTATCATCCATATTGTAGCCATCTGCAATATTACAAAAGGTAGAATTCCTTGATATTTTTACTCATAAAACAAATGTTAACTAAGATGATGCCCCTATTTCTCAAATTTAGAAAGTGAGGTTATGCCGCGTGCCAATACCAAGTAAAGAAAGCCACCTTATGCAGTAGTTTAGCAGTATTGTAGTTACGCATATAGTTACAAAAACATAGACATGTTAATCCTAGTTACAATGTCAGTTACGTATATAGTTACTAATGCAAACATAGTTACAACGATAGTTACATTGATACTTACTTATTTCCAACCCAGTTTCTCAACAAAAATGATATAACTTCAC
This sequence comes from Potentilla sterilis, assembly GCA_963682095.1. NCBI lineage: Eukaryota > Viridiplantae > Streptophyta > Magnoliopsida > Rosales > Rosaceae > Potentilla > Potentilla sterilis. The sequence continues at coordinate 15,970,973 of OY821766.1, read as the reverse complement.
ACTGAATAAAGAACTATCATACATACTATGACATTTCAGTTCCACAACTCCATAAATTCGTAAACAAACCTTCCACATTGTATGAGCCATGCCAAAATCTGAAGGTTTCATAAACAAATTGAAGCGGCGCACCAAATCTCACCAAATTACAACAAATCATATATAAAACAAACCGAAATTCACATGCAAAATAACACAAAACCTAATGTGAATCCCTAAATTGAATTCGAACCTTAGAAATCCCTAAAAACATGCAATCAAACTCACTTGCTGAGTAAGATGGTATGTATGGGCGACGACGCTGGACTTGAGGACGTCGGTGTTGGAGTCGGGCTTGGCTTTGACTCTGCCTAGAAGGATGATGAGTTTGGCGGCGTTGCAGTCGAGCTTGGCTTGGACATGGCTGCGAAGGACAGTGAGTTTGGCGCATCGGAGAAAAAAAAACCAATCCATAAAGCCATTCCGAGCACAAAAAAACTAATCCATAAAGCTATTCAGAGCACAAAAACCAAATTGAACCTGAAGACGACGCCGGCGCTGGACCTTGAAGACGACGCCGACGCTGGAATCGAAGACGATGGCGCTGGATTTGAAGACGTCTACGCTGGGCTTGGCTTAGATGCGGCCGCGGAGCATGACGAGTTTGGCAGAGTTGGAGTCGTCGAGGATTAGGATGGTGCAGACGGTGGTGAAGAGAGAGTGAGTGGAATTATGTAGTCGTTGAGAAACCTAACTGAGCCGTTATACAGCAGTGGCATAAGTTGTAAATAATTACAACTTTGTGGGCAACGCTTTAAGAATTTTAGTTAAGTGACCTAATTATCATTATGAAACAGTTACCAACTTTTTTATCATTAAGTATAGTAAATCTGACTTTTTTATCATCAGCCCTTTAAAAAAATCAGTATGGAATCTACCAAATTCTAGGGGTATTCATTATAGACTTTTAAAAATGAATAGAATTTTGAGGGTATTCAAAATATCATTCATACTTATGGAATTAGTAACTCATGGATAATCATGGACTTTGTAGTGTAAATTATACACACAAAACTCTAATATTTTTCCAGTCTCCAGACCAAAGATTTCAAAAAATTCACAACAGACTTTTTTTAGCCTATAAAGGGGTTAATCCTCCGTCATTTCATTATTTTTTAACATATCATTTTTCTTTCCTGTTTTTCTTTCCTCTCAATTTTTCTATAATATTTTATGCAATCAAACTGTTATACTAACATGTTCATTGTTGTTGAATTTGTTTTTTTAAAATATTTTTAATTTATTTCTCATTTATTTATGAAATCATAAAACACAAATATTATCGTTTGCACGAGTCAATTATGGAGTTTTCAATTTCATTTTTTCCAATACTCGTTAATTAATGAATAAGATTGATAAAATGAATATAAATCAAACTACATATTTGTAGTCGATCTATCATAGGATATAAGACCATAAAAAGTCAATAATTACATCAAATAATTATGTAAGTAATATATAACTCATAATTACTATACGTTTTCTTTTATTATTAGGTAAATATTACTTAAGTGACTGTAGATTTCCCAACCGACAACGATTTTTAGCTCCATTTCGAGGTACCTGATATCATCTCAAAGAATTTGGTGGTGAAAGAAATCATCCTATTAATGCAATTGAGTTATTCAATCTTAGACATGCTTTCTTAAGGAACGTAATTGAGAGGATATTTGGAATATTCAGGTCACGTTTCACTATTTTCAAATCAGCACCACCATTTCCATACAAGACACAAGCAGAGGTAGTTTTGGCTTGTGCAGAATTGGACAATTTTCTTCGACAGGAATGCCATTCCGATGAATTTCCTCCAGATCTAGAAGAGGACCCTAAAGCCGATCAAGAACATAATTTTGAATGAGATGATTTTCAAACGCAAGAACAGCAGAGACATAATGCTAATGAATGGAGAATAAGTATTGACAGTCATATGTGGGAAGATGCCCAACCAAATGTTTAACAAAATGCCAATAATGAAAACAATAATAATGAAGAAAGTGACGATGAAGGAGAAGAATGATCTTTTCATTGTTTTAGGGACTCGTCCGCCAACATGAAATTTTGTTAAAGTGTTTTTTTTCTTCCATTTTTTTAATAATTTTTTTTGTTTTATATTTGATACATTTACCTGTGGTTTTATTCGTTACATTGATATATTTTTCCTTTGTGTTCTAATTATTTTATGTTATAACATTATTTGAGGTGAAATCTGTAGAAGTTGTTCATAATGAACTCTGTGGATTTTCATAAATCAATTAAAGTCTGTAATCAAAATCAATGATTTGAAAGAAACCGACAAAAATCTATGCAAATCTGTAGTTTTTTTAAAAAGTCTGTAGACTATTTTGAAAGTCTATGAATTAAAAAAAATCCATATAAATCCATATACAATACACCCCCCTAAATTTGATACGCTAATTTGGGAGTCTATTGCCTCCAGAGAGTTGTCTTTCTCTAATTTGCTGAGAAAACGTTTTAGCTTGAAGGAATATACTATTTGGTGTTTTTTTTATTACTCCGCGATATTCTTTTTTGGTCTATTGATTGGGGGGGGGGGGGGGGGGCGGTGGGATTGTGTCCATTTGCCAATTATGCAATGGGTCTGATGAGTCAACTTTGAATCTATTTTTGCATTGCTCTTTTTCCCAACGGCCGTGGGGATGGCTTGCAGCTCAGTTTGGAATCTCGCTTACAGTAGATGGCTCTTTGTTGGATTTCTAGAGTGGTTTTTTTCGTAAGCCATTTCCCCCTCAGCTCCATAATTTGTGGTTAGCAGCGGGTCTACTAACTTTTATGACAATCTAGAAGGCGGGAAATAGGTTGAGGTTTGATAATCATTCTCTTATTTTTTTTCTACACTTTATTGCTCGATTATGGTATGGATTCGACATTTTGGTAATCTTATTCCTGGTTACTATAACAGTGTTCTTGATTCTCGTCTATTATCTTCCATGGGTGTTTGTCCCAACCTCCGAACGGCACCCAAGATCCAACTTGTCCTATGACAGCCTCCTATTTTTCCCTAGCTTAAAGTTAATATTTATGGTTTGGCAAAAGGTAATCCTGGACCTGCAGCTTGTGGGGGTGTCATCCCATATGCTTGTGGTGCTTGTTTAGGGAGTTTCTGCCAACCTTTAGGCTGCAACTGTTCTTTTTATACTGAGATTTATGCTGTAATTGTGGCTATTGAAATTGGTTTTACTAGAAGTTTGTTTAATCTGTGGTTGGTGATAGGAGCATAAAATGCGACGATTTTTATGTGTTTATACCTACATTTATGCTTTTCTTAACCCTTATTTGTTATAATCTAGTCATAATTTAAAGTAATGAGTTTTTTGTAGAGGTATCATTAAAATGTGCTTCGTATACAGCAAAATGTAGAAAATCGACAAAGTTCTTCATAGACATAAGAAACCTAGTCAAACTAGGAGTCTTTTAATGTTTCGTTAAATCTGTAAAGTTTCGACTTTATCTTTTGTGAATTTAATTTCTTTGATTTTTAGTAGACACATAAAGATTCAACAATGAAAGGAGTTACAGCAATTGGACCAAGGAAAGTTGTCAAGAATTACAAAAGAGTCCGGACGCAGAATCAGCTTCCTGTGCACATCACCCAATTTCCTCAATTTCTCTAGAACGGCTCACTTGGAACCAGAATGCGTACCATATATACAAAGAAAGCTCTGGGACTCTAGATTTCAGAATATTTAGAATCATATCAATAGCTATTTTCTGAGGAAGTTATGTCTGAATTAAGACGCAAACGTCAAATCTGCCGTGAAGGAAGCAAAGTTTCGGAAGCATGACATGCAGCCGGTCGACAGCCTGCCGAGAAAACATGAAGCCCTCTGGCACGTATCTAAACCATATCTTGCCCGTATCCATATCATGCCCGTATATGACACGTGGCCAGGCGTATCCGCGTATCGCTGTCGAGGCCTTGTTGAAGATGTCGACGTATTGGTTATGAGTCCGATACGTTGTCGAGAACTGTCGAGTCCCTGTCGAGCAGCTGCGCTGCAGCTACAGTACACCTGCTGAGATCATGGGCGCCAGTCCTGCATGTGTCCTGCCGAGCCTACCAAGAAGTATCCGATACTGGCACTCATGTTGCCGAGAACGCTGCAATCTGCCGGTAGTGCTTTCGAGAGGGCACAACGATGCCAAAGTGTCTCCAAGCATTCAAGAACATTCAAGAAGCTTCATGAAGATGTCACAGATATGTGGAGCAGTCCCTAGGCCGGCAAAGACAAGGAGACCAAGTTCAAAAAGAAAAAGAAAGCTTATACCATCTCGGATTGGGAAACTTCATCAAATTAGATTTTCTTGTCCATTTCGGTTTTATAAACTCTCCAAAACTAAACTTCTCCTTCCCCTATATATAGAGGCCGACACCATGAAGAAAACTTGTCACATCCTTAACACAAAACACAAGACATAAGGTCTACCAAAGTTCCTCAAAGATCATACATAGAATAGTTAGCCGAAACACATCTCCACCACCACGAAAAAACACCCTAACCGTGCCTGCTCCACCTTCATCGGACCAACACGACTTGAAGCATCAAAGGTGTTTGAAAAGTGTGATCTTCTCCCTACTTTTGGTTTAGCAATTTATCCTTTGTAGCTATGTTCAGTTTTGTCTATGAAACTTGCATGTATTTTAGGTTTCGAATTGTATTTCTATTTATATTTTAGATTGGAATTTGGTTTTATAAATTGAATGTTAAAAACGAATTTGAGTTTTTGCTTGAGTCTTTGCTTAGTTTTAGGTTTAAGTTTCGAATTCAAAGAGTCTTTGCATGTTAATTTGTAATACAAACTTGTAAGACAATCGTACACTTAGATAATTAGAACAGTAGGTAATTGATGCATACTTAAGATTTAAAATCGGGTAATTAATGCATGCTTAAGATTTAAAATCGGTTAGAACTAAGGTTAGGGCATTTAAACCGAATACTATTTTTGTCATAGAATGTAATCTGAGTGTTAGGTTTCTTGTGATAGAGTTTGGTTGAGTCATGCTCGTAGTAGTCTTAAATTAACTCGCTTAGATCTAATAACCTTAGAACTTGCAAGTCTCATTAAGATGATTGATAACCTTGCTTGTTTGTTTGTCTTCGATTTTGACTCATGTGTTTAAATGTTAAAAAGTTTAAAACCAGATTAGCATAAACTTTAGGATCGATTGCGAATAGCCTGATCTTGAAATGTTAGAGGTCTTACAATTAGTTAGATGGGCGAATAGCATCTAATTGTAGTCGAAACTGAATTAAGTCTAAGATGTGGCATTACTTGTTCCTTACTTTCTTGTTTGCAAGTCTTGCATGTTAAAGAGTTGTGTGCTGAACGTTTTTGTGTGAAAGATGTCGACCAATATGTAAATAGTAATTTAGGATTTATTTTCGTGTCATTTAGTTTCATGTCGTAGGTTTAGATAAAAATCAAATCCCTTTGAATGTGTGAAACATGTATATATGTATATATCTATGTGAATATGTGTTTAACCTTTGAATATTTCAGGTATCTTTAATCCTTGACTAGAACGATCCCTACTTGCTTTATACTACTAACGATATTTTGTAGGGTTATTATTGATCGCGTGCTTACGCAACTCGTCAGTTGGAAAGTGATTCTATTTGTGTGTTTGCGTCTATTTTCTCCAATACGTTTTCTCCTCCATGGGACCTGAGAGATAGATGGCGAAATTGTATGAAGAGAATTCAGCAAATGCATTTTTGTGGCTGTTGACAGTAGCCGCAGAGGGGCTACAGCAGGCCCACAGACCCGCAGCAAGTGCACCAGGGCCCGGCCCAAGGCCCAGGACCGAACCACCAGCACCCGGCCTCGGGGTCCAGCAGTCTATCCGGCTGCCAGGGACCCTGGGACCGGGGGCGCCAGCCTGCCAAAGAGGTCACCAGAACTACCCTTCGAAGGGAACCAGTCCCACATCGAAGGGTGAGGCCAGCCCTCACCCCCAGCCACCTATATAAGGGCCTCAACTACCCTCATTAATAGGTAAGTTATCTCTCTCACCGCTTACATACGTGCTCAAGTTATATATTCCAACTATACTGACTTAGGCATCGGAGAGGAGAAGACCGGCCCGCCCGGTATTCCCCTTAGTAAGTAGGTTTGTAGGAGATCAAGTTGGATTCATCTGTATCTACCAGGCCCCAGGGTTTGTGCAGAAACAATTGGTGTCGTCTGTGGGAAACTTGGACAAGAAACCGTGTAAGCATCACCCATGGCCGAGAGTTCGGAAGCAAGGCAAGAGAGAGGTACCACCGAGGAGGGACGTGTTGCATTAGTGCAAACGCTCACCTCCACCCTGGTCGTCACGCGGGAGCCGCATGGCGCCCAGGGAAACGGTCAGGAAGGAGGAAGCTGTGGTAGGCCGTCCGGCATGCCGGGACCAGCACACCACGACAGCTCGCGCGGAAAAGGCCCGTCAGTAGATGAAGACAGTCCAGTGCTCCGGGGCTTCTCCTTGACGTTCTCGGATGAGCCGAGCGACCGATCTGAGAGCCCGCTCTGTGACAGCAACCGGGACGCTACGTACAGCCCCGACCAGAGCGGTATGGCGGGAAAGATACGGGCAATGGCCGCATAGGTCAATCGTCTAAGAGAGGAGGGCGACAGGGACAGAGCCAAGTCCAACGCCCGGTACGAAGAGATGGAATCGGTGAATGCTGCCCTGGTAGCCGCCCTAGAGAGAGGACAACAGCGTAATGACGCTATGGTCAAGGCTCAAGCGGCAACCACGACAGTCCAACCTCAGCAGTACGAGGCAGGGCAGTCATCGGGCGGTCGGCCCGGTGATCCCGTGCGAGGGAAGTCACCGGGCGGGGCAGGTCCGCCGAAGAGCCCGCCAACCTCCCGCCAGCTCCACACTTCGTCTGTGGATGAAGTTGAGACCCCGACTGCACGGGCATTGCAGATGTTAGCCGACACTGTGTCAGACTTGAAGGCCCAAATGGAGGCCAACGAAAGAAGAGCCGCGCGGCCGACGGAGGGCGCCCGGTTTAATGAGCGTATGGGCCCTTTCTCGCACCGGGTCATAGAGTCGGGAAGGTCTGGCAACCAGAAATCCCTCAAGCTCACCTATTCAGGGTCCGGCTGCCCATACTAGCATCTGGACAGTTTCCGGTCCCAGACCTGCGCCAAGGGTTACTCTGATGCAGTATGCTGCAACATCTTCCAGGAAACTCTGTCTGGAGAGGCGCTCAGCTGGTTCTACGAGCTTCCGGCGAACTCGATCGAGGCTTTCGAACAGTTAGCCGACCGGTTTGTAGGTCGTATCATCCTCCGGGTCGAGGGAGCCCGGACGTCGACCATCCTCTTCAACTGTATGCAGGCACCCGGAGAGGAACTGATGACCTTTGTCAACCGATGGCAGACAGCCACTGCTGGGGTCCGGAACCTAGACAAGGGCATCGTCGAGATGGCGTTCAAGCAAGGGCTCCGGCCAGGAAAGTTTTCCTACGCCGTCCGGGTAGAACTCCCGCAGGGGTATGATGAGTTGATGGCAATGGCCATCCGGCATGCTCAGGCCGATCACGAGACATATGGGCACCACCTGCTGAAGAGGAAGCAGGATGAGCAGCAGGAAGACCATCCCCGGGAAGAGAACCCCCCGCCCAGTCAAGAGGACAAGCCCAGTCAGCGGACCGAGAACCGCTTCGCCCGGCCGAGCCGGCCCAATAGAAACTGGCCACAAAGGCAGCAGAGGCCTTACCCTGACAAGCCCCAGAGCGAGTACAAGCCGGCGTCTTACCGCCAAGAACGCCCCTGGAAATCATGCCAGCACCACCGGCCGGTCAAGAAGTCTTCACCGCTCTCACCACTTCCTACGAGGATATTTTACTTGAGAACGGGAGCGTCATCCCCCGACCGCCCAAGAGAAGGTACCCGAAGGGGAAACTTACAACGGCGCAGACGGGCAAGTACTGCTCCTATCATGATGAGGCTACTCATCGGACGAGCCAGTGCTGTGCTCTCAAGACAGCGGTGCAGGGCTTGGTTAATGACGGCCAGCTCCAGCGGTACGTGGGGGAAAGAAGAGCAGACCCCAACCGAGAGCATAACCAGGCCTGGTGAACCCGCCAAGTCTCCGAGCGGTTAGTTTAGCATATCACATGTTCTACCGTTGTAAAAAATGTCACAAATATATGCAAACTACTTTTGAGAAAATTTCACCGGCTCCGCCAGTTCAAGTATATTCATAATCAAGCAAGTATACAAGCAGTAACCGTTCCGGAAAGATTACAAGGAGAAGAGCAAGGAAAATCCTAAGGAGCCACGACTCCAACCTCAGCAGGCAATCCGCCAGCCTCTCCTGTGGTACCCTCGTCATCGACCTCAGTTCCGGCGCCGACTCTGGCTCGGGGAGACTTGGTACCGTTGGTAAAAGAATCCAAGTCCGAGCGAGTCACTTCTTCCGGTTGCCCCTCCACGGCCTGCTGATGGATGTCCGATTGCTCATGGATGTCTCCTTCAGCAGCAGCGTCCGGCATCAGGGAAGTGTCTAACCACCCCTTCCCCGCCCATTCCGTGTACGCATCCGAGATGCCCTCTTCCCTGGCCTTCTCCAGGAACTCCAGGAACTCGTCGCTCTCATGGTATTGGAGAACGAACCGCTCATATTGTCCTGGGCTCTCTTCCCCGGCAGCAGTAGCGGTAGCCGCGCGCAGAACGGTGGCTCCCACCTGAACCTCATCTACCTTGGCTTCCAGCTCGGCCCTCTCAGCTTCGGCCCGCTCCTTCTCCTTCTCCAGGCTCCGGTTCTGCTCCTCCAGCTTCTTGGCCCTCTCCTCCGATCTGGCCCTCTCCCGCTCCACCCGGGACTTCTCCACCTCCAGGCGTTCCCGGGATTCTGTTAAAGCAGCTATCTGCCTCTTCAGCTCCGGCAGCTCCTCGCTCTGGTCCGGTTGGTACAGACTGTACAACAACTGCACAACAACAGAAAGTTAGTCAAGCAGCAACATAAAACAAACTACAAGCGGCGTAGTGGCACTGATTAGTGCTTACCCGGAGGACGGATTCCTTGCATTTTGGCTGGCTCCTACCCGCCAAGACTCCGGCGACCATGGGCCTGTCCAGGCCGAGGCCAGCCAGGTCCGCCGCCACCTGCCGGACGAATGCACTGTCTGGGCTTCCCCTTGGTGCCTCCGCAGGTGCGGGGCTACTCTGCCGGGCAGTGGCAGCCTTCTCCCCAGCGGAGTTAGGTTGTGCACCGCTGGTAACCCTGAGCCGTTTGGCCAGGTTCTCCTGTGACGACCCGCCGGTGAGCATCACCAGCGCGGAGGGAGGAATGTCCACGCCCCTCCGTTTCTCTCCCCGGCCTTCCGGAGAAGATCGTGCGCCTACCCGGGCGGCACGGGTCACCAGCGGCACAGACACCGGGCGGTTGGGGATCCTAATCACCCCATCGGGAATCCTCACTGGCCCCCTGGTAGTCTTGCCCTTTCCGGGCACCGCTTTGGGCGCAGCAGGATGACTCTTCACCCGCCTCAGGATGTAGGCGCCGTCATCAACATCCATGGCCCTCGGCTCCAGATGAGTCGTGAGCCGGCCGGACTCCTCGTCCACCGAGGTCCGTGAGACGGTCTCGCCTTTCTCCTTCAGCTTGTTAAGGAGGTCTTCTCCATCCATTGAGAGAGTGGTTTCGGGCTTGATGACCGCCCGGGAAGATGCACCTGCAAGAAAAGCGAACAGTTAGTATTTTGCAAGAGCTAGCACAAGTATCACCGCTAAGGCTTGCTACGCACCGGGATCCCGCCCGAGTTGGCAGTATTCCAACACTTCCCGGCAGATGAAGTTATAAGAACTCCGTTCCAGGTCATCCCAACACCCGAGTATGGTCGAGATCCTCTCGTGCTCCAGAGCGGATAGCTTGAACGACTGGTCGCCAATGGGTTGGAAGGCGCCAGGAACCCGGTACATCTTCCTCCTCGCCTGCCACCTCCCGCCCACCATCACCACCTTCTTTCTCCAGTTGTTGTCTACCCATGTAGGCATATTGGTGATGATCGGTTGATGGTTCCGGGCGTTGAAGGACAGGCAACCCCGGGACCCTTGCTTCCTTGAGTATGACAACCTATACAAGGCCCGGAATTCGTTTACCGTTGGCATACTCATTCCGGACAGCTCATATAGGCAGCCGAGGCTCAGTAGTCGCCTCCACTGGAGCCCAAGAAGCTGCGCGGGCGACACTTGCAGCGCACTGAGCATATACTGCACGAAATCTGGCAGCGGGAGCGAGAATCCATGCCGGAACTGATCCTGATGCACGGCAACCCAACCTGCCTCTGGGTTGCAGGCTGACTCTCCAGGATTCAGGGGCCGCAGCAGAACCTCATCCGGGATACTCCACGATTCCCGAAGCGCAGCTATCTCTCCAGGGGTCATGCTACCCTCCGGTTCATCGCACACCACGGCATCCTTCCCTTTGCCAATGGTGTAGCTCACGGCCGGAGCACCCGTAAGGCGCACCCCGTGCGGTACTTCAGTCTCCGAAGATTCAGCCCCGGAAGACGAAGACAAAGCCGGAGACGAAGCCCTGCTCCCGGAGCAGTCAGCGACTTCCGTCTCCGGGGATTCCGAATCGAGCCAGTCCTCCAGCCTCTCCATATCGTCCACAATGGGAGCCCTGGCAGCCGATTCGGAAGCCCGGTCAGAACTTGAAGAAGACATCTTAACCTAGGGGAAGAAAAACAGATACCTAGCGCTCATCAGCAACAGGCTACAACAGCGCCTTCTACGGCCTCTCCCCAAGTTTGTCGCAGAGCAGTTCAGTCAGCGACAGAGATCCCTACCCCCCCCTCGCCGCAAAACAACAAAACCAAAACAAGAACAACACCGGGGCAAAGAAATCAACAAACTTACCGATTAATATGCTCAACCGAGGACAGTCCGCCCTGCGAAAGCAGCGAGCAATGGTAGGAAGAGAGTAGGGAGCGCTCGAGAAAACGGATCTCGTGGGGCAAGGGGCTCAGAGCTTTCGCCGGATTTCTCTCTTTCTCTTAGTTTCTCTAAGGCAAGAAGCAACAATAGAAAGAAGAGCAAAGAGGCCTTTTTATAGGGGGGGGCCGGTGCCCTAGGCATTTGAAATCCCTCAAAAACACGCAGTCAGGACAACTCAAACGCCTGCGAATCCAGGCCCTCCATCTCAAGACCGCTCCCTACTGGCACGTGTCCCAGCATTGGTAAACTGCCCATGCCATCATAACTGACGGGACTGATCCTCCTTAAATGCATGTTAGCCACTTGTCCCACACGCTGGCGACAGGAAGGTAGGAGCGGGATCCGAGGCGTCAGGCCCCCCCTCCACTTCCCTAGGCTTGAAGACCTCTTATCGGTTATGGTTTCCCAAACCGCTTCGAGAGCATTGTCTCGAGTATGAGCCATCCGCCCGGCACCATGGCAGTTCGCGGTTATGATCATTCAACCGGCTGCATGGCTTCTTCGCTGCATATCTTGAAGACCTCTTATCGGTTATGGTTTCCCAAACCGCTTCGAGAGCATTGTCCCGAGTATGAGCCATCCGCCTGGCACCATGGCAGTTCGCGGTTATGATCATTCAACCGGCTGCATGGCTTCTTCGCTGCATATCTTGAAGACCTCTTATCGGTTATGGTTTCCCAAACCGCTTCGAGAGCATTGTCCCGGGTATGAGCCATCCGCCCGGCACCATGGCAGTTCACGGTTATGATCATCCAACCGGCTGCACGCCATTTCACTGGGGGACTCGTCTCGATATGGCAGAACGCCCGGTCGAGGTCCACCCAGCTGCATCTCTCTTGGGGGACTCGTCTCGATATGGCAGGACGCCCGGTCGAGCTCCACCCACCGGTTACGTAACATCCAACCGGCTCGAGAGCATTTTCCGGGAACGCGATCCACCCGGCCCCATGGCATTTCACTGGGGGACTCATCTCGATATGGCAGGACGCCCGGTCGAGTCTCGCCCGGCTCCATGGCATGACCCCAGTCATGAGAACATTCGACCGGCATGGGCTTTATACACCCGGGTGAGTTTACATCTAACCCATGTACTCTTGTCCAGCAGGATAAAAACCCTGCATCGCATTGAACCGCGATCAACGTGGGGCTGCACGGCGAGCCTTGTCACCTCAACGCCACCCCCCCCTTACCTCAACGCTTATTCAACACAAGCTAAGAAGAACTAGCAAGTGTTCACCGGCGCTTCAAACAGCCCGCAACACCGGGGTAATCTCCCCGCAGCCTAGCAATATGGACTCGTCTCGATATGGCAGAACGCCCGGTCGAGGTCCTTTACTCCACCTCGTCTCGTTATGGCAGAACGCCCGGTCGAGGTCCAGTACTTAAGTTCACCTGGGACTCGTCTCGATATGGCAGAACGCCCGGTAGAGGTCCCAGTGAACTCCGCTCCGTACCAATATGGCAGAACGCTCGGTAGTGGCCCAGTGAACTCCGCTCCGTACCGATATGGCAGAACGCCTGGTAGTGGCACAGTGAACTCCGCTCCGTACCGATATGGCAGAGTGCCCGGTCGAGATTTCATGCACACATCTATTGCATGGCGGATTTCAACACTCCATTATCATTCCATGCACACATCTATTGCATGGCGGATTTCAACGCTCCATTATCATCCCATGCACACATCTTTTGCATGGCATCATCATCTCATACACTCCAGGTTTCACCCCACTCCATGCTCATAGCACCACAACACTTGAGCACAGTACTACTTATATTACAAACGTACTTATAAACTGTTGCTTGCCATCGGTAAACAGGTACTCACCCCGGTCACGCCCAATCTTCAACGCGGACTTGGGGGACTGGGCACCGTTGGGTTGGTAATCCTGCGGGTCTGTGGGACAAGAGCAAGACAGACTTTAAGTCCCCATTCAAGATTGCACTTGACCGGGAACTTGGGGGACTTGTTGACAGTAGCCGCAGAGGGGCTACAGCAGGCCCACAGACTCGCAACAAGTGCACCAGGGCCCGGCCCGAGGCCCAGGACCGAACCACCAGCACCCGGCCTCGGGGTCCAGCAGTCTACCCGGCTGCCAGGGACCCTGGGACCGGGGGCGTCAGCCTGCCAAAGAGGTCACCAGAACTACCCTTCGAAGGGAACCAGTCCCACATCGAAGGGTGAGGCCAGCCCTCACCCCCAGCCACCTATATAAGGACCCCAACTACCCTCATTAATAGGTAACTTATCTCTCTCACCGCTTACATACGTGCTCAAGTTATATATTCCAACTATACTGACTTAGGCATCGGAGAGGAGAAGACCGGCCCGCCCGGTATTCCCCTTAGTAAGCAGGTTTGCAGGAGATCAAGTTGGATTCATCTGTATCTACCAGGCCCCAGGGTTTGTGCAGAAACAGTGGCACTCATGTTTTCAGAGAAGGGAATGCAGCAGCAGACAAGATGGCAAACCTGAGTATTTTGTGCAACTCATTTAATTGGATATTCACAAATACATGCAAGATGAATTATCTGGTCTCTCAAATTATCGTTTCTCTTTTTGATTTTAAAGTCTGCAAGTGGTTTCATGAAGAAGGTTGAAATAATTTAGCTAATTATGGAGTTGTCATGGTTGATGCTTGTTGGTGGAGGTTATTCCTTTTTTTTATCCTTCAAGTCTTCAATAATGATTTGTTAGGGCAACTCCAATAATGGGTTGTATAGAGGTGTTATTTTCAGTTTAGCACCCCCTTTATGAGTCCTATAATTCTCATATCTAACAATAGGGTCTTATTTGAGTTCCATATTCATTATATTTGATTAAATTATAAAACGAGAATAATGTTATAAATTTTACATTACAAATATGTGAAGTCAATCTAAATAAAGTGTAAACATTCATTTTCATTATATTTGAAAACTATTCTCATCATTTAATATATATTTTTTTTCAAAATATTTTGATAATTTTTTTCTTTAATATTTTTGGCTAAAAATGTAATTAACCTTACCATATTTAATAGAGCTCGTTGAATTTTTTTTTTTGTCATGAAGTATCAGCCCTCCGATTTAGCATATGTCCGATCATAAAAGGAGACAAAGCTGCATCAAGAGGGTCCCATGATGTGAGCCTAAGCTCGCATACAATAATAAACCCTGCAATCATTAGTAGTATAGACATAAGTAGGGATCGTTCTAAGCCGGGGATTAAGGGTACCTGAAATGTGAGATTGTTAGACAAATATATACACATGTATTCACAAAAACGTCACACATGGGGGAATAGATGGTTCGGCAGCAAGGCTGCCCTAGACCTAAATGACATGAAATTTAAAGTCCTAATTTACTATATACAAGTGATCATCATCTCTCACAAAACATTTAGCACCAAGACTCTTTAACAAATAAACTCACATGCAAAAAAGTAAGGAACAAGTATCAGCATGCTCAAGTTCAAGATTAGTTCCAACTACAACTTAGTTGTAAGACCTCTCAAGTTTTAAGACCGAACTTTTGGTTATGAGCCTTAAAGTTATGTTAATCCTTTTGAGACTTAACAATTGTGCACAATGGTCTAAATTGGAGACACGCAAAACAAGTAAGGTTGTCAATCATCTTATTTTAAACATGCAAGTATCTAAAGTATTAAACTCTAAGTGAGCAACACAAATCAGAGCGACCTTTTGAGTATGGCAACGTTCGTAATTACTCTAGCCGATTAAACCTAGCACCTAGATCAATGTTCAAGACAACACTAAGTACCGATTTTCATGCCCAATCCTTAGATACTAACCAATTTCGAACCTAAAACATGCATCTATACCACTGTCCTAATTATCTAACACATGAATTTACAAGTTACATATTACAAAATAACATGCGAAAATCATTGTTCTTGTCAAAACCTAAACATAAATCTAAGCATCGATTCAAACAAGTCTTTAACATACAATTTATAAAACCAAAATCGGTTCACACATAGACATATAAACCAACACCAAACATACATGAATGTTTCATAGACAAAACTAAACATAACTAAACAAAAATTACTAAAACCGAAGAAGGGAGTGGATCACACTTTGAGACACCTTGAGAGCTTCAAGTCGTGTGGATCCGGCGGAGTATGGAGGCTGGGGTGAGGCTGTACGGCAGTTGGATATGTCAGCAGTAGGTTATGGAGGAAAAGTTCCAAGAATCGGCAAAAGCAGAAACTTGGTTGAGGTGAGGTGAGGGTGATTTTCGGTTTAGGTTTTTGTATAGGATCTTTGGTGAATTTTGGTAGAGTTTAGGCCTTGTGTTTAAGCTTGAGATGAGATGATTTTCAGAATGAAAAAGTGAGGTTATAAATAGAGGAGAGGAGGCTGCCGGCTGCCCTATTGCATAAGGGATTCAGAAAACCAAGTGGGATAAGGATTTGAAACCTTCCTTTCATAATTCAATTAGGTTTTCTTTTTCTGAATTTTTCTTCAAGACTTGGGCTTCACATCTTCATGGACTTCTTGTATGATCATTGGACTTCAATTGATAGGTCTTGATCCACCAAAAATACTTCAATTGCCGGCAGCAACATTAAGGCACAGAATCTGCCACTTTCGGCAGCTTCTCCTAGTTTGACTAGGAGAACTTCTTTTTTCGTTTTCTTCTTCAACGCCTTAGCTCAGTGTCTTCCTCTTCCCTTCTTTAAGCTTCAACCATCTTCATAAATGCATTTATGCACCATTTGGTCCATCAAAAACAGAAAGCACAAAAAGGGGGCAGTAAGTTCCTGGAATCGGCAGATTTGATGTTGATGTAGTAACTCCGGCACATCTCCCTCCTCGGAGCTCCGATTGATGCGATTCCAAGTCTCAGATAAACTAGACACACATGGATACCTCCATATAAAACAGTTCGATCAAAATCCTTATGAGTCAACGGGAATGATTTTTTGAAGTTGGATCAAAGTCCCAGGAAAATCCTGGAAGCCCCTGGATTGATTTGCTCGGACTGCCGTTTTGCAGCCAACCTTTGGGTGACGTCCCGAACTCCGATTGATCTGAAATTTTAACACAACATTCCTCAGCATATGAATATTAAGTACGCCAAATTTTATAGAATTCGGACAAGGATAGATCACAGTTTCACTCATCTCAAAATCACGAAAAAGACATATTTTGCATTATTTTCCAGATTTCTCAAACTTAGTCATTTTTCTGATTCTTAACAATTTTTCGCCAAACTCTACCAAATTAACACTAAACTATATTAAGACTCAATCTTAGATAAATAAGGGTTAAACAAAGCATAAATGAGGGCATAAGCATGTAATATCGTCCCACATTGTGCTCCTATCATCCCAGCAACAGCAAGTTTGTCCCGGCAGCCTTCCAGTAAGGCATTGCACGCCGACCACAAAGAAGCGTGCGTCTCTTCCCCTCCCAGCGTGTTTCTTAACTTGTCTCCTGGCCCAACTAAATTGTTGCGGGTCTTGGTTTTTCATCTGATATAAGACCCAACTCAGGTCTATGTTCTATAAAACCAACTCCAAAACCCCTTATTTTCAGCTGTTAGAGAAGAAAACTGTTAGAGAAGAAAAGTCCTATTTTAGGACTAAAACTCAATTATAACACCATTGTTGGAGCCTTGGAGGTGCCCTTAGCTTTATGTTTTTCTTTATTGTTTTGATTTCCTGACTTTGTAATTTGGCTAGTTTTATTGCTTCATTGTAATTATAGTTTTTGGTTTTCACAAGATTGGCATTGGAATAGTCCCTGTTCTTCAACCTCCTTGTACTTTGTTTTTCTGTTTCAATAAATTTTCGTAGGGGGACGATGAGTAAGTCATTTTTACGCTTACCCAAAAGAAATTAATAAATAATTTGATAAGTCAATGATCATTTTTCTATTCTGAATACGGTTAACCAACATGTCTGTTAACTAATCAATTACCATAAATTGGATAGGATTTTGCAGTTTTTACTTCTGTAATATCTCGATGTGAACTTATGAAGTTTCATTCGATAGTATACTGTTTCATCAACCTACCACCAAGCCATTTTTTATTAACGTAATGGCACTGGGCCTTTATTGTAACCCATGCTACTGAATCAATCTTTTCATTTCTTTGTACTAATAATTAAGATTATTTCCTCGACCTAATATTCAAAAAATAAATCACAAGTGTATGATAAAATCCGAGTAGTTCTAGTAAGATTTACTAGTTTTACCACACATCTGATGCATGTGGTTAATTGTTTTTTATTTACCTTTACTCCATTAGAGTAAAAGTTGTAAGGTGGAAAATTATTTACTGTAGAGAGGTGAGTAGTGGGCAGCTATTTTTGTATAGATGTGAGAAGTTATTGCAGGTTTTGCTCTTTTATTTATTATTTTGCTAAAGTATTCTTTATAGATTAAAAAAAATTTCGGTTAACTTAGACTATAAGGGTGTTTACGTACTTTCATAACCATCTTGACTATAAGGATGAGAAGTTGTAAGGTTGATGCAGGTGTGATTTATTTTATTTTTTTTCTGTTTTCTTTTATTTTAATTTTTCTTCTATGTAAGTTGACATAATTGTCCTAAGGCATAAAAATCTATGAAAAGTTTTTTAATATTTTAGGGGTAAAAAGGTAAAAAAAATTCAGTTATAACTAACAAAGTCTATTATGTTTATAATAGTATTAGCCTCGTACCCGTGCGATACACGTGTTATTGATTATAATAGAAAGAAAACATAGAATTTTGTTTGTCACTACTTTTTTGTTCATTTTGTATAATATATTTGAGAAATTTTATATACACTCCATTAATCTCTTAATACACACTCCTTGTATTTTTTTGTCCAATTTTGTTATCAAACTTCCACCAATGCCCCTCGTCATAAATAAATAAGAAAATGTTTAACAAAATAAATCGAATGATGCCCAAATGCAGTCGAGTTATTAACTGATTGACACTTTTTTCGATAATGGCCGATACTACCGCAACTACTACATTTTCTAGGTGCCTTCTCTACTACCTCAAAATGTGAAGGTTCTCTCCTTGTAGAGGCAGTTTCCTTTCTTTTAGATGATCCTATCGGATGACCTTCGTGAGGTTGAATGATAGGTTCGAAGATTAAAGGACCAGGTGCACCAAGAATTTGAGAAAGCTGCCTCAAGGTATCTTCTTTTTGCATAAGTGGATGCTTTCCATACTTCTCTTTTATCTCCAACAGAAGACTTAATAAATCTTCATTATCCAAGCTAGTTGTTTGATCATTAGCGAATGATCTTGTGTCAATCCTCCACTGAAAATGAATCTGGTTTAGAGGCAACACTTCGATATTCATCTCCTTCATCATATGCACACATAAAAAACCCATGGTTTTGGAGAATTGTCCTTTGCACTGAGATGAATAATATTTGCTATTTGCTAACAAATATTGCTTGTGTAACTCAAACAAAGCATAGAAAGATACATTATTAATCACCTCTTTGAAGTAAGGGATGTAGATCTTATGGGGAACACGAATATTTTCACTTGCAAGTTGAGTTTTGATTTCTGGAAACTGATTTTGGATAAGAAGAACAACATTCTCCTTCACTTCACGTAGACCACCAGTAGAGACTTGAAGATATTTCTTCAAGGTTCCGTGTGCGCCTTCTGCTCTAGATATAGCATTGGTACCCAAATGTAAAATCTGTCTCGTTCATGCATAGATAAACCTCTCTTTGTGTTGAAGCCAAGTATTGCTAATATAGGTCAGAACTGAAGAATAGTCTATGTACTCATTTTGAAAATGGTCCCAAGTTTCATTAAATGCCGAGACGTCGCAAGACTTTATAAAAGTAATCCAAGAAGACATAAAAACATCCCAATTTGCTTCTTCCTTAAATTTACTTTTACAATTAGCAAGAATATTTTTTTCAATATGCCAAATGCATAAAAGATTAGGAGTCCTTGGAAATACAATTTGTATTGCCTTCATTAATGCTAACTCCCTATCAGTTATGATAGCCAATGGATGATTACCTTCTTCCAACAACTTACTAAACATTTCAAGAGCCCACTGATAATCTTCTTGAACTCCTTTTGCAAGAAAATAAAACACGAACAGAATGATGTGTTGAAGCTCAACACCTATAATCTCAAGTAATGGCATCTTGTACTTAATTGTTTTATAAGTACAATCCATCACAAAGACATTAGAGTAGCTTCTACTCAACTCAATGGAAATTGGATGAGCAAAAAACAAATGAGTCAAATGACCAACATGATCATATTTGACATTATGGACAAAACTAGGGCTAGGCACGGGTCGGGCCGGGCCGAATTTTTTGTGAACCCGACCCAAAGCCCGAAATATCAGACTCGGGCTGGTTCGGGCTTTTAGAACCTCAGGAACCGACCCAAAGCCCGTTCGGGCCGATTCAGGCCGGATTCGGGCTTTTTCGAGCTCAAAACGAAGGCGAGGCTGGGCGGCGAGGGGTTGCTGAGGTGAGGTTGAGGCGAGGCAGGGCAGCGGCAGAGGCAGAGGCGAGGCGAGGCTGAGGCAAGGCAGATCGGAGAGGCAAGGCGGATCAAAGAGACAAGGCGAGGAGAGGTGAGGTGAGGAAAATCAGTGAGGCGAGGCGAGGTGATGCTGGGCTAGACGAGGCGAGGCGAGGCAGATCGGCGAGGTGAGGCGAAGGCGACGCTGGGCTGAGGGTGACGAAGGGACGGAAGGGTGATGTCGAAGAGGAAGAGAGAAAAAATATCAGAGACTGAGGAACAGAGGAAAGTGAGAAACTGAGGAAGACAGCACTCAGTTTCTAGGTTTTTTTTTTTTTAATTATAGCCCAATCACAGCATGACACATGGCAACCACATTATGGGTCGGGCCGGTTCGGGCTTTCGGCCAAAACAAAATCAAGGGCCGAGCCCGTTCAGGCCTACACACATTCGGTTCGGGCTTTTTCGAGCTCGGGCTTTCAAAAATTAAGGCCCGGCCCGTTTCAGGATTTTTCAGGTTTTTCAGGCCGGGCTTTCAGTCCCTCTAGCCAAAACGCCCAGCCCTAGACAAAACCAGCACCACCAAGCTCACAATTCACCCCCCTTAGGGTCTCACGTCCGCGTCGGCAAACTTCCGACCGGGGACAGGCCCTGATACCATTTGTAACAGCCCAGCTCATACACTTGAGATATTGTCTGCTTTGGGCACTCTCCTCTCTGGCCCTCACGGTTTTGTCTTTGGGAGCTCACGAGCAACTTCTCAGTAGGTCACCAATCCTGGAATTACTCTGGACTCAACAAGCTTAATTTTGGAGTTCCCATCCTCTCCGAAGCCATTGAACCCTCAAAACGCATCTCTTTGTATTGAGCTAACTCTGCACATATAAGCACAGCATCCACTCTTCCCTGAGCGATATGGGATGCGTGACCTGGCTACCTACTAGCTTCCCTAGCCAGGTCAGGTCAGGTCATCACAATATATTGTAACGACCTGAACCTTAAATTACCCCCTAAAAGTTTTACATTAATTTTAACATTTCGGAAATTTGTTTACAATTCGGAGGGGTCCAAAGGTTTATTTTTTATAAGTTGACCCGATCAAAAATTTCATTTATCGACGAGATAGAGGACAGTAAAATGAGTTCGTGGACACGTAGCAAGTTTAATTTGGAATTCGTAAGAAAAAGTGATGATGTAAAATCGGTAAATTTCTGGTTTGATCGAGTATAATTAGTCGGGGGACGAAAATTTCTAGAAACAGGCGGAAATTTCTAGAAACGAGGGGAATATTTTATAATCTTGGGGGAATATTCTTTTCTTTCTTTTCTTTTTCTTTTTCTTTCTCTTCCCCCCGGACTTTTTCTCTTTCCCCCCCGACTCGGTCCGTGTCCCAGGGATAGAGGCGCCGATCTCCGTTCTCCGCCGTCCGGCCACTGATCGGCTCGCCGCTGGTCACGTTCGCCTCGTCTCCTCTTCCCCTTCATGTCGGTGGTAGTGGCGCGGTGTGAATCGCTGCCTTTCATTCGATGGTTGCCCGAGATGGTTCAACTGTATTGAACTGAGTTCTCTCTCCTCCGGCCATCTCTTAGCCCGATTCTAGGGGGGAATGATGAGAGTCTAAGCTCGCACACAATAATAACCCTACAAAAGATCGTTAGTAGTATAAGCAAGTAGGGATCGTTCTATGCCGGGGATTAAGGATACCTGAAACATGAGAATGTTAGACCAAAAATATACACATATACACATGGATTCGTCACTTTTAATGGGGGAATAGGGATCGGCAGCTTTGCTGCCCCTAAGCTAAAGAACACGAAATTAAATCCTAATTCTACTATATACAAATGATCATCATCTTTCACACCAAATAGTTGGAAGTTCGGATGATCATTGTACCTCGGATTGAATTTCCCAAACCTTTGGCCTCCTTGGAAACCAATAGCATTGCACTCCTCTAATCCCTCACTTGATCCAAATTGAGGGCATTGATCAGTCTCATGGCTCTCAGTACAAATATCACATACAACGGCACGCTTCTTCATCATGTTACTCACCAAGTCGGCAAGTTTATCAACTTTCTCCTCCAACTTTGAACTTGAAGACATCTCATGTACCTTCTCATTCCTTGGTACATTGTTTCGTGCCATGCCAAATTGTTGGTTGTTCAAGGCACGAACTTCCAACAAATTCCTTGCCGGTGTTGCATCTAACTCCAAGAAACTACCTTCCGCGGCCGAATCAAGAAATTCCCTCTCCATAACGCGCAATCCCTCATAGAAATATTGCAACAAGAGTCCCTCACTTATGCCATGTGATGGACACAAAGAGACGAGGGACTTGAACCTCTTATAGTAGTCAAAGAAAGTTTCATCTCCGGCTTGCTTCACACTTGTAATTTGCTTCCTTAAGTCAGTGATCCGTGAAGCGGAAAAGTACTTGAGTAAAAACTCATCCACCATAGTGTTCCATGAATTTATCTGACCACTAGGCACATCAAACAACCACTACTTTGCTTGCTCTTCCAATGAAAACGGAAAATTCATCTTAAAATGTTGCAAATCTGTACCTCGTGGACACATTGATATGGTGGTGAAGTTAAACCATTACAAGTGCTTGTTGGGATCCTCACTTGGCATTCCATAGAAAGATTTCAACTTGTGGAGGAATCCACTCCTCAATTCAATTTTCCCAGTCTTATCTTCTTCCAAAAGAGGGTAAGTAATATTGGAAGGTGCAGCTCCTCCTCCTCCGGTGACATGACCATTTTATGCTCTAATCGAAGTCATAACCTCTTATTGCTCAACAACTGGCTCGGCAAAGAATTCAAATTCGGGTCCCTGAAGATCACAAGTAGGCGAGATAATGGATGGAGAGCTCGGCAATGAAGCAGCCGAACTAATTGGTGACGATTGTGGTGTGCTCGGACTGCTTGGTTCGGACGGAGGTAATGGTACAAACAAAGCGATGGCGAGCTCTTGGTTCAAACGTTGCAATCGGCCTCTTTGATCTCGGGTCCAAAGATTAGATTCGGACATACACTTTTCTGAAATTTTGCAACATTTAAACAAGTTAGAACCATCGTAAAGAAATAGAAAGCAAGAATATACATCAGTACAAGCCACGGCATTGGCGATTTACACAACAAATTTCAATCAATGGCACACATATACATGAGATCGGCAAAGAAGCAATAGGCATCGGCAAAAGAGAAGAAAAATCGAAACGTTGTGTGTTCATGTAATCTCTAAGTCTAATTTCTTTTAAAATTTTGTTCTAACTCTCAAAATACGTGGAGCAGAGGAGATAACGGTGTAATGGACTGATGCAGCCCCCGGTAGTATCATGCTTTACCCGATATACCTCGAGAGTTCGAACCACAAAATTTGTGTTACTTTGAAGAAAATAGATCACATATGTCAAGTTATCTTCTAGCGTCTAAAGTGAGGTGATGCTTCGGCCCAAGCTATCGACTAGGTCAAGCGTATTCTACTTTTCAAAGGCGGTGTCGTTAAGATTCAAGGAGGGCGAACCCCCTATCGACTCACTCACCAAGAATGAACATCAGTCTGTGAAAATAACTTGCCCCATACTTGGTAAAACAAACTCAGGTCCTAGCAGTCTACAAGTGTTGATCAAAGCCGCCCTTAACCTCATAAAAATAATACCAAGTTAGCGTCTTTATGCGTGGGGGGGACCTTTCCCATGTTTCCCAGTCTACACAAAAACATACCTAACATGGCATAATTCGTATGAAGGGTTAAGGCTAAGACCAACAAATGCGGCTTCTCCCTACATATTACACTTTAGAGACTACAATAAACTCCAACATACACAAAACTATCAACTCCCTAGAAATTAAACTAAGTTATTACACACATACATTCTTTATACAATCATGAAACTTTCGAAATTTAAACTCTACATGCCGATGCATATTTCTACTTTACAAACTTTACAAACTTTACAACAAAAATTTCCAGCAACTTTATATACACAACATTCACACAATTCAAGCTTTTATAATCCCCGACAACGGCACAAAAAATTGATGAGAGCCTAAGCTCGCACACAATAATAACCCTATAAAAGATCGTTAGTAGTATAAGCAAGTAGGGATCGTTCTAAGCCGGGGATTAAGGGTACCTGAAATATGAGAATGTTAGACCAAAAATATTCACATATATACACATGAAATCGTCACTTTGGGGGAGAGAATGGTTCGGCAGCCATAGGGCTGCCCTAAACTAGATACAAAACAAAATGCATGAATTCAAACTCTAAACTACTACGTACAAGTTTGATCGACATTCTTCCACAAATTACTAGCATGAAAAACACTCAAAACACATAGCAAATTGATAAGACAAGACACGGCAAGAGTACACAATATCCTAGACTCGACTTAGTTCCAACCTAATTAGCTCCTACAAGGTTTCACTAATCGATTTTAGACTTCTCAAGCACTTTAAGGTTTTCTATTAAAGCCTAACCCTAAAGATTTATACTAAACAAGTTTGAGAACACTTACAAAGTTGAAAACAAACATGCCAAGTAATTAAGTTCAAAGTCTTTTCAGTTGGAAATATATCAAACAAGAAAGGCGTCACCACTTCTTGCTAACATGCATAGTCGTTTAAACCACTCAAGTCCTATTTATGTTGACGGATATAAGACCAATAATACTCAAAACATATCGCGAATATGCTAAATACCAATCTTTGAGGCACACGGATTTAAAGACTAAACCAAGACCGAATTAATAGAATCAGAGTGAACATGCTTGCCGAACTAATCCTATCTCTTTACTTCATATTTTCATTATAGGTTAGCATGCAATCCGAATCTTATCCTTGAAAATCTTTATTAAACTCATAAGAATAAAATTAACATGCATCATTATAACACCAAATTCACAATCGGTTTTCACATAGACATGAAAACACAATAATCAAACATACACATGAGTTTCATAGACAAAACTACACATAACTACATAAAAATTATTACAAACCATGAGTAGGGAGTGGATCACACTTTTGCAGACACCTTGATGACTTCTACTCGTGTGGATCCATGATGGAATGAGGTTCGGTGGCTGCTGGGTGAAGGGTGGAGAATCGGCAGAAATTTTGTGGTGGTGGTAGTGGTTTTTGGTTTGTGTTTTTATGTAGGATCTTTGACAGGAAATTGGTAGAGCTTTGGCTAGGATTTTTTCTTTAGAATGTGACCACCTTTCTGTGGAAAATTGACCACTATATATATGAGAGAGGCCGGCAAAACCCTAGGAGGAATCCTAGTTGCAATCGGCAAACAAAACCTTGTAGAATAAGGTTTTGATTCATTCCTTTCTTGGCTCTTCTAGGATTTCTTTTTCTGAATTTTTCTTCATGGTTTGGGCTTTAGACCTGCTGTAAATATTCTTGGACTTCTCTTGTGGATCGACAGCCATTTACTTGGTGGATTAATAGCCCAACTTCCGAGTGCAGCCTCCTAGTCTTCCCGGGATCATGCTTTCCTCCTACCGCTAGGTTTCCTTCTTCTTCTAGGCAAGCTTAACTTTGTTGACTTTTCTTGGCTTCTTTGCACGTCTGCAAGTCCTCCTTGTACTCTTAGGAATTGCTGCAGATGCTTACAGCCTCAGTGATAGGAGCACAATGTGCGACGATATTACATGTTTATACCCTCGTTTATGCTTTGTTTAACCCTTATTTGTCTAAGATAGAGTCGTAATGTAGTTAGTGTCAATTTGGTAGAGTTTTGGTGAAAAATGGTTAAGAATCCGAAAAATGACTAAGTTTGAGAAATCTGGAAAATATTGCAAAATATGTCTTTTTCGTGATTTTGAGATGAATGCAGCTGTGATCTATCCTTGTCCGAATCCTATAAAATTTGGTGTGCTTAATATTCATATACTGAGGAATGTTGTGTTAAAATTTCAGATCAATCGGAGTTCGGGAAGTCACCCAAAAGTTGGCTGCAAAACGGCAGTCCGAGCATTTCAATCCAGGGACTTCCAGGATTTTCCTGGGACTTTGATCCAACTTCGAAAAATCATTCCCGTCGACTCACAAGGAATTTGATCGAACTGTTTTATGGGGAGATGGCCATATGTGTCTAGTTTATCTGAGACTTGGAATCGCATCAATCGGAGCTCCACGGATGGAGATATGCCGGAATTACTGCAACAAGGTCAAATCTGCCGATTCCAGGAACCTACTGCCCCCTTTTTGTGTTTTCTGTTTTTGATGGACCAAATGGTGTACAAATGTATATGTGAAGATGGTCCAAGCTTTATGAAGGGAAGAGGAAGACACTAGGCCATTGGCATTGAAGAAAAACTTGAAGAAAGACGTTCTCCTAGTCACACTAGGAGAAGGTGCCGAATAGAGGCAGATTGTATGCCTTTGTGTGCTGCCGGCAATTGGGGTATTTTTTTCGATGGATCAAAGCTTGTCAAATGAACTCCAAGACCATATAAGAAGTCCATGAAGATGTGAAGCCCAAGCCTTGAAGAAAAATTCAGAAAAGAAAACCTAATTGGATTAAGAAAGGAAGGTTGCAAAACCTTATTGCACTAGGTTTTCTGAACTCCTCTTTGCTTAAGGGACTGCCGGCAGCCTCTCTCCCTATCCTCTATATATACCCTCACTTTTTCATTCTGAAAATCATCTCATCTCAAGCATATTACACTAGCCTAAAGCTCTACCAAGTCTTCCAAAACACCAATACCTAAATACCCTAGCCGAACCATCATCACCATAACCATATTGCCGAATCCCTTCCACCTTGGTTTTCTGCCGATTTCTGTTCTAGTCGAGCACCAAGGAGCAGCAGCCGAGCTACCTAGTCACCTTTGAGGAGTCTTCAAGGTTTCTAAAGTGTGATCCATTCCCCTATGGCTTTTGTATTTATTTATGTTTGGTTGTTTTGTACGAACTTGTTTCGATTCTTGGTTTTTCTTGAAACTTTGTATGAACCGAATATGATGTGTTATGCATGGTTTTGCTGAATTTTAACTTGTGTTTTGTATGCATCGATAATTAGGGCAGTGGTATTTCGCATGTTTAAACTTAAATTGGTTAGAACTAAGGTTAGGGCAAATAAACCGACACACTAGTTATGATTAGCATGTAATTCTAAGTGCTAGGTTTCATGTGATAGAGTAACACGGATAAGTCATACGTTGGAGTAGTTTGTTTTGTGTTGCTCACCTAGGTCTAATAAACCTTAGAACTTGCAAGTTAAATAAGAAGAATGACAACCTTACTTGTTTGCTTGTCTTCGATTAAGACTCATATGCTTAAATGTTGAAACGTGTGAAACCGGATTAGCATCACCTTAGAAGTCATACGTTGGAGTAGTTTCTAAGAAATTAAGAAGTCTAACAATTGGAAAACCGTTGGAGGCTCTAGTTGTGTCGAAACTAATTTTGGTCTTGAACATGTTAAATACTTGTCTCTTACTTTCTTGCATGCAATTTGCCTTGTTAAAGAGTCTTTTATGTGAACTGTTTTGTGTGAGAGATGATGATCACTTGTATATAGTAGTCTAGGATTTATTTTCTGTTTTTATTACCGAACCTAGTTTAGGGGCAGCATTGCTGCCGAACTCTTATACCCCCATATTTGTGATGTTTTTTGTATATTTGTGAATATGTTTGTGTCTAACAATTTCATATCTCAGGTACCCTTAATCCCCGGCTTAGAACGATCCCTACTTGCTTATACTACTAACGATCTTTTGTAGGGTTTATTATTGTGTGCGAGCTTAGGCTCCCATCAATTTTTGGCGCCGTTGTCGGGGATTATAAAAGCTTGTTTTATGAATTTGTTGTGTATATAATGTTGCTGGAAATTTTTGTTGTGAAGTTGTAAAGTTGTAAATTTTAAGTTTATTTTGGGATTTTGTTAAGTAGAAATATGCTTCGGCATGTAAAGTTTAAATTTCGAAAGTTGCATGATGTATAATGATGTATGTTGGTAGTCACTTAGTTTAATTTCTAGGAAGTTGATATGTTGTGTATGTTTGAGTTTATTGTAGTTTCTAAAGTGTAACATGTAGGTGAAGCCTCTTTTGTTGATCATAACCAAAACCCTTCATGTGAATGGTGCTATGTCGGAGGCCGTTTCTATGTAGATTGGGAAACGCGGGATACTTCCCCCCCACGCATATAAGCGTTTCTTCGGTAATAGTATTACTTCCATGAGGTTGAGGGCGGTTTTAATCAACACTTGTAGACTGCCAGGGATCCGTGTTTGTTTTACAAAGTATGGGGAAGTTATTATCATAGATATGGTTCTCAGGTTTGTTTAACTGGATCTCAAGGCCCATAGACTGACGTTCATTCTCGGTGAGTGAGTCGATAGGGGGTTCGCCCTCCATGGTGTCCAACAACGAGTCCTGCCTGGTTCCTGTAGGGGGTTCGCCCTCCGTGATTATAATGACCTTTGAAACGTAAAATCCGCACGACCTAGTCGACAGCTTGTGCCGAAGCATCACCTCACTTTAGACGCTAGAACATAACTTGACATATGTGGCCTATTTTCTTCAAAGATAAAACATGTTGTGTGGTTCAAACTCTTGAGGTATATCGGATTAAGCATGATACTACCGGGGGCTGTATCAGTCCATTGCACCGTTATCTCCTCTGCTCCACGTACTTCGAGAGTTAGAGCAAATTTAAAAGAAATTAGACTTAGCGATTACATGCTCATGAACTTTTCAAATTTTCTTCTCTTGTGCCGATTGTATATGTATGCTTTGCCGAAATTTTTGTTGCCGTGTGTTATATTGCCGTGTACCTTATATTGTTGCCGATTGTGTATATGTGTTATGGTTTGAAATTTGTTGTGTAATCGCCAATGCCGTGGCTTGTAATGATGTATATTCTTGTCTTCTATTTCTTTACGATGTTCTAACTTGTTTAAATGTTGCAAATTTCAGAAATAATGCATGTCCGAATCTAGTATTTGGACAAGAGATCTTCAAGGCCGTTTGCAACGTTTAGACCAAGAACTCGCTATTGCTCGTTTTGTGCCATTACCACCATCGTCACCAACCAGTTCGTCAGTTTCATCATCTGTGCCGAGCTCCCCATCAGTAGTGTCATCATCTTGTGATCTTCAGAATCCTGAATTTGAAGCTTTTGCCGAATTAGAAGAAGAAGAAGAGATCATGGCATCAATCAGATCACAGAATGGTCATGTTGCTGGAGCTGGAGTTGCTCCTTCTAATATTACTTATCCTCCCTTGGAAGCTGAAAAGACTGGAGAGATTGAATTGAGGAGTGGATTCCTCCATAAGCTGAAGTCATTTTATGGGATGCCGAGTGAGGACCCTAATAAGCATCTACAGTGGTTTAACTTCACCACGGAGTCTATGTGTCCAAGAGGGACCGATTTGCAACACTTCAAAATGAAGGCATTTCCGTTTTCTTTAGAAGATCAAGCGAAGGAGTGGTTGTTTGAGGTGCCTAGTGGTCGCATTGTTTCGTGGAGTACTATGATGGATGAGTTTTTGCTCAAGTACTTTCCTGCTTCACGTATCACTGATCTGAGGAAGCAAATTACAAGTGTGAAGCAAGCCGGAGATGAGACTTTCTTCGACTACTACAAGAGGTTCAAGTCCCTAGTTTCTTTGTGTCCATCGCATGGCATTAGCGATGGACTCTTGCTACAATATTTCTATGAGGGATTGCGTGTCATGGAGAGAGAGTTTCTTGACTCGGCCGCGGGAGGTAGCTTTTTGGAGTTAAATGCCGGTGCGGCAAGAAGTTTGTTGGAAGTTCGTGCATTGAACAACCAACAATTTGGCATGGCACGAGGGAATGTGCAAAGGAATGAAAAAGTGCATGAGACGTCTTCGAGCTTAAAGTTAGAGGAGAAAGTGGACAAGCTCACCGACTTGGTGAGTAATTTGATGAAGAAGCGTGCTAGTGTATGTGGTATTTGCACCGAGGGCCATGAGACCGACCAATGCCCTCAATTTGGAGTTAATGAGGGAGTTGAGGAGTGCAATGCTATTGGTTTTCAAGGAGGCCAACGTTTTGGAAATTTCAATCCAAGGTTCAATGATCATCCAAACTTTCGATGGGCGAACAATGACAATGTGCTTAGGGCACCTATGCAACCGAGAGAGGGAGGAGCGCCATTTGCACCGAGGCCACCATTTGTGCCTCGGCAACCTTATATGCCGAACCAAGGAAATTTTGGAGCCTTGCCGAACCAAGCACAAGCCGTGCCGTACCAAAGCCAAGGAGGGCCGAACCAAGGCCATGCTTCGCCAAGCAATCCGAACTACGATGCTTTGCTTCAATCTTTGTCAAGTGCTACTCAAGCATTACTCGCGGGAACACAAAATCATCAAAAGGACATTGGTGAGCTCAAGACTCAAATGGGGCAAGTTGTGGATTTTATGGGAAGATTTAATGAGCAAGGGAAGTTGTCGAGCAATACTATTCCAAATCCGAGGAACGAGCAAGCCAAAGTGATTCAAACTCGAAGCGGAAGAGAGTTGGTTCCTCCAACAAGTCCAAAGAAGAAGCGAGTGACTTTCAAAGGTATTAATGAGGATGAGAGGGCTGCCGGACCTGTCATTGCCGGCAGCCATTTGCATGAGGCCGAGAGGAATGATGCCGGCCATGATGCTGCCGGCCATGATGATACCGAGGAGAGCCATGATGCGGTCAATGGTGATACCGAGAAGAACAATGCTGCCCAGGAACACACTGCCGGCAGCAGCCATGTTGACAAGAAGGACCAATCTGCCGAGCAGGAGAGTGTGGCCGGAAATCATGTAAAGGGAGGAGTGCCATCATCTAGTGCCCCATTCCCTTCACGTTTTGCTAGAACAAAGAAAGATAAATCCGATGAAGAGGTATTGGAGATTTTCCGGAAAGTGCAAGTCAACATTCCTTTGTTGGAGTGCATTAAGCAAGTGCCGAAGTATGCTAAATTTTTAAAGGAGCTTTGCACGGCAAGGAGGCATACTAGAGAGACTCGTGTGGTAACAATGAGCGAGACGGTGTCGGCCGTTATTCAAAGGAAGTTGCCACCAAAGATGAAGGATCCGGGGAGCTTCAATGTGCCTTGTGTCATAGGCAATACACGTTTCGATGATGTTATGTTGGATTTGGGAGCATCGATCAATGTCATGCCACTCAATGTGTATCAAACGTTGAGTATAGGGCCTCTCAAGAAGGATAATGTCATCATTCAACTTGCGGATCGCTCAAGCAAATATCCGGAGGGCTATGTAGAGGATGTGTTGGTGCAAGTCAACCAATTGATATTCCCCGCCGATTTTTATGTGGTTGAGATGGAGGATTCGCCGGTCAACAACACTCAATTGCTTTTAGGGCGACCATTCATGAGGACCGCGCGCACTAAGATAGATGTGGCCGAGGGCAACCTAACTATGGAATTTGATGGTGAGATGATAAAGTTCAATGTGTTTGATGCCATGAAGTTCCCCAATATTGATTTGAAGGAGGGTTGTGCCATTGATGTTTTGGAGGAGGTCGAGCAAGTTATGTCGACCTCGCTCGACGCATAGCAATTAGCGATTGAGCAAGGGGTCGGATTTGACAAGAGGGGAGAACGAGTTATGAAGAGAACCAAGCCAAGCCATGCTGAGCAAAAGGAGGCCGAGCCATGCAATCATGCTGAGCAAGAAAGTGCCACGGCAGCCCTTTATGCCGAGTCATTCATAATGTTGCCGAGCCTTAGAGAGGTGGTTGCCGAGCTTGAGGCCACAACATTGTATCCAAGGAACTCGTTCTTGTCAATTCCAAGTGCCACAACAAAATTTCGACCAAGTGTGGAAGAGGCCCCAAAGTTAGAACTAAAAGAACTCCCTAGTCACTTGAAGTATGTTTATCTTGGAGAAGAAGATACACTACCGGTTATTGTGTCTTCAATGCTTAGTAAGAAGCAAGAGGAGGATTTGATATGTGTGCTTAAGAAGTACAAGACCGCCATAGGTTGGACCTTAGCGGATATCAAGGGAATAAGCCCTACTACTTGTGTTCATCGCATCTTTTTAGAAGAAGGAGCTAAGCCGACAAAAGAAGCTCAACGTCGACTTCACCCTCCAATGATGAAGGTTGTAAAGGAAGAAATTATCAAGTTGCTCGATTGTGGGGTGATCTACCCAATCTCGGATAGTAAGTGGATATCTCCCGTGCAAGTAGTGCCGAAGAAGAGTGGTGTAACGGTTGTCAAGAATGAGAAGAATGAACTTGTGCCACAAAGACTTGTAACCGGTCATCGGATGTGCATCGACTATAGGAAGCTCAACGCTACAACGAGGAAGGATCACATGCCTTTGCCGTTTATGGATCAAATGTTAGAAATGTTGGCCGGTCATTCTTACTATTGCTTTCTTGATGGATATAGTGGCTACAATCAAATCATGATACACCCGGACGATCAAGAGAAGACCACTTTTACTTGTCCATTTGGCACGTTTGCTTATCGGCGGATGCCATTCGGACTTTGCAACGCACCCGGCACTTTTCAAAGATGTATGTATGCTATCTTCTCGGATTTTATTGAAGACATTATCGAAGTGTTTATGGATGATTTTAGCGTGTATGGAGGCACCTTCGATGCATGTTTGGGGAACTTGGAGAAGATACTTAAGAGGTGTGTAGATACAAATCTTGTGCTCAATTGGGTGAAGTGTCACTTCATGGTCACGCAAGGCATTGTTCTAGGGCATATAATTTCGGCAAGAGGCTTAGAGGTTGACAAAGCCAAGGTGGAGCTAATTCAAGCATTGCCGAGCCCTAGGTGTGTGAAGGATGTGAGAAGTTTTCTTGGCCATGCGGGGTTTTATAGACGATTCATCAAAGACTTCTCTTCAATTGCCAAGCCATTAAGCAACTTGTTACAAAAGGAGGTGACGTTTGAGTTGACAAAAGCAACTTGTTGCACAACTCAACTACACAACAACGGAGAAGGAGCTCTTAGCGGTAATTTTTGCTTTGGAAAAGTTTCGATCATATCTTTTGAATTCCAAAGTTATTGTTTATAGTGATCATGCCGCTTTGAGATATCTTATGACAAAGAAGGATGCTAAGCCAAGGCTCATTAGATGGATTCTTTTGCTTCAAGAGTTCGATATTGAGATTAAGGATAAGAAAGGAGTAGAGAATGTTGTGGCCGATCATTTGAGTCGCCTTGTTCATGAGGAGGATCGGCTGCCCTTATTAGAGTCCTTTCCGGATGAGCAACTTTTTCGACTTGAAGTACATGAGCCTTGGTATGCCGACATTGCCAATTTTCTAGCCACAAACCGATTTCCTAAAGAATTGCCGAGCCACCATCAAAGAAGAATAAGGAAGCAAGCTCGACACTTCTTGTGGGATGATCCGTACTTATGGAAGCAATGTGGTGATCAAGTTATTCGAAGATGTGTGCCGGAAAATGAGCATCGCTCCATCCTTGCTTTTTGTCATAGTGAAGCTTGTGATGGGCATTTTGGACCTAAGAAGACGGCAATGAAGGTACTCACTTGTGGTTTCTTTTGGCCTACGATTTTCAAGGATGCATTCATGTTTTGCAAAGCATGTGATCGATGCCAACGTGTGGGGAAGATTAGTGGGCGTGATCAAATGCCGCTCACGCCTATCCTTGTGGTTGAAATTTTTGATGTTTGGGGAATTGACTTCATGGGACCGTTTCCATCAAGTAAGGGTTTTCTCTACATATTGCTTGCGGTTGATTATGTGTCAAAGTGGATCGAAGCCAAGGCTACACGCACCAACGATGCCAAGGTGGTAGCCAAGTTTCTCAAGACCAATATCTTCTCACGATTTGGAGTTCCAAGGGTCTTGATTAGCGATGGAGGATCCCATTTTTGTAACCGCACTATTGAAGCCTTATTGAGGAAGTATGGAGTCACACATAAAGTTTCTACACCATATCATCCCCAAACAAGTGGAATGGCCGAGGTGAGTAATCGAGAGATCAAGAATATTCTGGAGAAATCGGTTGGACCTTCAAGGAAGGATTGGAGTGATCGTCTCGATGATGCTTTATGGGCTTATAGGACTGCGTACAAGACACCGATAGGTATGTCTCCTTTTCGGTTGATTTATGGCAAAGCATGTCACTTACCGGTGGAGTTAGAACACAAAGCATGGTGGGCCGTTAAAAAGTTCAACATGGACATCAATGAGGCCGGCCTTCATAGGAAGCTTCAACTCAATGAACTTGAAGAAATACGCAATGAAGCATATGAGGCCGCTTGGATCTATAAAGAGAAGACAAGAGCGTACCATGACAAGATGATTCGGGGGAAGAAGTTTGAAGTTGGGCAAAAAGTTCTCTTGTTTAATACACGGCTTCAACTCTTTCCGGGAAAGTTGCGCTCTCGTTGGATTGGCCCCTTTGTCATCACTTATGTGTTCCCTCATGGAGCCGTAGAAGTTCGAGATTTGCAAACCCACAAGACTTTCAAAGTTAACGGCCATCACCTCAAGCATTATCATGCTCCTTTTGATACATTGGAGGACACAATCATTCTTAGTGACGCACCACAAGCCGAGCCGCCTTCACAATCACATGATGCAGCCATGCCACCACAAAACCAACTCCCTGCCGGACCTGCCATTGCCGGCAGGGTTGACACACAAGTACAACATGCCAGACACAAGCCGGACACGCCGGATACGCCGGCAGAAGAGCCCGATACGCCACCTGAACCGGATACGCAGAATGCAGCCGGATCGGATACAAAGTGCAATGATCTTCTTTTTGATCTTCTTCATGCCGATTTGAGTTGCTTTGGAACACGATGAACACATGCAAAAACACGGTGAAAAGTCTAGGCTATGGACTATAAACACAAAGCGCTACTTGGGAGGCAACCCATGTCGATCAAAGACAAGTGAAGGAGCCATCACCGAGAGTTTGAAATTTCTTAACCCTTCTCTCTTTCTTTGATTTGTGATGATATGTTGGAATATGTTAGTCGATTGCATGCTTAGGAAATTCATTGATATTTTTTTGTGCTTACATTGAGGGCAATGTAATTTTCTAAGTGTGAGGTGGGATAACGTATTCCGTTTTCGTTTTTGAATTTTTGTGTGCTTAGTTTAGAAAAGAAAAATTCAGAAAATTGTTCCACAAAAATAGAGTGTTTAAATTTGTTTGTTTCGAGTCTTAGGATGCCCCTAATATGTCAATGATGTTTTTCTCCTCTTTGCATACATAGATGATAGTTGTGCATACTATTAAAATTGTAAGTTTCATGGATTATGTGCATTGGTAGGAGCATGTAGGACTTGTTGATTATTAAGCATGCATGTTCTAGCTAGTTTATTTCGATTATAACCTATGTGAGCTTTTGAGCCAATTTGCTTTCTTCTTGAGCGATAAAAGATAAAATTCGATAGATTTGTAGGAAGCATGAAACCTCATAATTCTTTGATTATTCGATGACTATGTGCCATAGCTTTTAATGAACTCTAGTATGCTAGAACTTACTCTTGTTGATTTTCAAAATGTTTATATCATAAAATACTTTGATTTTGAATATGATTGAATAAAGATCATTTAGGTTTACCACCATTGCCAAATAAAGCATGAGCCCTATTTGTGCCCGTCGTGGGACACCTTAGTAAATCCCCTTTGAGCCTATGTTGAGCCTTTTCTTTCATCACCCTTAAACACTTTCCATGAACTTAGTATAGTGATGCCTTTACTGTGTGTTCCGGCAAAGCTTGAATTTTTGAAAGCGTTTTCGCGTGTGTGATGAAGAAGAACAAGTGTGGGGTAGACTTAGCCATAAAATTATATGAAAAATGTATGCATGCCGTACCTAGAAAAAGAAAAAAATTTTGGCTCGGATTAAAAAGAAAATAAAGAGAGCCGAGAAAAAAAAAAAAAAAAAAAAAAAAAAGAAGGGTACGACATAGGCATGAAAAGAAAAATTTTGTGTATGGCTATTGTCTAGATTTTTGTTGTAATGTTGTATGGGAAGAAAAGAATGAAGTATGGGTCCAACAAGAAGAAATTTGACCCTTTCGGCGAGAAGACATAAGGAGATTCGAGCTTTGCTAAAGCGCATGGTGACGTTTTGAGCCTCCTTATCCAAATATCGAATACCTCTTAGCCTAGCCCCATTACAACCCTTTTATTGATCTTTTTCATGATTCTTAAGATGGTTAAATTTGATTTGTGGAGATTATCTCAAGAGTAAGCTTATGGTTTTGGTTCATTGGTGCATATAGTTATCACATGAGGTTTTTCCATCAAAATTCACAAAGTGCTTTCGTTTCTTTGATATATGCAAGTCACTCTTTGTAATTCATGATCTTTCGCTTGCATATACTTATGTGTGAATAACCATGCTTCGAGAGGAAAGAAGAGAGTATGCCTTGTGAGGTGATTTGAATTAGCTTTAACATGTCTACATGCTTACTTTTGCTCCTATATGTTCATATTGATGTCGCATGTTCATGAAGCTTGGAATTTTCGTGCTTAGCATTCTCATGCATTAACTTGAAAGCTATGTGTACATACGAGCCTGAGACAAATTGTTAGGGGCAATAGTTTGTTTTGAGTCTTAGTTTAATTTAGTTTGCTAAGGGACTAGCAAAGGATAAGTGTGGGGTAGTTGATAGGAGCACAATGTGCGACGATATTACATGTTTATACCCTCGTTTATGCTTTGTTTAACCCTTATTTGTCTAAGATAGAGTCGTAATGTAGTTAGTGTCAATTTGGTAGAGTTTTGGTGAAAAATGGTTAAGAATCCGAAAAATGACTAAGTTTGAGAAATCTGGAAAATATTGCAAAATATGTCTTTTTCGTGATTTTGAGATGAATGAAACTGTGATCTATCCTTGTCCGAATTCTATAACATTTGGTGTGCTTAATATTCATATGCTGAGGAATGTTGTGTTAAAATTTCAGATCAATCGGAGTTCGGGAAGTCACCCAAAAGTTGGCTGCAAAACGGCAGTCCGAGCATTTCAATCCAGGGACTTCCAGGATTTTCCTGGGACTTTGATCCAACTTCAAAAACTCATTCCCGTCGACTCACAAGGAATTTGATCGAACTGTTTTATGGGGAGATGGTCATATGTGTCTAGTTTATTTGAGACTTGGAATCGCATCAATCGGAGCTCCACGGATGGAGATATGCCGGAATTACTGCAACAAGGTCAAATCTGCCGATTCCATGAACCTACTGCCCCCTTTTTGTGTTTTCTGTTTTTGATGGACCAAATGGTGTACAAATGTATATGTGAAGATGGTCCAAGCTTTATGAAGGGAAGAGGAAGACACTAGGCCATTGGCATTGAAGAAAAACTTGAAGAAAGACGTTCTCCTAGTCACACTAGGAGAAGCTGCCGAATAGAGGCAGATTGTATGCCTTTGTGTGCTGCCAGCAATTGGGGTATTTTTTTCGATGGATCAAAGCTTGTCAAATGAACTCCAAGACCATATAAGAAGTCCATGAAGATGTGAAGCCCAAGCCTTGAAGAAAAATTCAGAAAAGAAAACCTAATTGGATTAAGAAAGGAAGGTTGCAAAACCTTATTGCACTAGGTTTTCTAAACTCCTCTTTGCTTAAGGGACTGCCGGCAGCCTCTCTCCCTATCCTCTATATATACCCTCACTTTTTCATTCTGAAAATCATCTCATCTCAAGCATATTACACTAGCCTAAAGCTCTACCAAGTCTTCCAAAACACCAATACCTAAATACCCTAGCCGAACCATCATCACCATAACCATATTGCCGAATCCCTTCCACCTTGGTTTTCTGCCGATTTCTGTTCTAGCCGAGCACCAAGGAGCAGCAGCCGAGCTACCTAGTCACCTTTGAGGAGTCTTCAAGGTTTCTAAAGTGTGATCCATTCCCCTATGGCTTTTGTATTTATTTATGTTTGGTTGTTTTGTACGAACTTGTTTCGATTCTTGGTTTTTCTTGAAACTTTGTATGAACCGAATATGATGTGTTATGCATGGTTTTGCTGAATTTTAACTTGTGTTTTGTATGCATCGATAATTAGGGCAGTGGTATTTCGCATGTTTAAACTTAAATTGGTTAGAACTAAGGTTAGGGCAAATAAACCGACACACTAGTTATGATTAGCATGTAATTCTAAGTGCTAGGTTTCATGTGATAGAGTAACACAGATAAGTCATACGTTGGAGTAGTTTGTTTTGTGTTGCTCACCTAGGTCTAATAAACCTTAGAACTTGCAAGTTAAATAAGAAGAATGACAACCTTACTTGTTTGCTTGTCTTCGATTAAGACTCATATGCTTAAATGTTGAAACGTGTGAAACCGGATTAGCATCACCTTAGAAGTCATACGTTGGAGTAGTTTCTAAGAAATTAAGAAGTCTAACAATTGGAAAACCGTTGGAGGCTCTAGTTGTGTCGAAACTAATTTTGGTCTTGAACATGTTAAATACTTGTCTCTTACTTTCTTGCATGCAATTTGCCTTGTTAAAGAGTCTTTTATGTGAACTGTTTTGTGTGAGAGATGATGATCACTTGTATATAGTAGTCTAGGATTTATTTTCTGTTTTTATTACCGAACCTAGTTTAGGGGCAGCATTGCTGCCGAACTCTTATACCCCCATATTTGTGATGTTTTTTGTATATTTGTGAATATGTTTGTGTCTAACAATTTCATATCTCAGGTACCCTTAATCCCCGGCTTAGAACGATCCCTACTTGCTTATACTACTAACGATCTTTTGTAGGGTTTATTATTGTGTGCGAGCTTAGGCTCCCATCACTCAGATAAACACACAGAATAACTTGGAAACCCCCCGGAAGTGCTCTCGGCAGTAGGCTTGGCTTTTGCTCAGCTTGTGTGCGCATCTTCTTGGCGAGCGAGCAAGGGTGGCGAGGAAGGACTTGGCGAGCGAGCTGCTGGCGAGTAAGGACTTGGCAAGTGAGTTGTTGGCGAGTTGGCACTGGCGAGTTAGCGCTGGCGAATTGGCGCTGGCGAGTTGGCACTAGCAAGTTGGCGCTGGCGAGTGACAATGGTAAGCAAGGCATCGAGCAGGCGCGTGGATGGCATATGCCAGTATCGGATACGAGGTGCCCGTATCCGATACGGCACATTGAAGGCACAAATTTTGTCGCATATGTCTTGGATACATGCACGGATACGCCATCTTTGATCTTGGATACGCGTCGGACACGAGATGCCCGTGTCCGATACATCTCGGAGGCATGGGTGTCATGTCTACGCGCTAGGGGTCGCGGCAGAGGTAGTGCTCTAGGCATTCGGCAATTGCAGCATCCTGTTCGGCACTTTCATGATTCTGTTTGGAAACTTCCTTTTCTTTCTTGCTCGAACTGCTGAATTGTAGCCATCTTTTGGATGACTTCCCGAACTTCGATTGATCTGAAATTTTGAAACAAAATACTTTAGCAAACCAATTATATGCATACCAAATTTCAACAAATTTGGAAAAGGATAGGTCAGTTTTCCACTCGTCTCAGAATCACGAAAAAGACAACTTTTTACATTATTTTCCAGATTTCTCAAACTTGGTCATTTTTCAGATTATTAACCAACTTTTGCCAAAACTCAACCAAATTGACACTAAACTAAATTATGACTCTATATTAGATAAATAAGGGTTAAACAAACCATAAACGAGGGCATAAGCATATTAATATCATCGCACATTGTGCTCCTATCAACTACCCCATACTTATCCTTTGCTAGTCCCTTAGTAAAGCTAAATAAAACTAAGACTCAAACTACTATTGCCCCTAATGATTTTTCTCAGGCTCGTATGTACACATAGCTTTTAAGTTAATCTCTACTATTAGAAAGCCAGGCCCTTAGAAATATCACCAAATTGTGTTATGCCCATTTTACCCTTCGTATTAAATTAAATTACATAAAAGGATTATGCTATAAGAAAAACCATGAAACAAAATGAAAAAAGGTAAAAACAAATTAAATTCCACGTTTTTCTTCTATTCACAAACAACACGTGCATCGCACGGGTAAGAGAAAACTATGTATATGCTCAACGTATTTATCGAAAAATAAATAAACGCACGCGCGAGCGTGGTCCTTTCGCACGCGCATCGCGCGTGCAGGAAGGCTAGTGCATGAGAATGTTAAGCACGAAAATTCCAAGTTTCATGAACATGTAACATCAATATGAACATATAAGAACAACACATAAGCATGTAATCATGTTAAAGCTAATCTGATCCTCCTCACTAGGCATACTCTTTTTTTTTCACACGAAGCATGGTTATTCACTCAATAGTATATGCAAGTGCAAGATAATGAATTACGAATAGTAACTTGCATATGTCAAAGAAACGAAAGCACTTTGTGAAATTTTATGGAAAAACCTCATATGATAACTATATGCACGAATGGACCAAAACCATACACTCAACTCTTGAGAAAATCTCCACAAATCAATGTATGCCATCTTAAGAATCATGAAAATATTAAAGGGGAATAAAAATGGGGCTCAGCTATAGCAAACCAATTATATGCATACCAAATTTCAACAAATTTGGAAAAGGATAGGTCAGTTTTCCACTCGTCTCAGAATCACGAAAAAGACAACTTTTTACATTATTTTCCAGATTTCTCAAACTTGGTCATTTTTCAGATTATTAACCAACTTTTGCCAAAACTCAACCAAATTGACACTAAACTAAATTATGACTCTATATTAGATAAATAAGGGTTAAACAAACCATAAACGAGGGCATAAGCATATTAATATCATCGCACATTGTGCTCCTATCAACTACCCCATACTTATCCTTTGCTAGTCCCTTAGTAAAGCTAAATAAAACTAAGACTCAAACTACTATTGCCCCTAATGATTTTTCTCAGGCTCGTATGTACACATAGCTTTTAAGTTA
Source organism: Potentilla sterilis (assembly GCA_963682095.1). NCBI lineage: Eukaryota > Viridiplantae > Streptophyta > Magnoliopsida > Rosales > Rosaceae > Potentilla > Potentilla sterilis. Next base: position 15,930,631 of record OY821766.1, on the reverse strand, counting down.
ATCTCTACTATTAGAAAGCCAGGCCCTTAGAAATATCACCAAATTGTGTTATGCCCATTTTACCCTTCGTATTAAATTAAATTACATAAAAGGATTATGCTATAAGAAAAACCATGAAACAAAATGAAAAAAGGTAAAAACAAATTAAATTCCACGTTTTTCTTCTATTCACAAACAACACGTGCATCGCACGGGTAAGAGAAAACTATGTATATGCTCAACGTATTTATCGAAAAATAAATAAACGCACGCGCGAGCGTGGTCCTTTCGCACGCGCATCGCGCGTGCAGGAAGGCTAGTGCATGAGAATGTTAAGCACGAAAATTCCAAGTTTCATGAACATGTAACATCAATATGAACATATAAGAACAACACATAAGCATGTAATCATGTTAAAGCTAATCTGATCCTCCTCACTAGGCATACTCTTTTTTTTTCACACGAAGCATGGTTATTCACTCAATAGTATATGCAAGTGCAAGATAATGAATTACGAATAGTAACTTGCATATGTCAAAGAAACGAAAGCACTTTGTGAAATTTTATGGAAAAACCTCATATGATAACTATATGCACGAATGGACCAAAACCATACACTCAACTCTTGAGAAAATCTCCACAAATCAATGTATGCCATCTTAAGAATCATGAAAATATTAAAGGGGAATAAAAATGGGGCTCAGCTATAGCAAACCAATTATATGCATACCAAATTTCAACAAATTTGGAAAAGGATAGGTCAGTTTTCCACTCGTCTCAGAATCACGAAAAAGACAACTTTTGCATTATTTTCCAGATTTCTCAAACTTAGTCAGTTTTCGGATTATTAACCAACTTTTGCCAAAACTCAACCAAATTGACACTAAACTAAATTATGACTCTATCTTAGATAAATAAGGGTTAAACAAAGCATAAACGAGGGCATAAGCATATTAATATCGTCGCACATTGTGCTCCTATCAGGGAAGGAAGGGCTCGACCCGCACAACCTCTCCACCCAAGGAATTGAACCAATTCGTAACAGGTAAAGAGAATTTAGGTTTTGAATTTTCTAGGGTTTGATTGGTTGGATTTTGGTGAGATTTTGGGTTGTGGAGTTACTGCCGCCGTGTCGGCCGCTGTATGCTGCGGCTGAGGTTGATTTTGGTGGCAGAGGTGGCGGAATTGAAACCCTGAGGTGGTGATGGTCAAGTTGGGTTGGTTTGGAGGTGTTTGGTGATGTTTTTGGCCCCGTGGCGGAGCTGTCGGCGGCGGCGCTGTTGTCGCCAGTGGCAGAAGGTTGAAGAAGGGTGAATAGTAAATGGTAAAAGATGAAAGTAAATGGTAAAACAGTAAAATTAAACAGCAACAGTAAAAATAAATAGTAACAGTAAAATTAAACAGTAAATAGTAAATGGCAACTTTGACCTTGACCATTTACTGTTTAATCTGATTATTTTCTGTTTGATAAATTTTAATTTTACTTTGAATTTATTTTCCATAAAAAGGGTAAAGGCTGGTTCAAAATAGGTTTTACGTCAAATTTAAGCAATAAAAGAATTAATCGGTCTTTGTTCCCAATGGGTGGGTGGTTGCGGTTTGGGTGGAAAGGATTTTTAGTTGGTTTATGCGTTTATTTCGAACCTGTTTTGGATTTTCCAAGGGAATTTCTGGGACGAGTTGTTACAGTCCACCCAAACTCTCCCTCCTTAATTGAGCCATCTTGCTATATACATTTCTGGAAATAGCTAGAAGATTAGGATTTTTCTGTCGAAGTGAAGAGAGAATTTGACGTGGTTTTATTCTAGCCTTACTCATTTTTTTCAGCTGTACATCTTCCTCTCCAGTAAATCGGCGACAATATGGATGTCCGGCCATAACAGAAGAAGGCTTATGATTATGTAATAAGCTGCCTATCTCTACCTTCCACAACCCTTCAACTGACTTTCTTCCCACAATTTTGAACGGACAATCTATCCGGCGAGAAGACGAATTATTTTTCCTCCCCTCAAGTGCAATGGTGGTTCGATAACAACCCCCTCTATCACAGCCAATTTGAACATACCTATTGCCTTTAGACCTTCGGATTACCATAACATACCCTTGCTGCAACCCAATCTTACGAACAACATTGACAAGTTCTTCTCTATTTTCAAAAACTTTTGTTGATAAGGAGATGAATTGAGCAAAAACATCAATCATAAGGGAGCCTTCAAGTAAATCAAACAAAGAAAACATAACTAAAAACTCTTTTTTTTTTCTTTAACTAATTAAACACATGCATGATATATTGAAGATGCATAAGTCAAGTGATAGTAGAAGATACTTACCATTGGCAAATGGGTCTTCAATGGCGTTAAATAGGTCAATCGTTTGTATGTTTTCTTGCATATCATCTGAACCCGTAGAAATTTACAAACCAGAATCCACTGTATCTTCTTCCATCACACTAACCTCCCCAGCATCTGATTTGGGCATAAAAATGAACTTTTCAAAACCAAATTTGAGATTCAAATTACTCAATTTCTCATACCCAAAACATTACCCATGAATCGTAAGGAAAGAATCTTATGCAGACAAAAGATTAGGAAACACCAACAAAGATAGATTTGAATTATAGAATAATGAAGCAAATTGAGCATCAAATTGGTGCATATATGTGAGAGAGTAAGAGGAAGCGTTGAGATTTTTATGTAGGTTGGCTCACGAAAGGTTGTATTACTATGGTGGAAGCAAAGAATTGAGATGGAGACACTCAGTTGAAGAAGAATTGAGAAAGAGAGAAGAAACTTTTTTCCATCGAATTGTCTACAAGAGGCAAGAGAGAGAAAAGAGCTAGACAGAAAAAAAAGGATTATTAAAGGACATTTTAGGAAGTGGAGAAAGATGAGAAAGAAAAATTACAAAAAAAATAAAAAGGGTGTGTAGATTTCAATTTTAGGTATGCCAATTTCAACCCTTTTTTTAATGTCAACTCCAAGGCATGACTCACTATAACTATTCAATCCATATATATATATATATATATATATATATATATATATATATATATATATGCATGTGTGATCTTTTACCTGTGTAGCCTGTATTTAATTCTTTTATACTATGACCCTAAGGGCTAATGCACCGGTAGAAGCAATCCAGCAAAATTGCTTAATTGATGGAGTTGAGCTATGCACCGAACATGATAGATGATGGGATCACATGCGTGCACAATTTGTACCTGCAAAACAATCTCATACAAATAATACCCTTCTTGTGTCGAGTGTAGTATTGACAAGTAGGGATCGTTCTATCCGGGGAAATCAAGGGCTTTCAATTACACAAAGCATTGTATTAAAGGGGGTTGTCGAAATTTTTATCTATTATTTACTGATTTTTACAAAATTTAAAACCTAATCTATTATATACAATTGATCATCACCTTTCACACCATCACCAAACACAAATCTCATTACACATGCAATAAAATTAAAACAAGTAATAGGGGCAGCAAACATATAACAATTTCAAGATTAATTAAGCTCCAATTTAATTAGGGCCAACGCAGCATATCCTAATTATCAAGACATCATAAGTATTTAGAATCCGAAACGCGCGCAATCCTAAACATGGTACTAATCGGTTTAACAACACAACGCATGTAAATTAAACACAAATAGCACATAAGCACATATTGTCGAATTGGAACATGTTAGCAAGTATGGCGTCACCCATCTCACATCGACATGTAAATTTCCATAATTACTCTTACCCTTAGATTAATACATGTCAAAACCAACAACGCGTGTGAATCAACATGTATTAGATCGGAATATGAATTCAACATCTAGATAACACTCATGGCCTTTCGAGTGCATCTAAACATCTCCTTCGGTTCCCCACGAATTAAGAAAATAAACCTAATTGAAATCAAGAAACATGCTAAAGCTACTGCCCATAATACAAATTTAATCACATCACATATATAATTCGGCAATCACATATAAAATATCCAAACAATTATAACAAAGATCCGAAGATCCCATATATGATTATCAATACCGAAATTAAAACCAAAAACCAAAACATACTTCATAGACAAAGTTATGTTTAAATACAAAGTAACAAAAACCAAAATAAAACAATCCATATTACAACCTTGGTTAAGATTCGGCAAGGATTGATGAGATGGTGATCGAATTGATGTGAGGAATGGTGGATTCGGCTTTGCTCTTTGTATAAAATTTCTGAAAATAATTTGGCAGGGATTCGGCAAGGATTTTGTGGAGGGAGAGATGATGATTTTCTGTGCAAAAGCCTTGGTATTTATAGAGGAAGTAACCTAGAGAAGCTAGCCACAAACAAAAACCGAATTGGTTTAGGTTTCCTTGATTTTCTGAATTCGGCAGAATGACCTCCGTGCATTGATTACGTCATAACTCTCTCTAGAAAATAGCTATTGAGGTGATTCCAGTTGGGTTGGAAACTAGACTCCCGTAGCTTTCTATCCATATAAGGCTCGAATTCTGATTCATTGTCAGCTGTCCGGGAGAGTCCGTGGAAGTTGAGAGACGTGCACAGGAATTTTCCCGAAATTAATCAGGATTTGTTGCGATTTTCTTCCTCTATTTTCTGCCGAAAATTCCCAAGATAATGGCTGAATAATTGAGCAATATCTCTTTAGGTTTTCCATGAATTAATTCAGCCAAAAATCTTGCACAAAGGATGGAATTCAGTCCACATTCGTAAGCCAAATCCATGTAGAACTCGGCTTGCTTCTTCTTTTCCATTCCGAAATTAATCTTTTCTTTTCTTTTTTAATTCAGCCAAATTCTTCATGGATCAATGCTTGATGGACTGAATAATGGACTAGGCTCATAACTCATTTGGACAATTTATCCAAGAGCTAGCCGTAGCTTTCCCTAGTTGAGCCAGGAAAGCATCCTTTGTATCTTCTTTTCCTGCTTGCATCAGGGAAACTTCTTTTCTTTTGTTCTTCGACTTCTTCCTTGAAAGGATGACTCTCTAATGCTCCAATATGTTCAGTAGCTCATCACTTACAACCTTGGACACGAAATTGTTGTAGAAAAATAGAAATCCTTCAAAACGGGCAGCAGGTTCTTCCTCTCGGCAGATCTGACCTTCTTGCATTCAAACCGGCATAACTCTCTACTTAGGATAGCTTTTTCTGCGATTCCAGTTCCATATGAAACTAGACACACAGGGCTTTCATCCATAAAAATTTCACCTTCAAATTCCTTGTCAATCGTCGGGAATAAATTCAGAAAGTTGGATGTCGGACACTGAAATCTTCTGGAATTCTTGGATTTGCATCCGATAAGAACTTGAAGTTCTTGGCATTTTGTTCCACTCCGATTTTAATGATTCTTTCCTTTGTTCAATCCTTAGTATGTCGACTGCAAATGAGAAGAGAAAAATCTATCAAAAGCAAAGTTTATGTTTTACAGATTCAATAAAACATCTCAGAGACTTTGTGAATAGGCTTTTGACAATTTCTGCATTTTTATTCTATTTTCCACATGTTTTCACTTTAATTCCACCAAAACTCTTGACTTTATAACATGACTCTATATTACAACAATAAGGGTTAAGCATTGCATAAATGGGGGTAAAAACATATTAAGAACGTCGCATTTTATGCTCCTATCAACTACCCCACACTTAGCCTTTGCTAGTCCCTTAGCAAAACAAATAAAAAAAGACTCAACACTACAGCCCCTAAATAATTGTCTCAGGATCTTTACACACATAGCTTTCAAGTTAAGCATTCAATGTAAGCACAATAATCCCAAGCGTCATAGACATGTATCATAGCATGAACAAGTAAGAAACGAAAATCACAAGCAATGACATGTTATGTTGATTCCATCCTCCTCACTAGGCATACTCTCTTCTTTTCACTCATGATATGACAATATTCACTCAAAGTATATGCAAGAAAATAGATTAAGAGTTACAAAGAGTAACTTGCATATTTCATCAAATAAAGGCACTTTGTGAATAGATCTTTCAGGAAAAACTTCATATAACAACTATGTGCACCAATGAACCAAAGCCATATGCTCAACTCTTGACAAAAATCTCCACATACAAAGTTCACCTATTATTCGAATCATGAGAGATCTTACATGGGAAAATAGTGGGGCTAGGCATAAGGAATTCGCATTTAGAATAGTGGTGAGAAAATGTCACCAAGACTTAGCAAAGCTCAATACTCCTTATGACTTCACTCAAAAGGGCCAAGTTTCAACTTGTTGGGCCCAAACTTCATTCTTTTCTTCCCCATAACATAGTGAATATGAACAAAGGTCAAGTATGATAATAATAGACCTTCAATTATAAAACAAACTCCAAATTCACCACAAGATCTCAATCCAAGCATTTCTATTTTTCTTTTCATTTGCCGAAATTTTTTTCTTTTTATTTTTTTTTTATTTTCGGCACAAATTTTTTCTTTTATTTTCTGTCCGAATTTTCTTTTTATTTTCGGCAATCATGGTTTTTCATGCTTTTGGATTGGATCACCCCACACTTACTTCAAATCATCACTTCAAATAACAAATTCCAATTAAACTTTACCAAGTCTTGACAACAATGGTTAGGATAAACTGTTCTAAGCTCAAGGAAAGTGTATCATGGTGATGCAATAAATGGCTCAATGTCGGCTCAAGGGGGTTAAAACTAAGGAGTCCCACGACGGGCACAAATTAGGCATAAGCTTTATTTGGCATTGGTGGTAATCCTAACAAGATCATCTCAATCATATTCAAAATCAAGGCATGTTATGAATAATAGTCTCAAAAATCGTCAAAAGTGAGTTCTAGCATTCTAGAGTTCATTAAAATCTATGGCACATAGTCATTGAATAATCAAAGAATGATGAAGTTTTGAAAAATTCTGCCCATTTTTATCACTCAAGAAGAAAGTATATGGCAATCAAAGCTCACAAAGGTTATTATGGAACAAAATCAACACAAACATACATGCTTATTACATAATTAAGTTCAAGTCTCAAATGTTCATACCAATCACAAAGTCCATGAAACTCACAATTAATTCTTATGATTATGCAAAACCATCATCTATGTATTAAAGATATAATCATCATAGACTATTTAGGGGCACCTAAGACTCAAAAATAAAAACAAAAGCAACGAAAATTTTTAATTTTTCTGATTTTTTATTTTCTTTTCTTTTATGACTCTAAACAAAAAAACTTAAAACAAAAACAAACATGTGAAACATGTATCCCTACCCCACACTTAGAAAATTACATTGTCCTCAATGTAAACCAGAAATTATGTTGTAATTTCTAAGCATATGATAAATTCAACAAGTTCCACATTTATACAATTCAACCAAAAAGAGTTTAGGGATTTAGAAAATTCAAACTCTCGTAGACGGCTCCTTCACAATTTTGGTTGAAATGGGTTGCCTCCCATGCATCGCTTAATGTTTATAGTCTACTCAGCCTAGACTCTTCACTTCTTAATCAAGTTGTGGGCGACGCCTTTTGGAGTGCGCACTCCAAATTCGTGCCTCCTTACAATGGCTATCATAACTCGATGCATGATTACTCCACTCTTCAACTGCATCGCATCAAGATAAAGAAATTTAGAAGAGTGGAGATGAGAATTCAAAGAATAAGTTAGTAGTGAGTTAGTGAATTAGCTAAAGTTAGAAGTCAGTGTATAAATATACAATAATTAGCTGAGTAGAATTTAATTGCAAATTATGAACAAAAGTTGAGAGTGGTGGAACTCGTTTCTTGCAACACTTGTCGTCCTTCCCAAGTCAATGAGAGCTTCAATCAACTGTTTACAATATAATTCTTCACCTCTTCTTTATGATCTGCAACTAACAATTAAACTCTACAAGAATCATGAGAATCAACATGTATAGGTTAGAAAGAATGAATTAGAATAAGTTAGAGTATAGGTTAGAAATAAGTTAGAAGTAATGTAAAATTTTCAAACTATAAATGTATTATACGAATTCTCTATAAGTATATATTCCACACGATTTATGCAAGTATAAGTTTCATAAAAATTTACAAGTATCACAAAATGGATCGGTCCTAGTCTTTTCAAAGTATTCGAATATGTGATATGTGAGATTGCCGAAACCTAGAGTTTAATTTCTTTTATTCACACAACTTTAAAATTTGAGGTACGTGGAGCAGAGGAGATAACAGTGCAATGGACTGATGCAGCCCAAGGTAGTATCATGCTTATTCCGATATACCTCAAAAATTAAAGACGAATTTTATCTTTTGAAGAAAAATAGATTCACATATGCTCAAGTTATTTTCCAGCGTCTAAAGTGAGGTGATGCTTCGGCACAAGCTTTTGTCTAGGTCGAGCATACTTTACTTTTCTAAGGCGGTGTCGTTAAAATCCACGGAGAGTAAACTCTCTTTAGGAACAAGGCAAGTCTCAAAGTTTTTAACCACGGAGGACAAGTCCCCTATCGACTCACTCACAGAGAATGAACATCAGTCTGTGGGTCTTGAAAACCAGTTTTACAAACCTCGAACCCATCAATGAAAATAACTTGCCCTATACTTGGTAAAATAAACTCGGGTCCTAGCGGTCTACAAGTGTTGATTAAAACCGCCCTCAACCTCATAAAAATAATACCAAGTTAGCGTCTTTATGCGTGGGGGGCCAACGATGGACTAATTCCAACATTGCAGGGCCCGTTTCCCAATCTACACAAAAACATACCTAACATGGCATCACTCGTATGAAGGGTTTTGGTTATGATCAACAAAAGAGGCTTCACCTACATGTTACACTTTAGAAACTACAATAAACTACAAGCATACACAAAAACTATCAACTTCCTAGAAATTATCTAAGTGTACAAACATTCACAAATATCCATCACATAATCGGCAATTAAGCAAAATAAAAACTAAAAACCAACAACCAAAAATCGGATAAGTCCTATTTACTATTACACTTCCGAAAATCCTATTAATACATATCCCAAAATCTATTGAAAAATTAAAATAACCTGCAATATACATAATTACAAACAACACTTTATGAATCAAAATATTATAATTTCCCCGGCAACGGCGCCAAAAACTGATGGGATCACATGCGTGCACAATTTGTACCTGCAAAACAATCTCATACAAATAATACCCTTCTTGTGTCGAGTGTAGTATTGACAAGTAGGGATCGTTCTATCCGGGGAAATCAAGGGCTTTCAATTACACAAAGCATTGTATTAAAGGGGGTTGTCGAAATTTTTATCTATTATTTATTGATTTTTACAAAATTTAAAACCTAATCTATTATATACAATTGATCATCACCTTTCACACCATCACCAAACACAAATCTCATTACACATGCAATAAAATTAAAACAAGTAATAGGGGCAGCAAACATATAACGATTTCAAGATTAATTAAGCTCCAATTTAATTAGGGCCAACGCAGCATATCCTAATTATCAAGACATCATAAGTATTTAGAATCCGAAACGCGCGCAATCCTAAACATGGTACTAATCGGTTTAACAACACAACGCATGTAAATTAAACACAAATAGCACATAAGCACATATTGTCGAATTGGAACATGTTAGCAAGTATGGCGTCACCCATCTCACATCGACATGTAAATTTCCATAATTACTCTTACCCTTAGATTAATACATGTCAAAACCAACAACGCGTGTGAATCAACATGTATTAGATCGGAATATGAATTCAACATCTAGATAACACTCATGGCCTTTCGAGTGCATCTAAACATCTCCTTCGGTTCCCCACGAATTAAGAAAATAAACCTAATTGAAATCAAGAAACATGCTAAAGCTACTGCCCATAATACAAATTTAATCACATCACATATATAATTCGGCAATCACATATAAAATATCCAAACAATTATAACAAATATCCGAAGATCCCATATATGATTATCAATACCGAAATTAAAACCAAAAACCAAAACATACTTCATAGACAAAGTTATGTTTAAATACAAAGTAACAAAAACCAAAATAAAACAATCCATATTACAACCTTGGTTAAGATTCGGCAAGGATTGATGAGATGGTGATCGAATTGATGTGAGGAATGGTGGATTCGGCTTTGCTCTTTGTATAAAATTTCTGAAAATAATTTGGCAGGGATTCGGCAAGGATTTTGTGGAGGGAGAGATGATGATTTTCTGTGCAAAAGCCTTGGTATTTATAGAGGAAGTAACCTAGAGAAGCTAGCCACAAACAAAAACCGAATTGGTTTAGGTTTCCTTGATTTTCTGAATTCGGCAGAATGACCTCCGTGCATTGATTACGTCATAACTCTCTCTAGAAAATAGCTATTGAGGTGATTCCAGTTGGGTTGGAAACTAGACTCCCGTAGCTTTCTATCCATATAAGGCTCGAATTCTGATTCATTGTCAGCTGTCCGGGAGAGTCCGTGGAAGTTGAGAGACGTGCACAGGAATTTTCCCGAAATTAATCAGGATTTGTTGCGATTTTCTTCCTCTATTTTCTGCCGAAAATTCCCAAGATAATGGCTGAATAATTGAGCAATATCTCTTTAGGTTTTCCATGAATTAATTCAGCCAAAAATCTTGCACAAAGGATGGAATTCAGTCCACATTCGTAAGCCAAATCCATGTAGAACTCGGCTTGCTTCTTCTTTTCCATTCCGAAATTAATCTTTTCTTTTCTTTTTTAATTCAGCCAAATTCTTCATGGATCAATGCTTGATGGACTGAATAATGGACTAGGCTCATAACTCATTTGGACAATTTATCCAAGAGCTAGCCGTAGCTTTCCCTAGTTGAGCCAGGAAAGCATCCTTTGTATCTTCTTTTCCTGCTTGCATCAGGGAAACTTCTTTTCTTTTGTTCTTCGACTTCTTCCTTGAAAGGATGACTCTCTAATGCTCCAATATGTTCAGTAGCTCATCACTTACAACCTTGGACACGAAATTGTTGTAGAAAAATAGAAATCCTTCAAAACGGGCAGCAGGTTCTTCCTCTCGGCAGATCTGACCTTCTTGCATTCAAACCGGCATAACTCTCTACTTAGGATAGCTTTTTCTGCGATTCCAGTTCCATATGAAACTAGACACACAGGGCTTTCATCCATAAAAATTTCACCTTCAAATTCCTTGTCAATCGTCGGGAATAAATTCAGAAAGTTGGATGTCGGACACTGAAATCTTCTGGAATTCTTGGATTTGCATCCGATAAGAACTTGAAGTTCTTGGCATTTTGTTCCACTCCGATTTTAATGATTCTTTCCTTTGTTCAATCCTTAGTATGTCGACTGCAAATGAGAAGAGAAAAATCTATCAAAAGCAAAGTTTATGTTTTACAGATTCAATAAAACATCTCAGAGACTTTGTGAATAGGCTTTTGACAATTTCTGCATTTTTATTCTATTTTCCACATGTTTTCACTTTAATTCCACCAAAACTCTTGACTTTATAACATGACTCTATATTACAACAATAAGGGTTAAGCATTGCATAAATGGGGGTAAAAACATATTAAGAACGTCGCATTTTATGCTCCTATCAATAGAGAGGGGTGAGAGACGTGGGACCCAGAGGGAAATATGCAATTCAGTAACAGCACCATCACGGATTGCCTGCTTGGGTGATGGCTGCAATTGGTGGGCCCATCCAGAAAAATCAACCAACATATGTTGACCACTTTTTTTTCTTTTTCTTTTTTTAAATTCTGGTACATTAAAAAAAAACTTACAACATTTCCAACGGCTCTAAACGGATCTTTCGACCGTTTGAGAATTTTTTTTTTTCGAAAGTTCTTCAAATTTTGCTATAAATACTCATTTTCTTCTTACACAATTTTCATCCCAATATCTCACCTCACTTCTCTCACTCCTCTCATCTTCTTCCATTTTCTCTATCGACTTTTCGAGTGTTCTTTGAAAATGGCTAATTGGCTTTCTTCCGAAGAACTACAATTGTGTGTTTCTTGGGTATGACAATCCACTTGCCCCATCACCGGCCGATATCAAAGCAAAAATAATTTGTGGAGAAATTTTTTGATGATTACGTTCAAAATTGGAGTGCATTTCCCGGCGAACCTCAAGCAATCGATCGTACAAAAGTTGGTATGGAGTCACACTTTCCACACTTGAAAAAGTGTCTCTTAAAGTGGCATTCATGTCAAAAAAAGGCAAGTGATCATGTAGCTAGCGGAACGAATTTGGTGGATGGGGTATGCCTTTTTTTGGTTCATGTTAATGTTTTGTTTAACATATATTAAATTTCGTATAAATATAATGTTTATTGATTTTTTTTATATGTTTTTCTTCTTGTAAATTTTTTTGTTTAAAATAGATTAATTTTTGGCATAAATATAAATGTTGGTGTTATATTGATGTATTTTTTTTTTTGTTTAATATAGATTACATTTTGGTAGAAATATAATTTTTGTTCTTTATTTGTTGAGGCGACTCAAACTCAATCATTATATTTCATGGCTACTAAAAAGGAGTTCGATAAATTTGCATGTTATGAAGTGATCAAGAATCATCATCATTTCGTGTCGGTTGAGATTACTCCTTCACCTTCACAGTTTGACTGGAATTTCCCAAGTTCTCCCGAGCCCCGTGACGCGGATCCGCATGTTGACTTGGATGATGATGATGAAGGATTTACAACTCCACCGTCCAATCAAGAGACACCCCTTCGCTCAAGTCCGGTTAAGCCTATAGGAATAAAGGCAGCCAAGGAAGCAAAGAAGAAGGGGAAAAAAGGTATGGCAGAGAAAGACGAGAAATCTTTAGCTATTTTTCATGCTATACAACGTAATCAACAAACACTTATGGAGGCTAACATACGAAGAGATGAGGAAACCCTTCGGTTGTCTAGGGAGGGCTTAGAATTTGAGAAACGGAAGGAAGCAAAGATTGTCCGCCGTGAGGCTGTGGAGAGTTTGCTAGAAGAAACAAAAATTATGGCAATGGATACTAGCATGATGACACCGAATACGAAGAAGTGGCACTACGCCAAAGGTCCTTCCAGGCGACCGGAGAAAAACAAGGAAGGCGACTACAGAACAGCCGCACAAGACAATTTGCGACTGGAACGTAGTCGCTTATAAGACGTCGCAAGCAACATATAGCTATATATTTCTTAAAGGCGACGGGAATAGATACCCAGTCACTTTTACCTCCCTCGCTAGCGACTGGAATACAATGTCGTCTCTTAACAGGTGTCCCAATTAGCGACTGGAATACCCTGTCGCTAGTAACGTTAGAGTGACTAGCTTGGGTAGTCGCTATCCTTGTTAGAGCGACTGGCTTTTGTTGTCACTGAGTGTGTTAGAGCGACAGAGGTTTAGCTCGTCTCTTAAATGGCCATTGAAGCGACTGATTTATGTTTCTTAGTAGCCTGAATCAATTCCCTGTATTGCAATGCAGGGCCTGTATCTGTAATGCCCAGTTTTGTGCAAAAAAACTGCATTATTCCAAAAGTTTTCATAGCAACATTCAACTCAACACAGCCAACAAATCTCACACACAAACATTGCATTGACATTAAATATAGTTTAAAACATTACAGTGTCTTGAAACTCAATATCCATTACAAACCACTGTACAAACTCCTAACTGTACCATAAAACTAACACAAACTAACCCAAATATGACCTAAACACTAAACCAGAAGCCGCAGCAGCCCCCTCGGCTCGTTGGTGATGAAGCAACAACCAAATAAAGAGACTAAGTGTTAGAGGGTGAGGGGTTGTCATTGGAGGTAGTACCTTCTTGCAATTGGGATCGCTTCTCCAAAAGTTTGGCCACAGCAAGAGCCACTGCTGCATCCACTACTACATCCACTTGCTGCTGCATTTGTTGCTGTATTTGCTGCTACATTTCCTCCTGCATAGCGTTCATTTGCTCCACAACTCGCTCCTGCACTTTTGCCTCCACGATGGCATCTACGTCAACACGGGAGACACCTCCTCTCTTCTTGGGCTCTCGCCTCATGTATCTGCCGAGTCCTCTATATGTTGTGCCATTTCCTTCACCAACTCGTGCCGTTATGACACTGAGTTGGGTTTCAACAGGCAGTGCCTCTCCAGCTTCAACGTCCGGGTGGTCTCTACTCCACAGGTCGACTTTCTCTTGAACCTCCCGTTCCATTGCCTCCTACAACATTACAGAAGAGCTAGCGTTAATTACGTGATACAAAGAGAATATAAAACATATGAATGAATCTTAGTTTAGTTTTAGGTAATTACCACGTATGTAGCGCCAATCTTATCCTTGGCGTATGCATCCTTAAAGGCTGCGACCAAGGGGGCTGCATGTCCCGCTAACGCATACTCCTGTGCCCGGTAACTAATTGCAGTGGTCTCCGAATGGTGGTTCATCCGGGTGGGAGCCCTTCGGATACTCTTCATCCTCAAACTTAACTCCTGAACACAAATCAAATCAAGGATGAGTGGTGTTAAACTGGTTTCAGTAAAGGTGTTAAATCAAGGATGTACATATACTTGTTAATCCTGGTCCTAGCAATTTGCATAAATATATCGAGGCAACTGAGTTTACCTTATTCTCGTCACTGCTGAATTCATTGACCAACCACTCCCACTCTTTAGGTCGTTTAAGGAACTCCAATGGAACGTCAGCCCCGAATTTTTCCCAATGTCTTCTGCAATCGTGCTTCCAATCCTTGAACCGAGAAGCTGCCACATCTTGAACCCATTGGAACTGGCCATCGTGTTGAAGGTCGATTGCATAGAAGCCCTACAGTTTAATCAAGGACAAATATTAGTAATAGTATACGTGTAATAGGTTGAAAAGTAGAAGAACATATAAAAAATTGGACACTTACTGCAATGTAGGAGTACACAATGCCCTTGAAGTCATGATCAAGATCGCCGTAAACGGAGACAAGCATTGGTACGTCATCCTTCACCTTCATGCCCATGTCACGGGACAGTTGAGCGGCGACTTTTTTATCGGCAGGCATGTTGTGCTTATCGTCCCACTCCACAACAATTTTGGCTTTGGTAAGGCGCACCATCTCCTTCGTCTTCATACCGACCCCCACACCTCTTTTTCTTTTGGGTGGTCCAGCTACACAAAATAGGGGACAAGTTATCAAATCAACATCATTAATATAATGCATAAACACTTATCACTCCATCACTAAGACACAAAGTATGATAACTTGATGAAAAGAAGTTAATTGAGTTCAAAAAACAGAACAGTCGGACCCATCTGAAATGAGTAGTTCTCCCTAAAATCCATAATTAAACACCTACAAATGCCCAAACATAATTAATCGATATGCATCGTCAAAATCGTCAAAAACCATTCCTAGTATAATAATAGTAGAGTTGTAGAGGTATTTTATTTCAAAGCGTCAAGCACTAGATAGAAGTAGTAAGCAGAAAATTCTGATGACGCGTCTAAGCAAAAATAACACTATAAACTAATTTATATTCTGCATTGTAAAGGCAAGAATGATCGTCAGATGATTGAATCTCTTGACCCTTAAATCATAACCAGAATGAAGTGAAGCTTCTATTTCTCTCACTGGAGTACTCATCAGTAACATCTTCATTAAACCATGTTAAACATCTGTTAAACTCTTTTTCTCTGCTAAAAGAACAAGAAGTGTGATAAAGTAAAGAGTTTTGGTAAAAGAGTGATCAAGTCAAGAATCCTACCATGCACAGTTAGAGTTGTAGAATGACAGATCAAGACAGTAATTTCTAGTAACTGGGAAGCTGAATCCTATGCAGCCATAACTAGAACTTGGACCAGGCCTGAATACGAATCAATGTGTGATGAAAGCTCATAATATAGTAACTAGCTGGGTTCATTAAAGATCACTAACTAGACCATTCCTGCAACATTCAAGATCAAAATTCCAGTATTGAGCCAAGAAAGATTTACATATATGGCCCAATATTTTCACCTATAGTTCTGCAAGCAAGTATAGTACACAAGAATCTCTCTATTCTGCAAGCAAGTATAGTACACAAGTACATACAAAATTACTAAGCATGCAGCGAGCATCTGTAACGCATTACTCACTACAAACACATGATATATTGGCAGGAAACTAACCAGTTGGAGAAGTATATATATAGATGCTGTTTGGCACTACTAAATAGTTTAAATGCTGAAACCAAAACATCATCGGAAGTAATATCATCATCACCAACAGCCTTTCAAATGAAACAATTCACTTCAGGTTCCTTTAGTATGAAACAAGTTTACAATGACTTTAATAAGTTAATAAGCAGACCAACATCTTAAAAAAATGACTTGCTATATAGTACTGATCAATAAAGGTAAACCAACAAGAACATTCAAACTACAAGAAATGTATACAGTAGAAACACAATTCATCAATTACCTGCATTGTCAACGACCAGATCTTTGCAGCGAATGCTGCGCACCATCGTACCGGCAGTGGAGTCGGTGATGGAAGCAGAATTTCTTGGAGTGGGAATTATGGGGTAGTTGGAGTGGGAGGCAGAATTCGTCGGTTGTACAGACTGCGGGTTGATTGGAGGACCCAGTTCGAAGTCCAGGTTGATGTCGTCGTTGGGAGCAGAACCAGCAGCGGCAGCGGAGGTGTCGACCAAACCAGGAGCAGAAATAGTCCGAGGTGGTGGGGGTGGTCGTGGTGGCTGTACAGAAACTGATGCGGCGGTGGGGCTGGTTTCTGCAGATTCCGAGGTGGTGGCGGAATTGGAAAACGGCGCCGGCGTCGATGATCTTCGTTTTCGAAGAGTCGATTTAATAGCTGCATTATTGGCCAGGCGTTGGGCCCTTGTCTTCACGAGACGTGGTTTAACGTTCTTCGGAGGGATTTTGTGATTTCGGGTGATTTTGGGGATTGGGGCTGAAATTGGGGGTTAGGGTTTGAGAAATTGGGGTTAAGGGATGAGGGAAGATGATGAGTGTGAGAAGATTGGGGATGAAATTAGGGTTTCTGGGTTTGAGATCGGAGAGTGAGAAGAGAGTGAGGAGTGAGAAGAGGAAGATTGAGTTTTCTGAAACTGGGTTTTAATTGAACCCTATAGGCGATGGCAAAATAATAACCCCGTCGCACCATGTATTACGAAATGTAATTTCAAATTTTGGCTAAAAATTTTGGCTGAAAATTTTCGCGGAAAAATTCTCAAAACATTTTAGAGCGACTAATATATACAACTTAGTCGCCTCACATACTCTGAAGCGACTTATTTAATAACATAGTGACTTTAAAACTTGCGAATTGAAACAAATTTATAATTACAAAGAATGGTTATATGCAACGGCCCTCCGATTGAGTCTAATACCCCTAATCTATGACAACGTACTACACATAATGAGAGTTGTGGTTCAAATTAGAACCGAAACGGAGGTTGTTAGAGTCGCGGTCAAAGCGTAGTTTTAAAGTCAAAGAGTATACATATGCGATTTCCCGAACGATAGAACGGCAAAATCACACCCGATTCATTCTAAACTTTAACCACATACTCTATAATACATACGTTCAAAATCTAATGGTCATTTTGTTCAAATGGATTACCTTGATAAATCAAGTTCTAAATGTGAGGTTAAGTTTCATAACCGTTTCATTGAGTTAAGAGAGTTAGTGTTGGTTATTAAAGGCGCTATATGCTACCGACATCCGATTGAGAAATTGACCGTTAGATATAATAAGTACGTAAATTCATAGATGTGGTTCAAATTTTGAGCAAATCGGAGGTCGTTAGGGTCGCGGATCGTGAGAAAAACGCTTTGGTCAAATCGTAGTTGTGCGGTCAACATAGTGACATATTAGGTTTTTTCGAGTTTTGAATGGTTAAATAACATCCGATTTGTACCAAACTTTAATTACTTACTCTACAATACATACATTAACATGTCTATCGTTCAAAACGTCCTAACGTTTTATATTTTTGCTTACTCTATAAGTAAAATATATCTTATATGAAGGAAATAAGCGACGGGTATACATAAGATTAGTCGCTTAAAGAGGTTTAGAGTTACAAACTTATAGCGACGGGTATACATAAGATTAGTCGCTTAGAGACCTTTTAAGCTACCTAGTCAACATCTCAGTCACTTATAGTCTCCTATATAAATCTAAGTTTTCTATATAAATCCCCACGGATCCTACCTGTGCATTCCAAATTTCATAGTCATTGTGCAGTAAAATATATCTCCAAATAGAATGCAGTTTTGGCTCTGTGACACTCAATTGGAATTCAGTTTAGTTACATGAATGAATAAAAATGATCAATCATATTCATGTAGCCACTTGTCGTCATAATCGTCATCATCCTCCTCCTTATTGGCATCATCATCTTCTGTGTCGTCGTCCGGATCTTCATACCCGGTGTTATCGTCGTCTTCATCATCATCACTATCCTCTTCATCTTCATCACCATCCTCGTCATTGTCAAAGTCAGTGTTAGGCTAAATGTGTGGTAGTTCGCCGTAGTCCATTGTGAAACCGTCTATAGGAATGTAATTTGTGATCGAGTCTGGTGTAGGTTCTTGATAAGGTTCATCCACTTCAAGTCGTTTACTTTCATCCGTTGCAAGTGTACTAGCACTGTACGTACCTTTATGTGACACCACATTAACGACTCTCCAAGGTTCACCGGCTTTTGGGTCATCTAGGTAAAACACTTGTCTTGCCGTAGACGCCAGGATGAATGGTGAGTCCTCAAATACGCTAGTAGATGTGTCCAATGACAGAAGGCCGTAATCCCACTTCACTGTATCAGTATCGTACCACCTACACTTGAACAAAATGACTGACATGCATTCTGTATATAATAGTTCGACAACGGCTTCGAGAATCCCGTAGTACATGACGTCGTCCACCTCTACCATGACCCCGCAGTTCTGAGTTTTCAACCTCTGATCTCACTGTCATGTGACATACTTCACTCCGTTCACAATACATTGTGAATAAATATTATGTGCATGAGGGAGTGATGCCAAAATGTCAAGTTCACGCTTATAAAGTCTAGATCCTTTAGATCCCATACTTTCCATCTGTAACACAATATAAACCACAGTTAGTACAAGCTCAAAGAAATGTAGCAACTATGACCTTAAACATCCACACGAAAGTGATGGTATACGTACCCATGATCTAAAATATGGATGAAAGTGCTCAATGCGTCTTTCATCAGTGATATCTGGAGCGACTTTTAGTAATTGTTGTTGGTGCTTTATGATGAATTTGGCCGCTTCTGTACAATGTTGCATCACACACCAATGAGCCGTCATGACCTCTTCCCTAGTGAATTGAGCACTTCTGACGAAACTTTTGGGAATGACAAGTTCAGAAACTACAGAGATGTCGAAGCGGGGTACATTGGGGACATTTTCATGCTATTGAGAATTGTCGACGCTGACATTACCGCTGCCGAGAAGTTACTGCGCAGCTATGCCAAGACCGTGAGCGCCAGCCTGTCGCCAGCCCTGCATGCGTCCTACACGTGTCCTGCCAAAGCTGCCGAGAAGAATGAAAGACTGCCGAGAGAGATTCTGAGAGGCTGCAAAGGTGCAAGGCATGTCTTAAAGCTGCAAGAAAGAGGAAAGACATGTGAAGACCAAGTCAAAGGCTGGCAGCCAGAAGGAAATCCCAAGCCAATAAGGAAAAGCTTTTTGAAGGCAACTAGGAAATCATAGCCGGCTATGATTAAGATATCATTTCCAAGCACATTTAGGAGAAGTCTTGCCGAATCTTTGAAGGAAAAGAAGAGACAAATTTAGCAATGTATTAAGGGAAAATCGGCAAAGAAGTCCTAGAAGAACAAGAAAAGGAATTCCTTGCCGAGTCACACAAGGTTTCTCTTGCTGATTTCATGCAGCCTCTTCCCCTATATAAAGAGGCCGACACCCGCTCTCAAAACTTGTCACATCCTTAGCACAAAGCACAAGCCATAAGCTCTACCAAAGTTTCCCAAAAATCCTACATAGAATAGCTAGCCGAAACACATCTCCACCACCATTAAAAACAACATATCCATACCTAAGCCATCATCATCGGATCAACACAAGTCGAAGCTTCAAAGGTGTCTACAAAGTGTGATCCACTCCCTAGTTTCGGTTAACAATTTATTGTATGTAGTTATGTTAGGTTTTGTCTATGAAACTTGCATCTATTTTTGGTTTCAAATTGTATGTCTATGTATGTTTCGAATTGGAATTTGGTTTTACAAATTGCATGTTAAAAACTTTTTTGATTCGTTGCTTAGGTCTAGATTTAAGTTTTGGATTCAATGAAGTCTTTCCACGTTAATTTTGTAATATAAAATTGTAGGAAAATTGTGCACTTAGATAATTAGGACAATTGGTAATTGATGCATGCTTAAGACTTAAAATCGGTTAGAACTAAGGTTAGGGCGTTGTAAACCAAAACATTAGTTATGATTAGCATGTAATTTTAGATGCTAGGTTTCATTTGATAGAGTAATATGATTAAGTCATACTCGTAGTTTTCTTAGATTGTATTGTTCGCCTAGATCTAATGGCCTTAGAATTTATAAGTCTAAATAAGATGATTGACAACCTTACTTGTTTGCTTGTTTCGATTTCGATTCATATGTTTAATTGCTAAATGTGTAAAACCGGTTAGCATAACCTTAGGATTATGCTTGTAGTTAATTCTAAGAACTTAAGTAATCTAACGATTAGATGACCTCGTAGGTTCTAGTTGTGTCGAAACTGAATTAAGTCTAAATTGTGTCATTACTTGTTCCTTACCTTCTTGTATGTGAATCTTACTTGTTAAAGAATTGTGTGCTAACTGTTTTTGTGTGAAAGATGTCGACCAAACAGGTACATATTAGTTTAGGATTTATTTCATGCCGTAGGTTTTTAGAACCAAATCCAAAACCCTCTTTTGTGTGAAACATGTATATCTGTTTATAAATGTGAATATTTGTTCTAACATTCTTATATTTTAGGTACCCTTAATCCCCGGACTGAACGATCTCTATTTATCATGTGCTACTAACGATCTTTTGTAGGGTATTATTCCGTCACCCATATAGAAACTGCAGTACGTCACACACTCATGTGCAATGTACTGCTCAGCAAGACATCCCTCTGGATAGCGTGTGTTTCTAACAGACTTCTTATAGTCCCCAAGTTGTTTGTGAAATAAAGAGGTTCAGAGTTAGAAACTGTAAGTAGAATACGTAATGTAATTAAAATGTATACAGAAAGACTTGTCATACGCACCTTTCCATTGGAAACATCCATGTGAAATGTACTGGACCGGTGAGCAAAACTTGATCGGGGAGGTGAATCATAAGATGAACCATGATGGTGAAGAAAGCAGGAGGGAAGATTCTTTCCAATTTACAAAGAATCAAGACAATTTCTTCCTTCATGTCTTTGGCGTCTTGTTTCTTCAACTCTCTTGCACATAGTTTCTGAAACCATCTGGATACCGCTCACTACCAGGAAAAATACCTTAGGCGACGAAATATAAATAGCTTCGTCGCCTAGGTGTTCTTAGGAGACGAAAAAAATTTCGTCCTCTAAGCTAGAAATTTTGTCGCCTAAGACTATTCTTAGGCGAAGAATAATTATTTTCGTCGTCTAAGAGAACACTTTAACGACGAAAATTAATTTCGTCGTCTATGTATTTTCTTAGGTGACGAAAAAAAATTTCGTCGCCTAAGATCTTTACTTAGGTGAAGAAAAAATTATTTTTCGTCGCCTAAGTATTTAACTTAGGCGAGGAAAGTGAAATTTCATCGCCTAAGAAAACACAAAGACGCCAACAAAAAATTTGTCGTTAGAGTTATTTTCTAAGACGACGAAAATCTATTTTTGTCGCCTAAGATTTACACTTAGGCGAGGAAACTATTTTTTCGTCGCCTAAGTAAATCTTAGGCGAGGAAAATATTATTTCGTCGCCTAAGTAAATTCACTCAACTTTATTTAAACTTATGTCTCTTTATGGGGAGCCATGGTATCGGGAGATAAAAGTTTCCAAATTTTTACATGGACAATTACGTCTCATTTATATGCGAGTTTAATGTTTGGAAGAGTCGACCAAACAAGGTCATCTAAAGGTACATAATAGCGT
This sequence comes from Potentilla sterilis, assembly GCA_963682095.1. Classification (NCBI taxonomy): domain Eukaryota; kingdom Viridiplantae; phylum Streptophyta; class Magnoliopsida; order Rosales; family Rosaceae; genus Potentilla; species Potentilla sterilis. The sequence continues at coordinate 15,908,569 of OY821766.1, read as the reverse complement.
TTTTGTGTGATAAGTTTTATGAAAATATGGTTGACCGATTCGATCGAGCATCGAACGTTCACGAAACGAGTTGATTTTTATACTCTACTCATATTTAACTATAACAATCATATCCGACGGTTAAAATTTTAATTTTGTGAATTTAGCCATTATAATGACAACATGTTTACTAATGCGGTATAACTTGATTAATAGATTTACTCAAGTGTACAACTTTTCGAAACAACTATATGGAAGAAGTCAAATTTTGAAAAACGCTGTGAAATAGCATTTAATCATTATGATGAAATACGGTGATGGTAAAAAAATCACTTAAATTCAACAAAATTAGAGCACCGATCAATGCGGTTAACCTTATTTATACTTATGTCTCTCTATGGAGAACCATAGTATCGGGAGGTAAAAGTTTTTAAATTTTTACATGGATAATTACGTCTCATCTATATGAGAGTTTAATGTTTGGAAGAGTCGACCAAATAAGGTCATCTAAAGGTACGTAATAGCGTTTTCGTGTGATAAGTTTTATGAAAATATGGTTGACCGTTTCGATCGAGCATCGAACGCTCATGAAACGAGTTGGTTTTTATACTCTACCCATATTTAACTATAACGATTACATCAGACGGTCAAAATTTTCATTTTGTGAATTTAGCCATTATAATGACAACATATTTACTAATGCGGTGTAACTTAATTAGTAGATTATACTGAAGTGTCAACTTTTCAAAACAACTATATAAAGAAAGTCAAATTTTGAAAAACGCTATGAAATAACATTTGATCGTTATGATGAAATACGGTGATGGTAAAAAAATCACTTAAATTCGACAAAGTTAGAGCCCCGATTGATAGGGCCCTAACGATGACGATTATGGTGGAGAACCATGATGATTTAAATTATGTATTTTTAATTTCAATAAATTTTTTTGTGATGTATAATTACAATTATAAAATGGTGTGTACGTACGTACTTACTTCGACTGTTAATATATGCCTTGAACCAGCCATTCGGGGATCTCACTGCCTAAAAATTTTTACTTGGACGATTTTGGACCCAATAGATTTTAAAAAAAAAACTTTTTACTTAGACGACGAATAATAAAAATTCGTTGCCTAAGTTTTTACTTAGACGAGGAAATATAAAAGTTCGTCATCGAAGTACAAACTTAGGCGACGAATTTTTTTTATTCGTCGTCTAAGTAAAAAGTTTTTTTAATGGATTTTTTGAAAAAATATTTTTACTTAGACGACGAAAAACAATTATTTGATGGAGGTGTTATCCAAGCACAAAATACCTGCAAAACAACTACATACAAATAATACCCTTCTTGTGTCGAGTGTAGTATTGACAAGTAGGGATCGTTCTATCTGGGGAAATCAAGGGCTTTCAATTACACAAAGCATTGTATTAAAGGGGGTTGTCGAAATTTTTAATTATTATTTACTTACTAGTTTACGAAAATTAAATCCTAGATTACTATATACAATTGATCATCACCTTTCACACAATCACCAAACACAAATCTCATTATACATGCAACAAAATTAAAACAAGTAATAGGGGCAGCAAACATAAAACGATTTCAAGATTAATTAAGTTCCAATTTAATTAGGGCCAACGCAGCTTATCCTAATTATTCAAGACATCATAAGTATTTAGAATCCGAAACGCGCGCAATCCTAAACATGGTACTAATCGGTTTAATAACACAACGCATGTAAATTAAACACAAAAAGCACATAAGCACATATTGTCGAATTGGAACATGTTAGCAAGTATGGCGTCACCCATCTCACATCGACATGTAAATTTCCATAATTACTCTAACCCTTAGATTAATACATATCAAAACCAACAACGCGTGTGAATCAACATGTATTAAATAAGCATATGAATTCAACATCTAGATAACACTCATGGCCTGCGAATGCATCTAGACATTTCCTTCGGTTCCACACGAATTAAGAAAATAAACCTAATTAAATCAAGAACACATTCAAAACCTACTGCCCATACAACATATTTAATCATATCACATGCATAAATCGGCAATCATATATAAAATTCCCAAACATTTATAACAAAGATCCAAAGATCCCATATATGATTATCAATACCGAAAATAAATTCAGAAACCAAAACATACTTCATAGACAAAGTTATGTTTAAATACAAAGAAACAAAAACCAATAGAGTACAATCCATGTTACAACCTTGATAAAGATTCGGCAAGGATTGGTGAATGATGATCGGATTGTTGGTAGAATATGGTGGATTCGGCCTTGGTTCTTGGTATGAAATTTGTGGATTTATTTTGGCAGGGATTCGGCAAGGATTTTGTGGAGAGAGAGATGATGATTTTCTGTGCAAAAGCCTTGGTATTTATAGAGGAAGTAACCTAGAGAAGCCAGCCACAAACCAAAACCGAATTGGTTTAGGTTTCCTTGATTTTCTGAATTCGGCAGAATGACCTCCGTGCATTGATTACCTCATAACTCTCTCTAGAAAATAGCTATTGAGGTGATTCCAGTCGAGTTGGAAACTAGACTCCCGTAGCTTTCTATCCATATAAGGCTCGAATTCTGATTCATTGTCAGCTGTCCGGGAGAGTCCGTGGAAGTTGAGAGACGTGCACAGGAATTTTCCCGAAATTAATCAGGATTTGTTGCGATTTTCTTCCTCTATTTTCTGCCGAAAATTCCCAAGATAATGGCTGAATAATTGAGCAATATCTCTTTAGGTTTTTCATGAATTAATTCAGCCAAAAATCTTGCACAAAGGATGGAATTCAGTCCACATTCGTAAGCCAAATCCATGTAGAACTCGGCTTGCTTCTTCTTTTCCATTCCGAAATTAATCTTTTCTTTTCTTTTTTAATTCAGCCAAATTCTTCATGGATCAATGCTTGATGGACTGAATAATGGACTAGGCTCATAACTCATTTGGACAATTTATCCAAGAGCTAGCCGTAGCTTTCCCTAGTTGAGCCAGGAAAGCATCCTTTGTATCTTCTTTTCCTGCTTGCATCAGGGAAACTTCTTTTCTTTTGTTCTTCGACTTCTTCCTTGAAAAGATGACTCTCTAATGCTCCAATATGTTCAGTAGCTCATCACTTACAACCTTGGACACGAAATTGTTGTAGAAAAATAGAAATCCTTCAAAACGGGCAGCAGGTTCTTCCTCTCGGCAGATCTGACCTTCTTGCATTCAAACCGGCATAACTCTCTACTTAGGAGAGCTTTTTATGCGATTCCAGTTGCATATGAAACTAGACACACAGGGATTTCCAACGGCGTATGGCACATTCTCTGGTTCCAAGCGATGTGTCCCACAGAAATTCCGGAAGTCAGGACACAGTCCCAGGAAAATCCTGGTAGTCCCTGGATAGGTTTGCTCAAACTGCCAAGTTGCAGCCTTCATTTGGGTGACTTCCCGAACTCCGATTGATCTGAAATTTTGACACAATACACTTTAGCTTCCCAATTATATGAATACCAAATTTCATCAAATTTGGAAAAGGATAGATCAGTTTAGCACGAGCCTCAAATTCACGAAAAATACATAAATTTCACTTTTTTGCTCAGATTTCTATACTTAGTCATTTTTCTGATTATTAAGCACACTTTCTCCAAAACTCTACCAACATGACGCTAAACTAAATTATGACTCTATCTTACAATAATAAGGGTTAAGCATTGGATAAATGGGGGTAAAAACATATTAAGAACGTCGCATTTTATGCTCCTATCAATATTCGTGGCCTAAGTTCTTACTTAGACGACGAAACTGATGGCGGCTTAAAATTCCGCCAAAAAATTCGAAATTATCTTAGGCGACGAAATTACTTTTTCCTCGTCTAGGTGATTGGCTTAGGAGACGAAACTGATGAGTTTGTCGCCTAAGTTATTAACATATATCAATCCCTAATTCACAGAAGCTCAAACCTCTTCCGCCTCAGATCCCCGCCTCAGTCCCCATCTCGTGGCCGCCGCCCCATCCTTCGCCTCAGGCCGCCGCCCCATCCTCCGCCTCAGACCGCCGCCTCGTCCTCCGCCTCAGTCCTGCCTCAAACCTGCCCCAGCCTCACAGTCCTCCCTCTCGCGCGAGCTCTTCATTTCTATCTCCCTCTCCCTCTCTCTCTCCCTCTCCCAATCTGATCATAAGGCCCATATCTCCTCTATTTGGCCTATCAGTTCTAATAAACTGAAGGTATCATTCACTGATTTGAGGAGCAAATTGTGCAGGTTGGAAAGGAGGAGGTCAGTTATTGCTAAGAGTTTTTACTCTCCGTTTCTATATAGTAATGTCAGATTGCATCAAACTCATTTTCTGTGCTTGCAACTTCAGACTGTACATTTTACCTCCTGCATTTCCATTTTGAAAATTCAAGTATATATCAAGACTGGATGGGATCTAAATACTGTAATTGTTGTTGTCTGTTGTCGTGTTGTTTCCGCAGCTTTGCGCTTTTTGGAAACATCTTTTTCTTTGTGACTCTGCTCTCACCTACATCTTCCTTGGGCAGCCAAAGAGAAAACGTACAATGACCAAAGTTCAGTTATATAATATAAAGAGTCAAGTAATGGTTTTCATACTGGAACTTGTTGGTTGTTATTTTCATAAAGCACCTATATAGTGGAACTCGTGTGCTTTACAACACCAAATACATTGTGCCACTGAATACACTTGCGAGCAAGCCTTACTTTTATACTATTGTGCAGTATTTAAACTATTGTCTGATGAGAATAAGTGCAATGTATTCTTAAGTGGGATATTCAAATCTACAAGATTTAATAGAAGGTATCAGAGTTCATTGTTCAACTGTGTGACCAAGTATAGCGAATAATAACTGTGGCAGTGCACATCGACCTTAAATATGGATGGGGAAGGATGCATAAACCAATCAATGGGGTTCATTCTTGTTCAGTGCACAGTTCCCATGCTTATTGGTTTTGTATTTCATTTTTTTATGTTGGGTTGTTAAGGAACCTTGAAACAGCTGATCTGGAGTTGGATCAGTATCTTGAATGTTAATTTATACCCAGGTGTAAGCAATTAACCATAAAACTTGTTGTGCATACGAATTCAGAAAATAAACCAAATAAAATCATCAAATCATCAAACAAAGTTACTGCCCTATTACCATACAATCAATTCGTCATACACATGTTCATCAATTAGACAAAAAGAAAACCAAAACACATAACAGAATTTCAGAAATCCAATGTAAAATTAATAAAACCAAATAACAAACCACAAATCCTTACAAACTTCATAGCCAAAGTTAAGTAATTATACAGAAAATTACAAGCCATGAGAGATGAGTGAATCACACTTTAAAAGAAACCTTGTAGAGGAATCGACAAAGGAAGATTCGGTGGGATGATGTCTTGCGATCGGTGGTGGTGGTGAACTATGGAATCGGCTTGAATTTTCTATGGGATTTGTGGTGCTAATTGGACAGAGTTTTGGCTAGTGAAAAGTGAGAGAGAAGAGATCTTTTTTCTGTGTAAAAATCGTCCAATATATAGAGGCAAAAAGGGAGGCAGCAACTAGGGTTCACAAAACCTAATTTTTCTCAAACTTATCCTGCTGGCAGATTTGACCTTTGAGTGAAGATTATGGAATATCTTTCTCTAGAAAATAGCTATTAAAGTGATTCCTATTGGGTTAGAAACTAGACTCTTGTAGCTTTCTATCCATATAAGGCTCGAACTCTAATTCATTGTGAGATGTCCGGGAGAGTCCGTGGAAGTTGAGAGATGTGCACATGAATTTTCCCGAAATTAATCATGATTCTTTTTCTTTCTCTTGTTATCTGAATTCTTTTCTTCTAGACTCTTCTTGGCCTTATCTTGGACTTGAATCTTCTCATTAAGTTAGTACGGACATATCTTTAGGTCCATTACAACTGATCCATGCTTCAAAAGTCCAAAGGAAAGCTTTCCTTGTGCAACCGGGAAAGTTGTTGTTTTCTCAGCAGAATGACCTTACTCCAGTAAATCCGGCATAACTTCCTCCTCAGAGCTCCGATTGATGCAATTCCAAGTCTCAGAGAAACTAGACTCGTAGAGCTTTCCAACGGCGTATGGTACATTCTCTGGTTCCAAGCAATGTGTCCCACAGAAATTCCGGAAGTCAGGACACAGTCCCAGCAAAATCCTGGTAGTCCCTGGATTGGTTTGCTCAAACTGCCAAGTTGCAGCCTTCATTTGGGTGACTTTCCGAATTCCGATTGATCTGAAATTTTGTGACACAATACACTTTAGCTTGCCAGTTATATGCATACCAAATTTCATCAAATTCGGAAAAGGATAGATCAGTTTAGCACGAGCCTCAAAATCACGAAAAAGACATATATATTTTGCACTTTTACCTCAGATTTCTATACTTAGTCGTTTTTTTTTGACAATTAAGCACACTTTCTCCAAAACTCTACCAAATTGACACTAAACTAAATTATGACTCTATCTTAGGTAAATAAGAGTTAAACGAAGCATAAATGAGGGCATAAACATATTAATATCGTCGCACATTGTGCTCCTATCAACTACCCCACACTTAGCTTTTGCTAGTCCCTTAGCAAAACAAAATAAAAGACTCTACTAAAACAAACTGCTGCCCCTAAATAATTGTCTCAGGATCTTTAAAACACATAGCTTTCAAGTTAAGCATTCTAATGTAAGCACAAAAATTACAACCGTCATAGATAGTAATCATGATATGAATAAGTCAGAAGTGAGAAAAATAAGCATGTAAACATGTTAAGTTGATCCAATCCTCCTCACTAGGCATACTCTCTTCTTTTCACACATGATTATGGCAATATTCACTCAAGGTATATGCAAGAGAACAGATTGTAAGGCAACAAATAGTTTGCTTATTTCATCAAATAAAAGCACTTTGTGAATAGTATTTTCTGGAAAATCTCATGTAACAATTATGTGCACGAATGGACCAAAACCATATGCTTACTCTTGAGAAAATCTCCATAATCAAAGTTTACCAATCTTAAGAATCATGAAAAGATCAAAATAAAGGTGATGATGGGGTTAGGCATAAGGAATTCGAATTTAGAATGGTAGTGATAACAATGTCACCAAGACTTAGCAAACCTCAATACTCCTTATGACTTCAATTAAAGGGCCAAATTTCATCATGCTGGACCCAAATTTCATTCTTTTCTTCCCCAAAACATAGTGAACACGGACAAAGGTCAACTATAACAATAATAGACCTTCGATTATCAAACAATCTCCAATTTCACAACAAGAACTCAATCCAAACTTTTCTTTTCTTTTGTTTGCCGAAATCTTTTATTCTTTGTTTCGGATCGAAATTTTATTTTCATTTCTTTTATGTCCGATATCTCTTTAATTTCTTTTTGTTTCGGCAACACATATATTTCTTTTTATAATTTTGGATTGGCTCACCCCACACTTGCTTCAAATCATCACATCAACTCGCAATTCCACAATAAAATTCAGCTTTACCAAGTCTTGATAACAAGGGAAAGGGTTAAACTATTCTGAGTTCAAGGAATGTGTTTCATGGTGATGAAAGAAAATGGCTGAATATAGGCTCAATGGGGTTAAAACTAAAGAGTCCCACGACGGGCACAAATTAGGCACATGCTTTGTTTGGCTTTGGTGGTAATCCTAACAAGATCTTTTCAATCATATTCAAAATCATGGCAAGTTATGAATAATAGTCTCAAAAATCAACAAGAGCAAGTTCTAGCATTCTAGAGTCCATCAAAAAGCTATAGCACATAGTCATTGATTATGCATAGAACAATGAGATTTGAAAATTTCTGCCCAATTATAATAACTCATGAAGAAAGCATATAGGCTCTAAAGCTCACATAGGATGTTATAGAATAAAATCAACTCAAACAAGCATGTTTCTCATATATCAATCAAAATCTCACAAATTCATACCAATCATAATATCCATGAAACTCACAATTTAATTCTTATGATCATGCAAAACCATCATCTATGCATTCCAAGATATAATCATCATAGACTCTTTAGGGGCATCCTAAGACTCAAAAATAACACAAAACAAACAAAAAGCAACGAAATTTTTTTTTTATTTTTCTGATTTTCTGATTTTTTCTTTTCTTTTCTTTTATGACTCAAAAAAAATATGACTCAAAACAAAAAACAAAATATGTGAAACATATATTCCCTTCCCCACACTTAGAAAATTACATTCTCCTCAATGTTACACAAAAATTATGTTGTAATTTCTAAGCATATGATAATTCACACAAGTTCCACATTTATACAATTCAACCAAAAAGAGTTTAGGGATTTAGAAAATTCAAACTCTCGTAGACGGCTCCTTCACACTTTTGGTTGAAATGGGTTGCCTCCCATGCAGCGCTTAATTGTTTATAGTCTACTCAGCCTAGACTCTTCTCTTCTTAATCAAGTTGTGGGAGACGCCTTTTGGAGTGCGCACTCCAAATTCGTGCCTCCTTACAATGGTTATCATAACTCGATGCATGATTACTCAACTCTTCAACTGCATCGCATCAAGATAAAGAAATTTAGAAGAGTGGATATGAGAATTCAAAGAATAAGTTAGTAGTGAGTTAGTGAATTAGCTAAAGTTAGAAGTTAGTGTATAAATATACAATAATTAGCTAAGTAGAATTTAATTGCAAATTATGAACAAAAGTTTGGAGTATGGAGTCTCATTTCTTGCAACACTTGTCGTCCTTCCCAAGTCAATGAGAGCTCTAATCAACTGTTTACAATGTAATTCTTCACATCTTCCTTATGATCTGCAACTAACAACTAAACTCTACAAGAATCAACATGTATAGATTAGAAAGAATGAGTTAGAATAAGTTAGAGTATAAGTTAGAAATAAGTTAGAAGTAATATATATAGGTTAAAAAAAAAAAATACTGTTCACGACACTATTACGATTTCACTGTTCACGGTCACTATTCACGATCACTGTTCACAGAAAAAAAATTCAAGAGATCATACAATGACACACGAAATTTACAAAGTTACAAAGTAACACTTCATGAATCAAAACATTATAATTTCCCCGGCAACGGCGCCAAAAATTGATGGAGCTATTATCCAAGCACATTGTACCTGCAAAACAACTTCATACACATATTACCCTTCTTGTGTCATCGTTAGTATAGGACAAGTAGGGATCGTTCAGTCCGGGGAAATCAAGGGCGTTCAATCACATAAAGCATTACAAAATCATATTGGGGGTTTGAAATTTGATTCTAAAACCTACTGAAAATTACGAAAATAAAACCTAAATTATATATTTACATGTGATCAACATCTTTCAAACAAAACACATCACACAAAAACTCACATGCACATAACAAACCGATCAAAGACAATAATACGGCAGCAACTTTATTGAATCCGATTTCATGCAATTTAGTTCCAATTATAACTAGAGCCCTTCGTGGTTCATCTAATCATTCAAAACTCCTCAATTATTTAGAATTAGCTTCATGCATAACCCTAAACATAGTGCTAATCAGTTTAAAGACACTTCGTGTAGAAATTAAACCAAGAAACACATAAGCACAATGAGTCGAATTGGAAACATGCAACAAGTATGGCGTCACCTCACCTTGCTTCAACATGCATATTTTCTCAATTACTCTATCCCTTAGAACCAATACAAGATAAATCAACTTCGTGTATAACTTACCTCATATTTGTGGTTCGGTAACATAAAGAATTAAACCCAAGATCAGCCTAGCTAAAGCTTCACTTAACCCTAAAACTTGTTGTGCATACGAATTCAGAAAATAAACCAAATAAAATCATCAAATCATCAAACAAAGTTACTGCCCTATTACCATACAATCAATTCGTCATACACATGTTCATCAATTAGACAAAAAGAAAACCAAAACACATAACAGAATTTCAGAAATCCAATGTAAAATTAATAAAACCAAATAACAAACCACAAATCCTTACAAACTTCATAGACAAAGTTAAGTAATTATACAGAAAATTACAAGCCATGAGAGATGAGTGAATCACACTTTAAAAGAAACCTTGTAGAGGAATCGACAAAGGAAGATTCGGTGGGATGATGTCTTGCGATCGGTGGTGGTGGTGAACTATGGAATCGACTTGAATTTTCTATGGGATTTGTGGTGCTAATTGGACAGAGTTTTGGCTAGTGAAAAGTGAGAGAGAAGAGATCTTTTTTCTGTGTAAAAATCGTCCAATATATAGAGGCAAAAAGGGTGGCAGCAACTAGGGTTCACAAAACCTAATTTTTCTCAAACTTATCCTGCTGGCAGATTTGACCTTTGAGTGAAGATTATGGAATATCTTTCTCTAGAAAATAGCTATTAAAGTGATTCCTATTGGGTTAGAAACTAGACTCTTGTATCTTTCTATCCATAGAAGGCTCGAACTCTAATTCATTGTGAGTTGTCCGGGAGAGTCCGTGGAAGTTGAGAGACGTGCACAGGAATTTTCCCGAAATTAATCAGGATTCTTTTTCTTTCTCTTGTTATCTGAATTCTTTTCTTCTAGACTCTTCTTGGCCTTATCTTGGACTTGAATCTTCTCATTAAGTTAGTATGGACATATCTTTAGGTCCATTACATCTGATCCATGCTTCAAAAGTCCAAAGGAAAGCTTTCCTTGTGCAACCGGGAAAGTTGTTGTTTTCTCGGCAGAATGACCTTACTCCAGTAAATCCGGCATAACTTCCTCCGCAGAGCTCCGATTGATGCAATTCCAAGTCCCAGAGAAACTAGACTCGTAGAGCTTTCCAACGGCGTATGTCACGTTCTCTTGTTCCAAGCGATGTGTCTCACAGAAATTCCGGAATTCAGGACACAGTCCTAGGAAAATCCTGGTAGTCCCTGGATTGGTTTGCTCAAACTGCCAAGTTGCAGCCTTCATTTGGGTGACTTTCCGAACTCCGATTGATCTGAAATTTTGTGACACAATACACTTTAGCTTGCCAGTTATATGCATACCAAATTTCATCAAATTTGGAAAAGGATAGATCAGTTTAGCACGAGCCTCAAAATCACGAAAAAGACATATATATTTTGCACGTTTGCCTCAGATTTCTATACTTAGTCGTTTTATTTTTACAATTAAGCACACTTTCTCCAAAACTCTACCAAAGGGACACTAAACTAAATTATGACTCTATCTTAGGTAAATAAGAGTTAAACGAAGCATAAATGAGGGCATAAGCATATTAATATCGTCGCACATTGTGCTCCTATCACGTACCCCCAATTTTTTCAGACCTTAGCGGGCTTTGAGATCGTCCTTTGTCTTTCCTTCAAGATCGAAAATTGTCCCACTTATGTTGTCGTACACATTCTTCTCAATGTGCATGACATCCAATGTGTACCTCTGTTTAGATTCTGTCTAGTACGGCAGCTCCCAGAATATACTTACATGAGTCCAACAAAGTCTCTCCCCACTCGGATGTACCTTTTACTTCAGATGTAAACTATGTACCGGGTACTCATGAGATATGATTTGGGCATAAATCTCATCCCCAGACAACGACCGCGGTGGCTGCCTTTCCTCAACCTTCCCATTAAACTTATCTACTGCATAACGCCATTTGTGGCATTCGCCTAACCACCGACGATGACCCTGGTATGCCATCCTCCCTGTCAAGTTATTTGCATCAACATCATCCAAACAGAGGGGACATGCTTTGTATCCTTTAGTCTGGATGCCTCCTAGCATCCCTAGTCCCGGAAAGTCGCTGATAGTCCACATCACTACTGCTCTCATTCTGAAAGGTCTCTGCTCATGTACATCATAAGTCTGAATTCCAGTACTCCACAACATCTTCAGCTCATCGATCAATGGTCTCATAAAGACATTCAAACACTTTCCCGGAGACTTTGGACCAGATATTAACATAACAAGCATGTTAAACTCCTTTTTCATTGCCATTGAATGAGGCAAGTTGTAAGGCATCGCCACAATAGGCCAACTGCTGTGAGAGAGACCCGTCTTTCCAAACGGATTAAACCCGTCAGTGGCTAGTCCGAGTCGCACATTCCTGATCTCGCGAGCAAAATTTGGAAATGACCTGTCGAACTCTTGCCATGCTTCCCCGTCTGCTGGGTGTTTAAGAACTTCTGGATCTGCCATCCTTTTCCTGTGCCACCGCATGTCCTTTGCTGTGTGAGGTGACATGTACAGACGTTGCAACCTCGGTGTAAGAGGAAAGTATCGAACCACCTTCTTTGGAACCCTCGTACCGTCCTCTGTGGATCTCCATCTAGACTCCTCGCATATGTTACATTTGTCGAGGCCTGCGTCGTCTTTGTAAAACAACATACAACCATGCTCGCATGCGTGGATGATCTGATAACCCAAACCCATGTCCTTCAGGATCTTCCTCATAGCCTGGTATGAATCTGGATACTTGTTTGGTTCTAGGAGGAGATCTTTGATGTACTGACAATTTTGATCAAAGCTTTTGTCTGACCATTTATTCTCTATTTTCATCTTCACTGCTTTCAGGATGGTAGTCAAAACAGTCTCCTTACTACCCTCGTACACCGGAGTCTAAGCTTCAGTTAAGAGTCTGTTATACTTCTCAAAAGGATCTTTAGCAATAGGGTCTAAATGATCAACATCATCAACAAAGGCATCCCCTAAACCACTAACATTATGTTCTGTAGCCCACCTATCCATAAACGGGAAAGTGTCGTATATAATGTCCATGGTTGGGTTCACAGCAAAATCAGTGGCCACGTGTGTACTAGAAGAAGCCCTCTCTGCAACAATCTGCTGTCTTCGGTCATACAATGTCTGCACGCTCACCGTGCTCTTCCCATATAGTATAACCACTCATAAAGCCGTTATTCCACAAATGATGAAACATGTCAGATAATGGCAGAGGAACCCATTGTAACTGACATTTTTTACACGGGCACTTGTGCAATTTCGGTTCGGTCTTGCAATTGGAGGCCGCAAAATTACAAAATTCTGTTATCCCATCAAGAAACCTTTTATCACCTCTACATAATACCATCCAACTCTTATCCCCTTGGTATGCCATCTAGAGAAGAATAATTTCACAAATAATGTATTAATAATTACCAAGTTTTGTCAAATACACTACAATAAAACTTTCAAAATATTCTATATAATGATACTATAAATTTAACTATGCACATATTAATTATACCAAAAACCTAAATTCTCAACCAAATTCCTTAATAATTCTAACACTAATTCACTAATCAACCACAAATAAACAAAAAGTCATCAATTTAAATTACACTATCCACTATATATATATAAATATATATATATATATATATATATATAAATATTTCAACATTTTCTTACTCTAAGAGTCTAAATTTGAATGTAAACATATTATAACACAAATATGGTAAAAAACACAAAATCTATACAAAATCTATCACAAATTAAAGAACCCAATAGTAAATTACACACAAATACATCAAAATATGAAGATCAAACCCAAAATTTAAAAACCTACAATCAACATAGTAACACAAAAAATGGTATTTAAGATGAAAAGGAGATATCACACTAACCTTCAAAGCAATTAGAAGTGAAGACCCAACCTTTACAACCCCTAAAGAGAAAAAATCACTAATTTTCAGCAAAATCGCAGCAGAGCTGCATTTTTTTGCTTTCCAGCACTTTACAGTTCTGGAAAAAGTGCGACGTAAAAGATATATGTAAGATATATGCGACGTAACAAGTATCACAGTCGCTCTAAAGGTGAAAGCGACGGGAATATTGCTACGGAGAAAGGGGCACGGCAGTTTCAGTCGCTTAGAATGGTTTAAGGCGACTGGTAACATCTTTGTCGCTTATTATCGTGCACAGGTGCGACATGTCGTATTTCAGTCTCTCTACATATTGCTAAGCGAGTTACCTGTTTCCCTTGACTTTTCCTCGTCGCTTGACGAGCAACATGGCGTAGTGTGGTACAAAAGAAGGAAGTCAGAAATCATGGGACAAGTGAATGAGAGTACAAGTACTAGTGACGGGTGTTACATTCCTCACTTTGATGATGAAAACTAGTATTGTGTCTTGATGATCACTTTTTATGTTCCTCATTTCAAGTTTTTATGTTCCTCATGTCAAGTTATTTTTTAAATGAAATAAAACAAGTTAATTATCGTTCACTTCTTTATTCATTGTTAATTATTTAATTATAAAAACATAAAATTACAATACCAAATAAAATTATAATACCATATAAAATTTAAAGACCACATAAAATTACAATACCATATAAAATTACAATACAAAATAAAACTCCATAATTGATTATTGTTAGTTGGCTTCTAATGCCCAATTGTGCTCCACTAAATCATCTTGAAGAATTTTGTGGATATAAGCTGACTCAAGGTGGTCAATACAGTCCCAAAATGCTTGTTGATTTCGTCCATCTCTTTACACTGGTAAAAAAGGAATTCGAACCCCATTTTGATCTATTGGCCCATCATAAACTCTTGCCGCCTGTGGGTTCATGAGATCTTCTTCTTCTAGCTCGACAAATTCTTCTTTGACAAATTCATCCTCAACAATCATGTTATGCAATATGATGCAAGTTATCATTATGTTTCTCAGTGTTGACCTCCTATGCAACCGAGCTCCATGCCGTAGGATTGCCCAACGGGATTGCAGGATGTCGAAGCACCTCTCAACATCTTTGCGGTATGCTTCTTGTTTCTTTGAAAATAGTTTTTGTGCTTGCGTCTCAGGGTTTGAAATAGTTTTTACAAACGTGGAGTACCTAGGATAAATTCCGTCAGCAAGATAATAGGCATTGCTATATCTTCTACCATTGACGTGAAATGTTACAACCGGACAGTTTCCACCGATGAGTCCTTTAAATACCGGTGATTAGTCAAGCACGTTTATATCATTTTGAGCTCCTGGCACACCGAAGAAAGTGTGTCATACCCACGTGTCATACGAGACCACTGCTTCGAGAATTATGGTGGGACGACCCTTCCGTCCACTATAAGCTCCATGCCATACGGTTGGACAGTTCTTCCATTCCCAATGCATACAATCAATGCTTCTGATCATACCTGGAAATCCCCGCTGATCAGTCATTGCTAGAAGTCTCTGGAGGTCAGCCTTCGTTGGAGCGCGCAAGTATTGCGGGCCAAAAATATCTTCCACTTGTTGACAAAACTTCTTCAAGCACTCTCGTGTAGTTGATTCCGCCATCCTACAATACTCAACACATTGCTAAGCAGCTGCACCATAAGCTAACATTCGGAGGGCACCTATCATCTTTTGTTGGGGCAGCAACCCTAATTCTCCAAGGGCATCTGCTTTTTTATGCCAATAAGGGTCGATGTTGCAGAGAGCCGTCATGATGCGGTTGAACACATGGGGTTGCATCCGGTACCTCCAACGAAAATCTTCCGACTCGAAGATCGGACGCTCAATGAAGTAATCATCCATGAGATTTTTCCCCCTTGATAGCCTGTGTCTGGGGTGATTGGGGGAGCGACCAGAACGTGAACCACGTCCTTGTGGTTCATTTGAAGTATCGAGATGTGTCATCATCATGACCGCGTTATTCATGATGCCATCCATCATCTCAGCATCTTCTTGATTGTGTTGTTGCCTCTGCTTCAACAATTTACGAAAAAAAACTCATTGTAGTGCTAAGGAAATAAGGTGAAATGTTTGAGGGAATGTGTTTCTAAAGATTTTGAAGTGAGTTGTGAAGATTGAGTGAGCATAGAGTTGGTGATGAAGCTTATTTATGGTCAATTTCAGATGATGAAATTTAAAGATCATGATACGTGTCGAATCGTCATTCGTTGAAAATCTTATCGGAAATCCTATGACATTATTTGTCTGACAAATATACGTGGTAATGATACGTGTTCAATTTTGGTTGGTCGAAATCATATCGAAAATCCTACACTACCCGAAAAAACACTTTTCCCGACGAAAAAAAAAAAACGGCCGACGACCTAAAATTTTCGTCGGCTATTCCCAAGAATGGCCGACGATTTTTATTTTCGTCGGTAAAAAAAAACAATCGTCGGCTATTCCCATAGAATGGCCGACGATTTTTTTTTTCGTTGGTAAACAAAAAAAATCGTCGGCTATTCGCATGGAATAGTCGACGATTTGTATTTTCGTCGGCCTTTGTCTGAAACTTTAGCCAACGAAAACTTTTGAAAGTTTGGCCGACGAAATTGGCATTTTCGTCGGCTATAAGTCTATATAGCCGACGAGTACTAGGTTTGATTTCGTCGGCTATGATTAAAATTAAATTTTATTTAAGTGAATGTATAGTTTCAAATAGTTACTATACGTACACTCTTCAAATACAAATATGTCGTCAAATAAGATATGACCGAAATAATGAAATATGTCTACGGTTGAAAAATGACGAGATTCCGACAAAATCTGTGTGCCGAATGTTGCGGTTAACTGTTTTTTACTTCCGTTTTCCTATGGGTAGCCTGACGTTTGGTAAAAATTTTGAGGAAAATTTTTATACGATTAGTTGCGTCTCATCGTTTTGAAACTATTATCTGTTGAAGGTCAGGCAAAAAAACGTCATTTAGACAGGCCAATTACCATTTCTAAGCGTTTAAAGGGTTGACTCACCCGTTTAAACGTCATGTAGTTGGATTTTTTTTCATACATGTATTTAATCTAAACGGTGATATCTGACGGTTGGAATAGATTTTCCAAACTTTTAGATTCAAAATCGGAACATATGCACTAATGTTCCTTAACTTGTTTACTAAGTGTTTAAGTGAATGTATAGTTTCAAATAGTTACTATACGTACACTCTTCAAATGCAAATATGTCGTCAAATAAGATATGACCGAAATAATGAAATACGGCTACGGTTGAAAAATGACAAGATTCCGACAAAATTGAAGAGCAGATTGACCGTTGCAAGTGAAAACCCGGTTTACTGCAGATTTGGCGTCCGGCGTCCGAATGACGATTGTGATACCATTCCGGAAAGGGAACGACGCCAGGAATCAAACTCATTATGACGTGTGAGTCTTTTCGGGCTTTCGAGTTCGTTTAGGGCCTCAAAACGGCAGTTTAATATGTTTTCATAGAATAGCCGACGAAATATTGTAAATCATCGGCTATTCTCTAAGTTTAGCCGACGAAAATGGTATGTCGTCGGCTAAATTCCTTCGATCCGCTTATTGTCCGCCGTTGGATGGCTCAGATCCAATTGCTGCTGATTTTCCAAAGCATAGCCGACGAAATATAATTTTCGTCGGCTAAACTCTTGCGATCCGCGCCTTTTTATTGTCCGCCGTTGGATGGCTCAGATCCGACGTCTGTTGATCTTCCAAAGTATAGTCGACGAAATCTTTTAAATCGTCGGCTATTCTCTCTTCTTTAAATCTTTCAGCCCGCCTTTTTTCTCTCCTCCTCCGCTCTCCTCCTCAAATCGGCGCCGGCGTCCTCCTCCTCCTCTTCCTCCTTCTCCTCCTCCTCCGGCATCCTCCTTCTCCTCCTCCTCCTCCTCCGGCCTCCTCCTCCTCCTCCTCCTTCTCCTCCTCCTCCATCATCCTGAACCAAAGAAAAATTTTATTTTTTTTTACCCAAAAATTAAGAATAGCCCACGAAATAGACAAAATCGTCGGCTATATTTAAGAACAAATAGCCGACGAAATTGATTTTCTTCGTCGGCTATCGTTGCCAAAATCGTCGGCCATACTCGAAAATACCCGACGAAATTCGTCGGCTATTTCTCCCACGTTTGGCCGACAAAATAAATTTTCGTCGGTAAATTCGTCGGCCATACTCTACTATAGCCGACGAATTGGTTATTTTTCGTCGGCCATTAGTATTACCGACGGGGTTTTTCCGATGAATTATAGCCGACGAAAATTTCGTCGGCAGAAGGTATAGCAGACGAAAAATTGGCATAGCCGATGAAATTTTTTTCGTCGGCTATTTTCTCCGATCTGGTAGTGCTATAACATTCTTTGTCTGACAAATACACGTGGTAATGACACGTGTCCAATTTTGGTTGGTCGAAATCATATAACATTATTGGAGTGATAAGAATATCTAGCAATATCATGTGTCATTTGGTGATTGGTTGAAAATCTCATATAAAATCCATAAAATAAAATATTAATTCGATGAATAGTAATCGCTAAATTGATGGAGTTGCACCGCTGCATATAAATATCCACATAAAAGCAATTTCTAGTGAATAGCAATTGATGGAAGCAATTGAATTGCTAGATTGATGGTTTAATGGAGGCAATGGGGTGCATATGCCCTAAAGCCCCACCTTCTTCTTTAACTGATGGTGATAATGCCAGAAAACTTTAGATTAAATATTTGGAAGTTATATGTATCTTTAGTCACTGGTAAAGCAAAACAATGTCGCTTTCAAGAGGTCTGGTTAGGGAAGCTTAATTATGCTATGAAAATGACCAACTTTGCTGACAGAATTGATCGAGATGTACGTCTTTATTGCATTACCTCTCACTCTTATATACATTACAGCTAAATAACAAGTATAATTCAAAGGTTCTTCCCATTACCTCTAGGATTTTTCAGTTTTCTATTTGTATCATGATGGGTTTGCTTTTGGACCACAAGAAAATTAATGTGAGATGTAATTCTGACTATGTTCATGTGCTGTGTCGTAATCAATGTTTCCACCTTGAGTCATTCAGTATTACAGTCCAGACTGCATTTTTTCCATAGCAAATATCAAAATAGTAATATAGACAAAAAATTACTGGAAACAAAATAGTTAATAAAAACCTTAAAAAATAAAAAGATAATAGAATATTTTAAATATTATTTCAGAAATTTACTATCAGTACTGAAGTATTTATAAGCTGACAGACCAAATTGACAGATTAACATAGCATCTCCATTCATAGAATCAGAAGGAGAAGAAGGAGACACAAAAATCTTGATGGCAACAAGAAGACCATCTTTCTTCAAGGTTCTTATAGGGGATCACTTCAGTGACAAATTGGTAAGTCCAATCTCCCATATGAAATTTGATCATTTCCATGCGAACTGAAAGCAAAGTAAAGTTAAAATGGTTAATGTATCTGTGCGAATATGGTGGGTTTTGCAGTTTCACTGAAACAAGTGTGAGCTTTGATCCACAGTTATGATTAATAAAGTTGATAGAATGCAAAGAGAAATACCATATCTTTATTTTTTATCTTTCTGGTGGCTTTTTCAGTTTCTGTAATTCAAACAAGAGTATGAATAAGCAGTTTTGAATTCTGAAATTTCATTTTACACTTTGGCCTCGATAGATAATCCCCAGTCATTACTTGTAAGAAAACAAATAAATTAATGTCAAAAGATCACTTCTTTTTCTCTCTATCATAGATGTTTTGCAGTTTCCCTAATTCAAAGATGAAATTTGATCAATGGTTGTGACTCTTGAGTCATAAATCTTCCATGTTTACTTTGTGTTCTGTAATTAGGTGTGTCTCTTGCTTTTATCTTACTGTTCCACTAAATGATTTCATGTATTGTCAATGGACAACTCGATCCCACCAACATTTTGTTCATATTGGAGTGTAGTGACGTTATACAATAAGAACTAGTACTAGGTCCCTTAAATCCAACCTACAGCTGCCAACACACAACTGACATCCCAATAATAGGTAAACTGGTCCAAGGTACTTACTTCTGCCAAGTATCCTCTTTTCTTAGTTTATATGAAGATTATATTCACTGTTTGATTTATATTCTGATTATGTTTCTGTCTACATCCTTATCTTCAGAAAATCCCCGGAGCTTTTCTGAGGCATTTTGATGGGGCGATACCTGCACAATGCCAACTAAGAATCGGCACCCAAACTTGGGTTGTTGATGTTCAAATGGTTCATCACAAGTTCTATTTTCAAAATGGTTGGAAGGAATTTGTGCATGAGAATGGTTTAAACGGATGTGAGTTTCTAGTTTTTTTGTATAATGGAAACTCAGTGTTTTGTGTCAACATATATGGGAAAGGTGCCTGCAAAAGGGGGTTTACAGGGGTGCCTAGGGAAGTAAGTGACAGCCCCAAATGGAACTATGTTGGTAGCTCCAGAGAGATGGAAGAGTTTGATAGTGATGACACATCTTTTGAAGCTGATGATGATGATGATTTTGAAAATGAATCTGACAGTGAATGTGAAGATGAATATGAATATGAAGATGAAGAAGAGGAAGTAGAAAGTGATGAAGATGAGGGGAAAAGTGATGATTCTATTGAAATTCTGGACGAGTTTCCACGAAGCTCAAAAGCAAAAGCAATGAGGAAATCTTCAGGGTTTTACAACAGAAAGATAAACAGGTCTAAAGCTAAAGAGAAAAGCAGCATGACACGCGCTAGTGGCTCGTCTAGCAATCAAAAGATCACAGGCCTGAAACCAAAGGGAATTAGAGAACTTATAGCTCGTCATAGAGCTAGTGGTTTCATATCCAAAATTGTCAAGCCTTGTTGTTCACTTGTCATGTCTCCTTCATCTGTTCATGGGTCGTATCTGGTAAGCTTTCTAGAGACAATTGTGCTTCGCGATCACAACTTTTTCTTGATTCTTCGTGTAGATATAATTCAAGAAAAATCAAGCAAGCATACTTCCTGTGACATCTATCTTATTCTGAAATTTTTCTTTTTATCTTACATGTTTTCCGTTGTTTCTCTTTCAGCATTTTCCTAGTGATTTTGCCAATAGACATCTGAAAAAGCATTGCAGTCACATCACCCTTCGAGTTAATAACAGAAGTCGTTGTCTCAGTCTTTATCATGTCAAAGAATCAGTCAGATTACAAGCTGGTTGGGCCAACTTTGTGCATGAAAATAGTCTGAAAAAGGGTGATGTGTGCGTCTTTGTTTTGACTGACAAGGTCCAATATGTATTTGATGTTACAATTTTCCACACCACAGAAGCTGCGAATTGCACCTTTCCAGGCGAATAATGTATGCTATTTGTTTGGGTAGTGGTGCTCCATTATGTCTGCCTCCTGGATATACTCATGTTTGTTCTTTGTGTTTCCGTTAGGGGGAAGAAAAACAACCGGGGTTCAATTCAATGAAAAAAAATGGAAACCGAAGGCTGGATAGATTGAGTTCATAAATGTCATTCCATCAGAAATATAGTTGAACACGATGGATATATAGTTGAACAGGACAAATATTGAAAACTGGGGTTCATTCTAAATTATGCTTCTACTACTATTTTATATTTTGTACTGGTGTTCAACTATATATATATATTGTTTTTTTATCAAAGTTTGTCCCTATTTGCTTATATGTGATTATGTATTATTTCTTAACTATCATATGCAGAAGGTAACATTTATTGTCTCCGAGACCTTGTCTCAGACACATTAGGATAATATGTTATATGGGTAGGATTGGCTTGTGAAGTTGTTTTGCCAATGATCATAAATCGTGCAGTTGGTAAGCAATTGTATGTGTTCAAGGGAAGGATCTATAAGACTTTATACCATCATTAGTAAATTTGTTACTGTCATTTTGAAGAAGCACTAGAGAAGCCTGCTGCTGAAGATTTATTTTCTTCTTTCTTTCTTTTTGTCTGCTGCTGAATGGGAACTCTTTCATTATTTGTTAAAAGATGTAACGTTTATGGATAGATAATGTTTATTGGTTGAAGATAACGTTTATGGATAGATCATTGAGTTTTGAAAATTGCAGGGAGGTTTGATGGAGAACATAGCTGTACAATGGAAGGGTGATGCAGAAGTTTGTAAAGGCCAGTTAGGATAAGCACATGTTAAAGATGGCTGAATTTGCTATATTCAGTTGAGGGAACTAGAATTGGCAGGGTCACGCAGTTAATACCTAGTTAATACTGATTATCCTCTGAACTCTGAAGCCAAGCTTGTTGCTTGAAAGATGTAAAGAGAAAGGCACTGAATAACCATTTTGAGAACGTTTTGAGAGGACATGAAGCAGAGAATGCATCTTCCATTTTGACAATGACAGTATGGAGTGGAGCTGAACCTACTGAAGAAATTGTACCGAATCTCATTAGCATGAAATCCTGGGAGGTAGTTGACGTTATAAGAAGATTGCATTCCAAATCAAAAGGCTTGAAACAACTGACCCGAGCATTCAAAAGTCTTTGCACTTTTTTGCTCTGCTTCTTAAAATCAAAAGATTGCTTGCTTTGGTCAAAATAATTGATGTTGCTCCATAATCCCAGCGTGCCATCACAAGTGAGGAAGACAAGGAGTTAAACTATCATTTTCTTTTCCTTACAAAACTTTCTGGGGTAAACTAGATACATCATCGGCTTATACAAAATTGTACAACTCCGGATAGAAGTGCCAAAGGAAGCAACTAGCAAGAAAAGGTTCTCAGGGTGGTACAGTGCAGACCATAGTACTGGCTCTAAAACATAAGACAATACAGAGCAACATAATTACCCACAGCATTAAACTCTTTTCATCTTGTTACTTGTTGCATAAAAATTACCACAACGCAGCCATGAAAATATGTCAAGAAAATAAGACTCGACTTAAAAATAGTACAACTGAGTCAGTAGCCAACTTTACCAAATAATATGAAATAAAAACAACTATATCGCTTTAATTGTAAAATAATTCATTTAGTAAGACTAGTACCTCCATTCAGACCAGAACACTTATTATTATTTTTTTAATATCGAATAAACAACTGATTCGTTACATCTAGTTTGTTACGATGAGTTGAAGTCATAACTTCTCACTTGTATAATAGACTTAAACTATTAAACCATATGGTAGATACACTAGAATATTTTTACATTCCAATCTTGTAAAAACCACAGAATAAATAAATGATTAACAAATATGGTTTAACTAGCTTTCCTCCTAACCAACATTTGTCATCCACCACCACCGAGCCACCGCCATGCACCTCGCCGCCACACCCCACTAGAGCCTCGACTCAAACCAGATAGGGTTATCTTTCCTCCTAACCAACAGTTGTCGTCCGCCATCACAGAGCCACCGCCATGCACCTCGTCGCACCACCCCACCAGAGCCTCGACTCGGAGCCAGCACCCGATGCATCGCGCCACCCTTGTAAAAAGTTTGACCGCAAAGAAACTCTCACATCCACATCCAGCACCAACCAGTGCTCTTTCCAAGATCGATAATCAACCCTCAACCCAAGAAGACACACCGCACCACCGAATCAAATCTCTCATCATCTTTTAGACGAGCTCGACGAGGACGAAGATGAAATGCCATCAAATCTGAGCGCTCCCAACAAGGTGGTAGAAGTCTCATCATCCATGCCACCCTGGCCCAAACAGTGGAATAAATGTTTGTCACCGGGAAACGTACTTGTCGTGATTGTTATGGACGCACAAGCGCTAGACGCATACATTCAAAATTTAAATTATGATTCTCTTTGATTTGTCCTTAAGCTACTTTCATCTATACTAGCTCGCTTAAATTATATAGTGTGTCTATAAGATCAACTCCAACAACTTCTCTATATTTTAATTTTTCTCTATTTTAGGAAAAAATAAGATTATTTAATTCCAACAATTTCTGCATAATAAAAAATGTAACAAAAAAAAAAATTCCATAAATTTACAGCATGCTCTAAAGTTTTAAGGAAAGAATTCAGAGATCTAAAAGATTACTCTAAAATGGAGAAACTGTTGGAGTTGAAACATGGAGTACTATTCCACTAAGTTAGGAGACTAAGAGAGGAAAGAATTGTACATGTAAGGCGTCACACTTCATCTTAGACAAGCAAGTTCTTTAAACTACTCTAACCCTCGTGAAAACAACACATATTAAGCAACTCAGCGTATACTAAATCTATATTTATTTTCGGCTAAATGAGATCAATACCCTACAAAATGCAATTGCATAGAACACCAACATTTATGCACATGAATTCAAAGAACTAATTAACCAAGCACACGTTTAAATCTAAATTATCATGCTTTGCCGATTCCCTAGTTACTATCTTGTTACATATTTTCTTTACAATTTTAACATGCAATCCGTATTTTATCCTTGAAAAACCTTATACTGAACTTAAATACGAAATTAACATGCATATTGTAAAACCAAAACTCAATCCGAAACATATATAGACATACAATTCGAAACCAAAAATACATGCAAGTTTCATAGACAAAATCTAACATAATTACATACAACAATTGCTAAACCAAGAGTAGGGAGTAGATCACACTTTTCAAACACCTTTGGAGCCTTCGAACTGTGTTGATCCGGCGATGATGGTGGTGGCACGGTTGAGGTAATTTTGGTGAAGTAGGAGATGTGTTTTCGGCTAGCTATTGTATGTAGGATTTTTGGGAAACTTTGGTAGAGCTTTATGACTTGTGTTTTGTGCTAGAATGTGACAAGTTTTTCTGTGGAAAACTTAGGCTTTTTATAGGGAGAAGCCTGCACAAAATCGGCAAAGAAACCTAATATGAATTGGCAAAGGAAAAGATGATTTCCTTGCCGATTTTGGTTTGATTTCCTCTTCTTGTTCTTCTAGGATTTTTTTGCCGATTTCCTCTTGATATATTGCAGATTCTTGTCTTCATATTCCTTTGAAGATTCGGTGAAGCTTCTCCTAGTTGAACTCGGATAGCTTTTACTCAATACAGCCGGCAGTGCTTCTCCTTATCCTAACCGGACTAGGCATCCCTTGTTCATCTAGGACTTGCTTCTCTTTGTGGCTCTAAGCTTTGATTTTAGTCTTGGGAGAATTACTTAATAGTACCTGACCACATTTAAATTAACTCAAAACTCATTTTCCATATTTCTTATACAAATTAGGACATAAGCCCAAGCCCAAAAAATAAGTAGACCAAAATTGATTAAGTAATTAATGTAAAAATATCTAAAATACCCTTATTTTCGTGAAAATTACCAACTGCCACCCAGATCTAACAAGTTTCTCTCTCCTCCTTTTTTTAGTTTTTTTCAAGCAAATTTAAATTTTCCGGCTAAACTACCAGTAATTTGGAGGTGAGCCAATATATAAAGTTGTTCCTTATGTCATGGGCTTTCATTTAAGTACCATATTGCATATGTTTTGAGAAATTTTGAAATTTCGAATTTTGCTCACCAAAAACCACAGTAGCAGTTAGTATCTCAGTCGACAGTAGCAGCTAGATTTATAGTCAATAGTAGCAAGTGCTTTCCCACAGTAGCAGTTAGATACATAATCGACAGTAGCAGAGACCTTCCCAGCCAACAGTAGCACCTTTCAAATCGACAGTAGCAGTTACTTTCATGCTCGACAGTAGCAGGTACATTCCAAGTCGACAGTAGCAGGTGTCTTCCAAGTCGACAGTAGCAGGTGTCTTCCAAGTCGACAGTAGCAGTTAGTTTCCTAGTCGACAGTAGCAGCTAGTTTTGCAATAGACAGTAGCAGCTAGATTTGTAATAGACAGTAGCAACTAGTTTTGTAATAGACAGTAGCAGCAATTAGGACTAAATACATGCTTGTAAATATTAAGGACAAAAGAGTAAATTAGTTAATAACATGTGGCAGCTTGTTATGCACATGGTATTTATTTGTAAATTTTTGTCCTAATTTGTTCAATTAAATATGTAAGTGAGTTATTTGTAAAACAAATTGTTGTCATGTACTAATTTGTAGTTTGTCCTTTAGTCTTTACTTGTTTTGGAAGTTTCCTTGCAGCCACGAGCAGCCACGAAGGAAGACAGAAAAAAAAACTTTGGAAGTTCGCAGGAAGATCTCTCGGCAAGATTTTTTGCTCTCGGGTGCAGGGGCAGCAGGCGCCTGGTGCGCGCTCGTGCGCAGGACTTGCGATGGCGTGCGTGGCTTCTCGGCACAATGCGCAGACTTGCGCACATGGCTGGTACCATCGCGACAGCTTCGTGGACACGCGCGCAGGCAATAGCGGTAGCAAGGAAACAGTGATGATAGGCTGCAGTAAAGACTGCATGTGCGCAATATGTGTGCCCGTATTGGATACGTGATGCAGGTATCCGATACGTGGCATCATATGTCAAAACTTCGGCGGACACGTCTCGAATACCCCTTCGGATACGTTTGGCTCCTTTTTAGATACGAGTCGGACACGTGATGCCCGTGTCCGATACGTCTCGGCGGCATGGTGCCTTGGCTCAAGTGTGAACGCATGCTGGCTTGCGAGTGTCCGATACGTCTTCTCTTCTCAACAGATTTGACCTTTGTGTCTTCAATCGGGCATAACTTCTTCCAGAAAATAGGTGTTGATGCGATTTCAAATTCTGTGGAAACTAGACTCAGAGATCTTTCCATGCATATGTGGCACACCATCTAGTTCCAAATGAGATGTTCTAAGAAAATTCTGGAAGTTGAGTGATGTGCCCAGGAAATTCTTAGAACCTACTATATCCAAATTTGCAAGGCAATTTCCGGCATTTTCTTTAACTCCAATCACTCAAACTCTTTCCATTGCTCGATCATATATGTGTGTACTCCTTATAAGAGAAGAAAATCCCATCAAAAACAATATGAAAGCTTTTCAAAATCAACAAAACATATAATGACTTCGATTTTCAGCACTTTGTTAATTTTCTGTAAATTTCCAGCTTTTAAGTACGTTTTTGCAAAACTCTACCAAATATTCACTAATCTATATGATGACTCAATCTTAGATAAATAAGGGCTAAATAAAGCATAAACGAGGGTATAAACATATTAATATCGTAGCACTTTGTGCTCCTATCAATAAACTTTTTTTTCCCCAACTTTTTAGTGAATATGTCCGCAATTGCTGTGAAGAAAATATAGTAGTATTTTATCCATAATAGAGTACAGACTCATTTCAATGTGCCAAGTTGATCTCATTGAACGTACATGAGATTTTTAGCAACATGTAAGGTCGCATAATTATCACAATGTAAAATAGCTGTATTTGTAATAGGCATGCTGCTAACAAATAACGCAACCTAGCTAGTAAGCTCACATTAGGTACATGCTAGTGCGCCCTATACTTTACTTCTGCACTTGATAAAGAAATAATGTTTTGTCTCTTAGTCCTCCATGAATTGTAGGAATCTCCAACGAATATGCAAAAGCCCATAGCAGAGCGATGCGTGATAGAACAACCCACCCAATCATAATTACAAAATGTCTTCAAATTTAAGAAAATATGAGAACTAAGAAGCAAACTTTGACCATGAATCATATGTACGTCGTTGACATGGTTCATGCATAAACCAGTTGAGAATATGAGTTAAACATGTGATCTCGGGCTAGTGATGGTCAAGCATATTAAAGTCATTAAACGACCAACTAGACGACGAATGCAACATGGTATTTAAGTAATTCTCCCTTATTCGAAAGCTTGCATTCCTCTATATAAAATTCAACTACGTTAGCGCCTAAGTAAACACTATCTTTTATAATTTCTAGGACATATTTTCATTGAGATACGTAAATCCCGTTCTTAGAACGAGCTATTTCAATGCTTAAGAAAAGCTTCAGATGACCGAGGTCTTTGATACGAACACGAGTATGAAGAAACTACTTCGGGGCATTAATGGACTGAATTCAGTGATCAAAACACCGTGCACATAAATCAACAAAATAGTAATAGATGTACCATCCTTTCGAACAAATAAAGAATAATAATAAGCTTTGGATTGGAAAAACCAACAACAAGAGCAACTTATGTGAGCTTCAATAACCACTGTCCAGAAGCCTATTTGAGTCCATATAATGACTTATAAAGGCGATACACTACATTCTCTCCATGTTGCTAAAGATCAGGAAGATGAGATATATATATATTTATTCTGATGTATCATTCTTCCAAAAGCTTTCCAATTCAAGAGTACAATAGCTTCATCATAATTCAAGTTTTTTAACCTTATATAATTCGATTAATTTGATGCTCATCAGATAACAAATGTTTATTTTGTAACGCAATGAAAGCTATTGGTTGAAAAGGTGAATACAGTAGACAAGGGTTAAACCAGATTAAAAGGACAATAGTGAGATAAATCTCATAATGTTCTGAATTGTATTGAATTATTTTAAATTGTTTTATGAATATTACAACATAAAGGGTGCCTTTATATAGGCCCTAACTTATGACTAAATCATATTTAGTTTAGAAATAGGAAATAACAAATCTATTGGAAAAAAAAAAAAAAAACTCTTTTCACTCTGCCTCTTCTCTTCTGCCGCCGTGGATAGAGATCGGGTTTGGTTGAATCAAACCTTCCAAAACTTCCAAACTTATCCATATTTTCCTTCCATCATAATGGCCGGCGACGATGAATCTCCTACTCGGAGGAAGGATCTCTCTCCTTCCTATACCTCTGGCATGTCAGTGAGAGGCGGCACTACTACAAAAAACTCAATACACAACACAAATCAGACAACACTTTGAAAGTTACATGTTGTGTGAATCACTTAACTGTTTCAGACGACCTAAAGTGAATAATTTGTGTTGTATGATGGTACACATTTTTCATATTCTGAAAAAAAAAATTCCAGATTTTGTCACACAACTCTGAGACACATTTTCTGTTGTATGATTAATGAAAATCTGGGCGGCAGAATTCCCTCCGACATTGAAACTCAAATTTGGGCAAGGTCTAGATGGACAGACAACAAAGTTATTTTTTTGTGTTGTGTGATAATGTCACATCCTGCATTAGGTGTCACCAAGTGCAAAGTGACAAATACTTGTACAACAGAATTTCGTAGTTTTGTTGTATGAGTTGGTTTGCTTGTCATTGCCCCATTTTCATTTTGGCTCCAATGGCAGAGGTAGCCTTTCTGAAAGCGGGAAAGTTGCCTCCATGGTTTTTTGGTTTTGAAAAACATACATGTGCTACAATTCTCACAACAGTGTCTTTTGGTTCTGTTGTGCAATTGTTTTGCTGCTTCTACAAGAACACTCTTATGGAATACCTAGTATAAAGCAAAGTAAGTTGGTACAACTGTTTAAAAGTGTTTAGTTGTGTGAATGTAAACCTAATAAGGTCATGCCAAACTTGCCAAATTTTAGGGGAGCGGCAAATTTCCCTCTCTTCACAAAAACCCGTAGCTCTATTACTCTCACAAAAACCCCCTCTCTTCACAAAAACTCCTCTCTCTTTCTCTCGATCTGTCTGTCTCCCTCTTTCTCTCTGTCTCTGTCTCTCTTTCTCTGTCTCTCCCTCTTTCTCTCTATCTCTCTCTCTCTCTTTCTCTCTTTCTCTCCCTCTTTCTCTCTGTCTCTCTTTCTCACCCTCTTTCTCTATTTCTCTCTGTCTCTCTTTTCTTTCTGTCTCCCAGCCTCTCACAATGTTAGGGTTTTTAATTTGGGGCTTTCTTTGTTTGGTTGATCGTTTCAGAAGCTCAGTTTCGCTTTTGCAGGAGCAAGCTTGCTGGGCGGTAATCCTCCAACGATGCATCTGAGCCAATCCTTAATTTGGGGCTTTCTTCTCTACTCCTCACAAACAAAACAGCGATAAGATAAGGCAACAAACACTCTCCTCCCTCACTCACTCACTCCGTCCCTCCTCCCAAACAATGGAAGCCACTCTCACTACAAGAAAAAAAGGCTTTGCCGACGAAAAAAAAAAAAAACGGCCGACGAAACACTTTTTTCGTCGGCTATTCCCAAGAATGGCCGACGAAAATTTTTGTCGTCGGCAAAAAAAAAATTTCGTCGGCCATTCCCATAGAATGGCCGACGATTTTTTTTTTCGTCGGTAAAAATGAAAAATCGTCGGCTATACTCCTATAATGGCCGACGATTTAAAGTTTTCGTCGGCTATAAACTTTTGGAAGAATGGCCGACGAAACTTTTTTATTTCGTCGGCCATAAGTTTTTTTAAAAATAATTATTTTACGAATAATGGCCGACGAAAATTAATTATTTCGTCGGCCATAAATTATTTAAAAATAATTATTTTACGAACAATGGCCGACGAAAATTAATTATTTCGTCGGCCATACTTTTTTAAAAAATAATTATTTACGAACAATGGCCGACGAAAATTAAGTATTTCGTCGGCCATAAGTTTTAAAAAAAATAATTATACGATTATTTTTGACAGAAAACGACAAAAGAATAGCATAGCCGACGAATACTAGGTTTGATTTCGTCGGCTATGATTAAAAAAAAAAACAAAAAAAGAGCAGTTTCCATTTTCTATCACTATCGACAAACCATTGCTTCATCCTTCAAATGCAAATGTGTCGTGAAATAAGACATGACCAAAATATTGAAATACGGCTACGGTTGAAAAATGGGAAGATTCCGACAAAATCTGTGTGCCGAATGTTGCGGTTAACTGTTTTTTACTCCCGTTTTCCTATGGGTAGCCTGACGGTCGGTAAATATTTTGAGGAAAATTTTTATACGATTAGTCGCGTCTCATCAATCTGAAACTATTCTCTATTGAAGATCAGGCCAAAAAACGTCATTTAGACGGGCCAATTTCCGTTTTAAAGCGTTTAGAGGTTTGACTCACCCGGTTGACCGTCCCGATCGAGCCTTTAACGTTGTCAGATGTAGTTGGATTTTTTTTCATACATGTATTTAATCTTAATGGTGATATCTGACGGTTGGAATAGATTTTCCAAACTTTTAGATTCAAAATCGGAACATATGCACTAATGTTCCTTAACTTGTTTACTAAGTGTTTAAGTGAATGTATAGTTTCAAATAGTTACTATACGTACACTCTTCAAATGCAAATATGTCGTCAAATAAGATATGACCGAAATAATGAAATACGTCTACGGTTGAAAAATGACAAGATTCCGATAAAATCCGTGTGCCGAAATAATGAAATCAGTCAAAACCCGGTTTACTGCAGATTTGGCATCCGGCGTCCGAATGACGATTGTGATACCATTCCGGAAAGGGAACGACGCCAGGAACAAAACTCGTAGCTTTGCTACGACGTGTGGGCTTTTTCGGGCTTTCGAGTTCGTTTAGGGCCTCAAAACGGCATTTTAGTATGTTTTCATAGAATAGCCGACGAAACATTCAAATTTCGTCGGCTATTCTCTAAGTATAGCCGACGAATTCAAATATTTCGTCGGCTAAACTCTTGATCCGCGCCTTTTTATTGTCCGCCGTTGGATGGCTCAGATCCGACGGTTGTTGATTTTCCAAAGTATAGCCGACGAAATAAAAGATTTCGTCGGCTATACTTAGAGAATAGCCGACGAAATATTTTAATTTCGTCGGCTATTCTCTAAGTATAGCCGACGAAATATTTTTATTTCGTCGGCTATACTCCTTCTAAATCTTTTAAATCCTCCCGCCTTTTTTCTCTCCTCCTTCCCCCCCTCCTCCGGCCTCCTCTTCCTCCTTCCCCTCCTCCGGCCTCCTCCTCTTCCTCCTTCCCCTCCTCCTCCTCCTCCTTCCCCTCCTCCTCCTCCTCCTCCTCCTCCTCCTCCGGCCTCCTCCTCCTTCCCCTCCTTCCCCTCCTCCTTCCCCTCCTCCGGCCTCCTCCTCCTCCGGCCTCCTCCTCCTCCTCCTCCTTCCCCTCCTCCTCCTCCTTCTCCTCCTCCTCCTCCTCCTCCTCCTCCTTCTCCTTCTCCTCCTCCTCCGGCCTCCTCCTTCCCCTCCTCCTTCTCCTCCTCCTCCGACCTCCTCCTTCCCCTCCTCCTCCGGCCTCCTCCTCCTCCTTCCCCTCCTCCTCTTCCTCCTTCCCCTCCTCCTCCTTCCCCTCCTTCCCCTCCTCCTTCCCCTCCTCCGGCCTCCTCCTCCTCCTCCTCCTCCTTCCCCTCCTCCTCCTCCTCCTTCCCCTCCTCCTCCTCCTTCTCCTCCTCCTCCTTCTCCTTCTCCTCCTCCTCCGGCCTCCTCCTTCCCCTCCTCCTTCTCCTCCTCCTCCGACCTCCTCCTTCCCCTCCTCCTCCGGCCTCCTCCTCCTCCTTCCCCTCCTCCTCCTTCCCCTCCTCCGGCCTCCTCCTCCTCCTTCCCCTCCTCATTCCCCTCCTCCATCCAAAGCATAATTTAATTTTTTTTTTGCCTAAAATTTAAGAATAGCCGACGAATTTTACCAATTTTCGTCGGCTATAAGTTGTATAGCCGACGAAAATTCTAGTATTTCGTCGGCTATAACTAATTATGCCTATTAAAATATTAATATATTTCGAGGAAAGTAGCCGACGAAATTTTATTAAATCGTCGGCTATAGTTAAAACACAATAGCCGACGAAATTCGTCGGCCATACTTAATGGATTTCGTCGGCCATACTCAAAAATACCCGACGAAATTCGTCGGCTATTTCTCCCACGTTTGCCCGACGAATTTTTGGATTCGTCGGCCATATTTAACTATAGCCGACGAAATTTTTTTTTTCGTCGGCCATTGGTATTACCGACGGCGTATTACCGACGACTTATGGCCGACGAAATTTTCGTCGGCAGAGGGTATAGCCGACGAAAAAATGGAATGGCCGACGAAAAAATTTTCGTCGGCTATTCCCCCGTATCTGGTAGTGTCTCTTCACCTCAACTCCCCTAACCCGACCCGCCAACCCCTTCCTCTCCCTCCCGACCCGACCCACCACCCGACCCACTCATCTCACAATCCGATCCGCCATCTCCCGCACCAAAAAAGAAGAAACCGTCTCCACAATCAAATCAAACCTCGAAAGCTGTTACTTACTGGCCGGAATCTCCTACAAGGGTCTCACCGTAAAGCAATTCCAGGACCTCCGTAAAGCCCTACCGGAGTCGACGAAGCTCATCACAGCCAAGAACACCCTCGTCTTCAAAGCTTATGTGCACAAGTTGGAGGAGGAGAGCGGCGGCCAATAGTTGTGGTCAGGAGATGTGTAAGAGTGTATTTTGGCTTCCCTTGTTCAATCGCGTCTGAGCCACAAAGACCGACCCTTCTCTTTTCTCTTCTTCTTTCTTCTAAAGTTTGCCTCTTTTTTGGGGTTGGAGTGAGTTTAATCCAGAGCCACAAGGTTTTAGGTTAGCTTCTCCTTTCGTTATGTTTCATTGATTTTGGAATCAGGGTTTTTGGGTTCGATTCTGTTTATTTCGAGTTGGGTTTTCGTATTTGGTGAATTCTTCAATTCGTGTTTCTTGGATTGGTGGGTTGGTGTCGATTTTGAGCTCTGGCTTGAGTGTTTGGTGTCTGGGTATTTGAGATTGGTGAGTTTTGGAGCTTGGGTGGTGTTCAAAATCTGATTTTGTTGCTTATGGTTTATCTGTTAGTTTTTTTTTTTTTTGAAGTGTGTAGCTTTTTTGAATTTGAGATCGGTTTTAGGCTATAGGATATGTTTTTTTGAGATTTTGTTGGATGTTTATTTTGTTTTGTGGAGCTTGGTTGGTAAATTGTGTTCTGTTTTTGGTGATTTTGATTTTGAGAACTCTGACATGAGGAATGTAGTGTTGAAAGGATTGTGTGCTTTTATGTGTGGTCGATATGTATGCTTGGTGTTGATAGTAGTTTTGTTCCTTCGAAGGGTTTGATAGAGATTGACTTGGAATTGGAATCACAAGCTGCTACCCAAAAGGATTTGAGTCTACAATTAGGAATCCTGCATACATGTATTCGGTAAGGATTTCTCCTTTCTTCCTTTTTCTTTCTCTGATTCCTGACTTTTAGAGTTGAAAATTTCTGAACTTGGTTGGCACTGAGCTCTTGCATATTTTTGATTTGAGGTGAACTCGTGGAGATTTCGTGAAGAGGCTTATGCTTGAGGGGTTGCTACAAGGGCTTATCACTGAAGGTGTCAAGGTTTGTACCATGATATCTTTCGTTCTATATTGCTTTCTGTTGACCCTGGTATTCAGGGTGACCATGTCCAAATGAGTTCTATTAACCAAGTCCGCTTATTCAGGTTGTTGCAGCTGGAGCAAACCCTGTTCTAATCACACGTGGTATCGAGAAGACAACAAAAGCTCTTGTACGTGAGCTTAAGTTGATGTCCAAAGAGGTAAAGTGAACTGGTGTCCAATTTTTTTGGTATCAGCCATTGGCCTTGTTGATCATGATAATATTATTGCTTCATGTCATAGTGTTAACCTTCAAAACCGTTAAATTGCCAAGAACTAAAACAAGTTTTCAACACATTGCAGGTTGAAGACAGTGAACTAGCAGATGTGGCTGCTGTCAGTGCGGGAAACAACTATGAAGTAGGACAAATGATTGCTGAAGCCTTGAGTAAAGTGGGTCGAAAGGGTGTTGTGACACTTGAAGAGGGGAAAAGTGCTGAGAACAGTCTTTATGTTGTCGAAGGAATGCAATTTGATCGTGGTTATATTTCACCTTACTTTGTCACTGACAGTGAGAAAATGGCTGTTGAGTATGAGAACTGCAAGGTAAATATCATAAGCTGCTGTTTTTGTTTCTGAATGGATTTTATGTCGGTTATTGTAGTTTTGCATCCTAACACGAAGTTGTTTTCGCAGTTGCTTCTTGTTGATAAAAAGATAACAAATGCAAGAGACCTTATTAACATTTTGGAGGATGCCATTAGAGGAGGATATCCAGTTGTCATAATTGCCGAAGACATTGAACAAGAAGCTCTTGCAACTCTTGTTGTGAACAAGCTTAGAGGATCTCTAAAGATTGCTGCCCTAAAAGCTCCAGGATTTGGAGATCGCAAGAGCCAGTATCTTGATGATATTGCCATATTGACCGGAGGTATTTTCACTTCCACCTCTTTTTGTATGGTTTATCTTGACTTACTGAGTTTTCAATGATATAGGCCACCATTCTTCCCTCAGCATGGAAGGCAGGTGTAGGCTATGAGTCTTATTTTCTCGCACTTATGTGATGGTGATGTACTGTTATTTTGTGTAGGAACTGTGATTAGAGAAGAGGTAGGGCTTACATTGGACAATGTTGGGAAGGAGGTCATTGGCCACGCCTCAAAGGTGGTGCTTACAAAGGATACCAGCACAATTGTTGGTGATGGAAGTACCCAGGAAGCAGTTAACAAAAGAGTTGCGCAAATTAAAAACCTAATTGAGGTAAGACTCGCATTCAGGTGCAGTCCATAATTATTGTTGCTGTAACCTTACTAATTTGGACTACACATGCAGGCAGCAGAGCAGGAGTATGAAAAGGAAAAACAACAGTTGTTGTGTGTAAGATGCTTACCACTTTCAAACTCTTCAACTTAAACATGCTTAATGTGAAATGAACAGTTTTCCAGCTTGTGTTGCCATCTTAAGTAGCTGCTCATGATCCCTCATTTTGTATAACCAAAGTAATCATATATAATTTTGAAAAGTTTGGCTAGGGTATAGATCTTGGTTTCTGTCAAGAAGTGGATTTACTTTCTTTTTCTGTCCTAGGCATGGTGGGTGGTTATTGAATGCTGTATCATTATTTTCAAACTCTTAGTAATGGTTTTTCTGTTCAGCCTTGTAGCAATGCAGATTGTATGTAGAGAGAAAGATGGGAATTGTTTTGCAGATGCTTTCATCCAGTTTCATAGTTCTTTTTTCTTTAGGCAATAGCGTATTATGGCTTGACCTGTACTGGCTTCACAGGAGCAAGGATTTACAGATTATCGGTGTTACAAACAATATGCATCAGCGTCCAGGGAAAGGGTTACTTCCGCCAGTGGATGAGTATAGCAAAGGTTGAGGTAGTCTAGCAAACATTGTGTTTGGGGTGGTGAATTGTTTTGCATATAGAGAGAAAGATGGGAGGTAATGCTCTGTTACTTAAATTGTGGTTGAGGTGATTCTTTCATAGTTGGTTGAGGTAGTAGAGTTGCTGCAAAGGCTCTTTCATTCGAGGAAAAGCAAATGGGCAACAAGTCCTTTGTCTACGTAGACTTTTAGGTGAAGTTAGAAATTTGTTTTTGGAATCTGTATGCCATGTTTGAAACAATTGTGTACACATGCTACTTAAATGATATGGAAGTTTTATGCAATGTTTTAATGGTAATGGCTAGCTGATACTATTTTTATGGTAAAGCTTCAGGTTTTGATATACAACAGTTTATGTTTTTGTGAATATCATGTGTTGTACAATATGACTAAAAGCCACATCAAACCTGTGTCACAAAATCCTCAAATCTGTTGTTTGATTTGTAGAATCATACAACTCAATAAATATGAAACGAAACCAGTTGTCTGAATCAGACAACTAAATAAGTGGAAGATGAAATCTGTTGTGCGAATGAGACAACAGAATAAAATTGCAATATTCTGTTGTATGTTTAAAACTTACACAACATAAAAGTATGTATATTCTGTTGTATGAACTAGACATGTCAGTGCAGCGAATGCCAAGCCAGCCATGGCATGGCATATAAGTTGTACAACAGAAATTATAAGTTGGTTGTTGGACGTTTCATCACACAAGCTCGAGATATACAACGGTTTTTCCGAACTTACACAACGGTGCAGCACCGTTGTGTATTGAGTTTTTTGTAGTAGTGCGGCTGGGGGATTTCTTATCTTGTTTTTGCATGTTTGCTCTTTTCTCCTCTGTTTTCTGATCTATATCATCTGGGATTCGGATTGGTGATGGAGATTTGTGGTTGTATACTGATTGTTATTGATCGAGGCTGGATTGATGTTGGATGTGGCGACGTTCACTTACTCGTTTCGGGGTCTTGTAAGCTTGGGATACTAATTTTGATTAGTGGAAGTCTTGGGAATTTTTGGTGGTGGATGGGGTTCATACTATTGTTCTTGTTCTTGTTCGGATTTTTACTGGTCGACGATGGTGTGTTGCTGAATCTCATTTCTGGAATTGGGTTTGTGCCGCTGATGGTGGGAATGGTGCAGCGCGGTCCTAGAGGAGGGTTGGGTTGGCGACCTGTTTTGTGGGTTGAGAGTCTTTCGGATGGTGTTGTGATGTGCCACGTCTGGTTTCATTATTGCAATGACGGTAGAATTTTGGCGTTGCCGGTGGTTGTTTGGCGGCGGTGGTCTCTCTGCTAGGGCTGAGTATGATTGGGCATGGACTTGGGTCCACTGGACCTGCATATGAGAATGTTCTGATTGGGTTTAATTGGGCTCTCACATTGGTTTGGGCTTGGCTCGGTTGTGTAGGTTTGGTTGGATTGGGTCTTTATGGCCCAAAGCAAGATCTAGTTTTTTGAATCAATTGGCAGTCTTGATAACATTGGTTGTTACCCTTTAATGTTGCTTCTAAGTATATCTAGACTGTGAAAATAAAAGTGCAATAAACGATCTTTAGAAGGTGAATATACTTTTGATTATTAGGTACCTAGGTGCCAGATAGGTATTTAGTACGTATATGGAGTAATTCTTATTTTCGGCCCTCACGGGTGTTTTATTCATTGTAATGTTTGCTGAGTAATACATTTCTTGACAACTAATTAAAAAAAAAAATCTATTGGAACTAGAAATCCTTACTGAATTATAACTCTAGACATAAAAGTGAACCTATTGATAAGAAACCTATGCTTACTTACGACGTTGTTTTCCGATGCGATTCTCAAGTTATTCCTCGAACTCCTCGCGTAAGTCGTTCTACATCAGTCTCTCCCACTTGAAAAGAACTCGTCCTCGAGTGAATATCAGGATAAGAAGCATGTTCATCAGTACGAAATTCTTGGATATCACTTACACTGAAGGTCTTTGAAATTCCCATAGACTAAAGCAAATCAATGATGTAGGCATTATCATTGATCTTTTGTAGAATCTTGTAAGGTCCATACTTGTGAGGCTGAAGCTTGTTATAAGTGTCAATGGAAACCTTTCTCTATGCAAGTAGATCATGACATAATCTCCTTCTTTGAACATTTTCTCTCTTCTATGTGAATCTTCATGGGCTTTGTATTTAGCATTGCTTGATTCAAGCTTCTTCTTGACCTCATCTTGAACATCATGCACTTCTTTAGTTATAGACTCGGCTGCCACACTAAA
Source organism: Potentilla sterilis (assembly GCA_963682095.1). Taxonomy (NCBI): domain Eukaryota; kingdom Viridiplantae; phylum Streptophyta; class Magnoliopsida; order Rosales; family Rosaceae; genus Potentilla; species Potentilla sterilis. The sequence continues at coordinate 15,870,754 of OY821766.1, read as the reverse complement.
GCTTTTATCCTTAGATATATTTGTCAAGTCAACAACATATTTTGGTGGAGAGACGTACACCACAGAAAATGGAGTTCTTCCAATTGATCGATGAATAGAATTGTTGTAGGCAAACTCAACTTGTGGCAATGCATAGTCTCATTGTTGTGGCTTATCCCCACAAATAATCAGAATCATATTTCCCAATATTCGATTCGTAACCTCGGTTTGACCATCAGTTTGTGGGTGAGCGGTGCTACTACGATTAAGAGAAGTCTCGAAAATCTTCCATAAGGTAATCCAAAAGTGGCTTAGAAATTTTGTATCTCGATCAGATGTGATACTACGAGGTACTCCATGCAAACGAACAACTTCTCGAAAAAATAACTTAGCAATGTGAGAGGCATCGGAGGTCTTCCGTCAAGGAATGAAGTGTGCCATTTTAGAAAATCTATCAACCACCACGAAGATGGAATTGACCCCACGTTGCGTTTGAGGTAGCCCAAGAATAAAGTCTATGCTAAGATCTTCCCAAATGCCATCTGAAACCAGTAATAGCATAAATGGACCTGTGTTTTGTGATTACCCCTTTGAAATTTGGCAAATATAACACTTCCAAATTATGTTGCCAACATCTTTCTTTAAATGTGACCAATAATACATTTCTTAAACATGGCTCACGTTTCACACACTTGCTCCAAATGCCTTTAAAATCTTCATCTGCCTCATATAGCTCCTTAAAAAACTCAAAGCCCATGACTTCTTGGTTCAATGTTATCAATAGTTGGCTCCTCCGACTTAATGCATCGGCCACATGATTTAGGGTCCAGGACTTGTGCTGAATCACGAAAGGAAATATGTGTTAGAATGTAGCCCAACGTTCATGCATCTTGCTCACACTCTTTTAGCTATTAATGTACTTCAAGGCTTCATGATCGGTGTAGAGAACAAACTCACGTTGCACCAAGTAATGCTCCTATTTTTTTAATGCTTGAACCACAACATAAAATTCTTGATCATAGGTACTCCACTTTTGACGAGCTTCGCTTAACTTCTCACTAAAATATGTCACCGGCTTTCTTTCTTGAGATAAAACTGGGCCAACTTCTACACCACAAGCATCACACTCTACCTCAAAAACTTTGTCAAAATTTGAATTGATAAGGCTAATACCGGAGCTGTGCACAATTTATGCTTGATTAATGCAAAAAAAAATTCTTGCTCATCTCCCTATTGGAATTTTCCTTTCTTCAAGCACTCGGTGATTGGTGCGGTAATTGCACTAAACTTTAGAAAAAATCACTGATAAAAAGTTGCTAAGCCATGGAAACTTCGCACATCATTGACGAACTTTAGAGTAAGCCAATATATCCTTAATTGCCTTCACCTTGTCTTCATCCACATGTATTCCTTCAGCGCTTACTACATATCCTAAGAATAACAACTTGTCTGCGAGGAGAGTACACTTCTTCAAGTTAATATATAGTAGATTTTCTTGAAGAATTTGAAGGACTTGTTTAATATGATCTAGGTGCTCCTTTTCTAACTTGCTATATATAAGAATATTGTCGAAGTAGACAACTATGCACATGAACGGCACAGAGACTAATGCTCTCGACACACATCATTTTGTTATGATAATTCTACAGCTTATGCCAAACCAATCTACCTTCAAATTAAATTTTTTTAACTGTTCCAAAAGATTCACATAATCAAGGGCTTGTAGATTTTTTTTTGGCTCAAACATTTTTACTATCACATTTATCCCTTTATTATTAGCATATTGTTCACCTTCAATCTCTTCTCCTCTAGATTTTTTTTAATTTGAGTTTTCTATAGTCCCACTAGGTCGATCTCCATCTCATATTGAGTTACCCCTAAAATTTGCTAAGAAACCATTATCTTCAAACCTATCAACAATTCAACATTTGTTATTTAACCTATTCCACTAGTTCTCCATAATCCTACCATGAAAACATTTTTTTCTTCAACAGTTAATAATATATTCACATGTAACACTTGAGATTTCTTGACAAGTAGATAGTCAGGCACGTTGAGATATGCGTAATTGGTATTTGCGATGAAAGCTCTCCAACAACTATATCATAGATAAACTCAGGCTCAAACCTGTTTATCAAAAAATACACAATTTATTCAATAAAATGACAAGTATCACAACTGCCACTCTCCCTCTCTACACTGACTCTATTACTACTTTGCTCACTTTGCAACTAATAACGTGACCGAAAACTTTTCATCGTCATCCCATGGATCAAAACTAACTTGACCCACTGAATACTGAAAGAGATTTGCCGCTCGCTCTTTCGCTCTATTTGGTTTGAACCCTAGTCACTACAGGAAAATATCCCTTTAGAGACAAAATTATAGGAGACCAACCATATATCTGTCTCTAATAACTATTATGGGTGACAAAAAAAATTAGTTTGTCACTAAAATATCGCCATATTAGATTAGATTTGCGTTGTGTTTGCGTGATAAAATAAGAAGGAAATGAGAAGAAATATTTTTGTCGCTCAATCTTTTGTGTGTCAAAATAAAATTTAGTTCCTAATACATTTTGGAATTTGGCAATTCTCCGTCATTCTGTCGGCGGGAATTTTTTTTTTTTTTGAGAATACGGCGGGAATTTTTCTGGCAGGCGTGGTACTGAAAGAAGCTCGATACTGAACCTCTAAACCTAAAATTTAAGAACGTCTTCTGAAAAATATAAAAGATGAATTATTAGATATATAAATTTTTTCCTTTATAGTCAGGCAAGTAATCAAATAAGACTTCCAACCACCAACCAAATAAGGCTTCTTCTTCCTCTTCTCTTGTTTTTCTTCTCCGTTGAAATTCTGTCAGTCACCATCACAATTTCCAAACAAATAAGACATCCAATCCTAAAGCTGCAAACGACTCACCACCCCCATGTAGATGGATGCACTTTCTATATATCTAATCTTTTCTGTCTCTACTTCCCTATCCAGATAATCACCTTGAATCACCACCAACCAAATAAGGCTTCTTCTCCCTCTCCTCTTGTGTTTTGATCGATCAGGTATATTGTACATAGTTTCTTTCATCTTTGTCTTTATCTTTGATTAGGTAATTTAATTGAACAATGGGTTCTTATTTTGGTCTTTCTTTCGGTTTTCGATTGGGAGAAGGATAAGGAGAAGGTCGGTTTCTATTTTGGTTGGGCTTGCTGCGGGTGTTGGAGTTTGGTTTTGGTTAGCAGTAATTGAATTTCTGTAGGTTGAGCTATTTGCGTGAAATCTCCAGTCTTCTATGGTTGAGCTATTTGCGTGAAATCTCCATGTGTTAGAACACTGTTCCTCATACATTTGGCCATTAACGACTCTTTAACTAAATTTTTGGCCAGGTCATTACAGATTTGACCCCTTTAGTGGGTTCTGTGGTGTATCTAGATAAAGGGTCTACTGGATGTGAAGCTTTTTAGGGTGATAGACTTTCAGGTCTCAATATTGTTGTTCTCGTGGAGGCAAGCCTATTCTTTCCCTCATACTTTCTCTCTCTATCTGCTCAGAATTGTTATCATATTCTTGTTAGCCCTTCTTAATTCTCTTTGTTATGTAAATTCTGTGTTTTTTTGTTTTGTTTTTTTATATTTTTGTTAGCCCTTCTTAATATTATTGGTTTGTTTATGGATATGTAGTGTTAATGAAATTGCATATTTGTTGATTGAATAAGGATTAGCAAGCACACACATATTGTTATTATTCTTTGCTGCTATTTGAAGTTGATGTGATGACCTTGGGTTGTCTATATATTGCTTATTTTAAGGATGTCTAGTGCTTGCTTAGCAGGGTTTAAATGGATAGGAAGTGGATTCGTAATAGACATCTTAGGTACAAACAAGAATATATAGATGGGGTTGAATTATTCCTTAAAGTTGCTGCAAAACATGTGGATGTTCATAACAAGACACCTAGTCCGTGCATTAAGTGTCAAAATAAAAAAAGCCAGACTGTACCTACTATCCGAACGCATTTAGTCAAAGATGGTATGTTAGAGACTTATGAGATATGGCATAAACATGGTGAAAAGTTGGGAAATCTACTTCCTCCTATTGTTCAAGATGAACCTGAACCTAATAATGTCAGTAATAATATCTTGAATGATGCATTCTCACTTGTTCCAGAGGTTGAAGATATTGATATGGGTGTAGGAGATGATACATTGGGTGAGATGGGAGATGATTTAGGAAATCAAGGTCATAATGTACATAGGCTACAAGCTGATAAGTATGAAAAATTACTTGCTGAAGCCCCAGCGGGAATTTTTCCCAGGTTGCGATCGTCATAGTGTTTTGACAGCTATGGTCAAACTTATACATTGCAAAGTCCTTAGCCATTGGACTAATAAGTCTTTTGATAGATTGTTGGAGACGTTGGTTTAGATTTGTCCTAAACCTAACAACATTCCTTTGTCATTCTATGAAGCAAATAAGATGCTTAAAAAATTGGGTATGGGTTATGAAAAGATCGATGTGTGTAAGAATGACTGTTTTCTATTTTACAAAGATGATGCATGGAGACAAAAATGTCCAGTGTGTGATGAGGATAGAAATAAACGTGGTCCTAGTTCTAATGATGGTGAGAAGAAGAAGAAGATCCCACATAAAGTCTTGTGGTATTTTCCAATTAAACCGAGATTGGAGAGATTGTTTATGTCTAGGCACACTGCTACTGAAATGAGGTGGCATAAAGAAAGACGTAGTGATGAGAACGGTGTTATGAGGCATCCAGCTGATTTTACCAATTTTTATTCTACCAATTTTGAGTTACATAGAATGACAACAATTGCTTTTTCTTTCAAAAGAGGTGTTATTCTTAGATTGGGAACTAGGTCTACCAATGAAAAGCGACCTAAAAGGAAATTAAAAATTTAAGATCATTGAACTTTTTTTTTCCTTTCTTATTGGTCTCTAGTGGCTAAAAAGTGTATTTTTATTGCAATCATGTTTCTTTCAATAAATATAACTCTTTGATTATAAATCTGATTACCAAGAGTTCATTACATTTAGCCATGTAGGTTTCATCATTGATATTGGTACTTTGCCTTTTTTTTTTTTTTTTTTTTTTTATTTTTTTTTATTTTCTGATCACTGAATGAATATCTAAGATTTATTCCATCTACGCTTGAACTATTGGCTGCCTTAGAGGCCCCTGATCTGTGTCGACGTGATTGGAAACATCTCTACACCTTTGTAAGTTGCTAACATAGTCGATATTCTTAATTCAATTTAAACAATTGATTTTGCATATTTCCAAGATTTTGTTTAGTTTGTGTATGATGCCACAAACGTCGGGATACCCTATATATAACAATATCGATGTAATAAACGAACTCGTGTATTACAAAACATGTGCGTAACAGCCCAGCCCATACACTTAGGATATTGTCCGCTTTGGGCCCCGCCCTCACAGTTTTCTCTTTGGGAGCTCCATAGCAATTTCCCAGTAGATCACCCATCCTGGTATTGCTCTGGACTCAGCAAGCTTAATTTCGGAGTTCCCATCCCCCCGAAGCCATTGAGCCCCCAAAACGAGTCCTTATGTATTGAGCTAGCTCTGCATATATAAGCACAACATCCACTCTCCTCCGGGCTATGTGGGATTCGTGACCTGCCTACCTACTAGCTTCCCTAGCTCGGTCAGGTCAGGGTCATCACAATCCACCCCCCTTAGGGTCCGACGTCCGCGTCGGCACACTTCTGGCAGAGGACATGCTCTGATACCAATTGTAACAGCCCAGCCCATACACTTAGGATATTGTCCATTTTGGGCCCCGCCCTCACGGTTTTGTCTTTGGGAGCTCTAGACCAATTTTCCAGTAGGTCACCAATCTTAGTATTGCTCTGGACTCAACAAGCTTAACTTCGGAGTTCTCATCCACTTCGAAGCCATTGAGCCCCTAAAACGCGTCCTTATGTATTGAACTAGCTCTGCATATATAAGCACAACATCCACTCTCCCCCGGGTGATGTGGGATGCGTGACCTACCTACCTGTTAGCTTCCCTAGCCAGGTCAGATCAGGTCATCACAGTGTGCAACCATATGAAATATCATATGAAGCTGCATGATGAGAGTGAACTATACTTGCGCATTTCATCAATCATTTCCACATGTGACGATTCTATTGTTGAAGTTTTTAAGAACCTATGCTACATATGACACGAGTATTAACCTGGAACTCGTCAGAGTTTGGAGGAGTCTATTCCGGAGCAACTCGTGGAACAGTTTGAAGTTCAATTTGCAATTCAGTGCATTATCCAAAGTTGTTTTTAACTCCAAATTTTTTTTCTTTTTCTTTTAAACGAACTCTAAAGTTTATTGTTCTTATTCAAAGTTTTATTTATTTTCAAAATAGCTCATGAGATGTCCCATGTATGGCACTCCTTAAGTTATAGTTTATTATCCATAACTATTTTCTCAGTAGCTAAATAGTTTTGTACTATGCACAACCCAAGTGAATTTTTATGTTCTAATCATGCAAGGAAAAAGGTAACTACTTACAACATTTTCAGCAATGCCAGTCATGCATATTTTTGTTATATTTTAGCCAAATAGTTATAAAGTCATTTTGGCTAACCACATAACCCACAATAGACAAAGTTTTAGCTAAAAAAATTTCCTGCAACATCACTAGACCTCCGTTCCTTTTTCTTTTTTGGGTCAATCAACCTCAATTTCTTAAACTATTTGTTTTTACAATTTGACAACAAAGTTGTTTAATGACATCAAACTCAGAAAAAAAAAATACGTGACTCTAAGCATGAAAGTCTCATTTTAAATGCGGTTATGTAGTGTAGTAATTCAACAGAAATTGAGGTTCAAATGAGTAAATTTAAAGATCTGAAAATAAACTTTCGTTTATTATTATTATTATGATCATTATCATTATTATGAATAAAAGGACTGTGCAACTGCCCTCAAGCCTTTATTAATGAAACTGTCGAATACAAAGACGACACATAGAGTCTAAATCCCTGATTATAATAAACATCTAGTAGAACTCGAGAAATAATATTGAGAATCTGTATCAAGTATATATATTCTAACAAGCACCAACTAGCAAAAAGTATTGCCTTAATGACGTGCTTTGTCACAACGGTGACATAATAGAAAGATTAGTAGACATGTAGCACGATTACATATAATAATATCTAATAATACAATTTTCTTACTATATTAATTGCGGCCGGAAAAGTAACACGACGACATTTAGTTTCATTTTTTTTTAATTCACCTTTAACATTGACAATCCAGCTCTAGGGAGAAGTAGGTCTTTCAGTTCATTTTATTGGCAGCCAACATTTGTCCCCATTTTACCAGCTCTAGACAATATTTTTGCAGAGATATTTTTATGTGGCCATTTTTTATTATGGAAGGTTAAATTTACACTTCCAGAATTATATTCCACACTCCCATATGAATTTTTAATAAATTTCCTACACAATCCTACGTAATACGGAAGCGCCATCTTACTTGCGTTTTCTGCTTCAGAAGCGAAATCGTCTTGGAAGCGGTCGGAAGTGCGCTTCTGGGAAAAAGAGGATTTGGAAACGCTATAGAATCGCGAGTTTCTGATTTGGAAGCGTGGCGGAAGCTTTAATTTGCTAATTTAAAACTGCTATTTTTTCGAAGTCGTCTCCGATTAAATCCAACCGATGAAGATGCTACCTCTGATATGAATCCATTAATTGGTCTTCAGAGATGCGATATTTATCTTCTCAACCCTTTCAAGATTCTATCTTAAATTAATTGGACGGTGTTGGTATAGACTACAGATAATTGGAGATCGATTTTTCACGAAAGGGAGGAGAGTCTAGGAGGGAGAGAGACTAGTGGTGCGGGCGTCGATGGGGGCGGAGCCGATGGGGAAAGTGAAGCTTGGAGGCTAATTGATGGGGGGTCTGTGAAGGAGAAGAGGTGGGAGTACTCTAGAATACTAAGAATCATTTATCAGATTTTGGAAGAATATGAAGTCATCGTTAAGAGTGAAAGCCTAGAAGGTGATCTATGATGCAATCATACGCATGCATGTCTTTGATAGAGATGTTGTGACCAATTGTGTTTTGGTTTTTTGATTTAATCTCGATCGTCCAATATCATTAAAGGAGATCCAACGATTGTCATACACTACAAGAAAAAATACCTTAGACGACGAAAATAAAAAAATTTCGTCGCCTAAGACATGTTAGCCGACGAAACCCCAAATCGTCGTCTAAGAAAAAATATTCGTCGTCTAAGAACACTCTTAGACGACGAACAAAACTTTTTGTCGTCTAAGAAAAGATCCTGACGACGAAAACATGAGTCGTTGGCATAGGTAATTTCTTAGACGATGAAAAGAAATTTCGTCGCCTAAGAAAAACACTAAGACGACGAAATAAGAAATTTCCTCGCCTAAGTACTCACTAAGATGACGAAAATATTTTTTTCGTCGGCTAAGAAAGTCCCCTTTCCAACGAATAAGTTGTCGTTGTCTATTTTTTTTATTGGACGACGAAAACAAAGTTTCGTCGTCTTAGTTTTTTCTTAGGCGAGGAATATTTTTATTTCGTCGTCTTAGTGGTTTTCTTAGGCGAAGAAATCAAAAGTTTCGTCGTCTAAGTGATCCCAGGCTATATAAGTTGAACTGGTTTCCAGATCGGGAAAACAAGAAAAATTTTCCTCCCACAAAATTTTTCCACTGATTTTCATTTTTGGATGTGAAAACCTTCAAGGCAGGTCTTCTTAAGGCTTCTCCGATCCACTCCTACCCATCGAATTTTAACTTGGTATGATCTCTTTTTTCATCTTTTTCAACAAATATTTCCATTTTCATTTCCATTTTTTCTATTGAAATATATCCATTTTTTGTGTGGTTATATACAAAATCATGCATATTGTGATGAGGTGATAGTATATATATTAATCCTTTTGTTGATCCATATAATTAATTGTTGGCTTTTTTGAAATTGTTGAATTATATATATATTAATTTGTGATATAAATTAATATCTTAATTAATTAAATTAATAATTGTTATTATTATAAGAAAATCATTGTTTTATGATTTATAATTAGCGGTGAATGAAAAAATGATTATTTCTTTAATTCACTGATGTACATGCATTTATATATATTCTTAGAAATCTCGTTCGAGAATCATGGAGAGATTCTTGAATTGTCCCATTTTTGGACAGTTTGGGAGCATAGGACTTTGTTTCCCAGTTTGTATAGGTCTTCTGTATTCGTTTGCGGTCATGGGTATATATTTGAACGGGGTCTCCCAAAACTGTTCTTCGAGTGCATACTAGGTATATAGATATTCGTGCACTTGAGGAACTGTGGGGAGATGCTGTCAAAATTTTCCTACGACTGAAAACAAACATAGAAGACTTACAAACTGTGAAACAAAGTCGTGTGCTCCTGAATGGGATTAGGACCCTAACCGGAGGCATAAGGTGGAGAACAAACATGCATGTTTGTTGCTTAATTTGTGATTATTTGTTATTTATTATCTTATATATGACAGGTGATGGATATAGACAAGAGTTGGATGCAGTACCCCAAGGGAAGCATTGAATACTAACAAGGAGTACGCATTTTTTTGGATTTTGTACGTGAACATGGTGGAGGAAAGAAAATACACATGTGTCCATGTTTAAGTTGTATGAACACTAAGTTGAAGACGATAGTCAGAATCTACGATCACCTGAGTAATAGAGGTATTATGCGTAATTATACAACATGGAGTAAACACGGTGAAGTAGCGGTTTATGAATCTACGGTTGCCGAAATCCAAGCGGGATACCATGACCGGACATCTAGTGGTGCTTTTGACCCTTATGAAGACCCGGCTATGAACATTCTACATGACACTTTTCCTACATTTGCTCCAATACACCAGGAAGAGCCCATTTATGATGATACCACTGATGCCACAATTCCTCTTGTTGACAGTGGTGAATATGATAAGTATACCAGACTCCTTGCTCAAGTGCAGATCTCATTATTCGAGGGTAGTCCTCACACTGTTTTAGGAACCATCATCTCACAGATGCAGTTGAAAGTCAAGAGTAGGTGGACAAATGACTCTTTTGATAGTCTGCTAAAACAGTGTAAGGAAACTCTTCCACAACCTAACTATCTATCTGATAGTCCTAACTATCTATCTGATAGTTATTACAAGGTACAGAAGATATTGGGCGATCTCGATCTCAGTTATAACAAAATCCATGCCTGCAAGAACAACTGTGTTTTGTTTTACAAAGAGAAAGCCGAGCTTGATGAATGTCCCATATGCCACGCGTGGAGGTAGGAGCAAGACACTTTAAGGAAAACAGTGTTCCTGTGAAGGTACTTCGTCATTTCTCTTTAATTCCTAGATTGAAGCGTCTTTACATGTCTTTACACACATCAAAAGAAATGAGATGGTATGGAGAGAGAAGGACAGATGATGATACTCTCAGACACCCTGCAGATGGCGAGGTGTGGAAGTCCTTTGACAGATCATTCCCACATTTTGCAAGAGATGTTAGAAATGTAAGACTCGGTCTTGTCTCAGATGGATTCAATCCCTATGGAAATATGAGTTTGAGTCATAGTACATGGCCTGTTATTCTTGTGTCGTACAACCTGCCTCCTTGGATGTGTATGAAGAAGAAATTTAGTATGATGTCTCTGTTAATTCCCAGCCCAAAGTCTCCAGGAAAGTGTCTGGATGTCTATCTACAATCTTTGATCGACGAGCTGTTAGACTTATGGGAAAATTGAGCTCTTACCTTTGACAGGCACAGTGGAAGATCATTTATGATGAGAGCAATGCTGATGTTTACCATAAGTGATTTTCCTGGTGATGGGACGCCGTCTTCACTGGCCACAAGTGTTTTCGTAATCCCTTCTCCTTCAGATACTGACGTGCTTTCAAAGTGTCCTTACTCTTTCCTTTGATATCAAGAACTGTTCCCACAATGCTGTCACTCACATTCTTTTTTATGTGCATGACATCTAGGGTGTGCCTAATAATCAATTTCGGCCAGTAAGGCAAACCATAGAATGCACTCTTATGTGCAAAACACTTGTACTCGTCAGGGCGTTCCGGAACTGGTATTGTGGTATCATCGCTCAACACCCCGAAATCGAAAGAGTTCAGCTTCTCCAAAATTTCATCACCGTTCCAGGGACGGGGTTTAGGACGAAGCTCTACTGTTTTATCAAATGCTTTAGCATGAAATCGCCACTGGTGGTCAGCTGGAAGCCATCTACGGTGACCCAAGTAACACACCTTCCTAGCGCACCAAACAGAATGGACTTCGTTCAAGCAAACAGGACAAGCTTTATAACCTTTAGTTGCCTGAGACGAACGTATCATGGGCAGAATCTCAGCAAATATACGTGGGACACGTCACTGGATACCTCTGGGCCTATGTCGGATATGAGATGTCATGTGTCGGATACGGGATGTGATGATCTATATACGACATGTCATCTCGACTGGTCCTCGGCAGCGGCTGTGCATGCCGCATGTCATGATGTCCGACATTCTCTTTCCTTCTCAGCAAATTTGACCTTTGTGTCTTGATTCAGACATAACTTTCTCCATAAAATAGCTATTGATACGATTTTATATTCTGTATAAACTAGACTCATAGAGCTTTCTTTGCATATATCGCACGCATTTTGGTTCCAAGTGACCCATTCTGGAGAAATTATGGCAGTAAATGATAAGAGCACAATGTGCGATGATATTAATATGCTTATGCCCTCGTTTATGCTTTGTTTAACCTTTATTTATCTAAGATAGAGTCATAATTTAGTTTATTGTCAATTTGGTTGAGTTTTGGCAAAAGTTGGTTAATAATCCGAAAATAATGTAAAATGTCTCTTTTTCGTGATTCTGAGACTCGTGGAATTGTGACTTATCCTTTTCCAAATTTGATGAAATTTGGTTTACATTTTTTTGGTAAGCTAATGTGTGTTGTTCAAAAATTCAGATCAATCGGAGTTTGGGAAGTCACCCAAACGATGGCTGCAACTTGGCAGTTTGAGCAAAACGATCCAGGGACTACTATGATTTTTCCTGGGGCTGTGTCCTAATTTCCAAAATTTCTGTACGACGCATCACTTGGAACTAGAGGACATGCCTTATATGGATGGAAAGCCCCATGTGTCTAATTTCTCCAGGACTTGGAATCACATCAATCGGAGCAATGAGGAAAAAGTTATGCTCGACTAAAGACACAAAGGTGACAAGTCTAAGCAATGGACTATAAACACAAAGCGCTACTTGGGAGGCAACCCAAGTCGATCAAAGACAAGTGAAGGAGCCATCACCGAAAGTTTGAAATTTCTTAACCCTTCTCTTTTCCTTTGGTTTGTGATGATAGGTTGGAATGTGTTAGACTATTACATGCTTAGGAAATTCGTTGATATAGTTTTCTGCTTACATTGAGGACAATGTAATTTTCTAAGTGTGGGGTGGGATAACGTATTCCGTTTATGTTTTCGTGTGCTTAGTTTAGAAAAGAAAATTTAGAAAATTGTAATATAGAAATAGAGTGTTTAATAAAATTTAGAAAATTGTTTGTTTCGAGTCTTAGGATGCCCCTAATATGTCAATGATGTTTTTCTTCTCTTTGCATACATAGATGATAGTTGTGCATACAATTAAAATTGTGAGTTTCATGGATTATGTGCATTGGTAGGAGCACGTAGGACTTGATGATTAATAAAGCATGCATGTTTTAGCTAGTTTTGTTTCCATAATAACCTATGTGAGCTTTAGAGCCAAATTGCTTTCTTCATGAGTGCTAAATTTCTGAAAATTTCGAGCATCCTATTATGTGAACCTCATTATTCTTTGCATATTCAATGATTATGTGCCATAGTTTTTAATGAACTTTAGAATGCTAGAACTTACTCTTGTTGATTTTCAAAACGTTTTTAGTCATAAAATACCTTGATTTTGAAAGTGATTGAAAAGATCTTTTAGGTTTACCACCATTGCTAAATAAAGCATGTGCTTATTTGTGCCCGTCGTGGGACACCTTAGTAAACCCCTTTTGAGCCTACGATTAGCCTTTTTATTTCATCACCCTTAAACACTTTCCATGAGCTTAGTATAGTGATACCTTTACCTTATCTCAAAGTGTTGGCAAAACTTGATTTTTGAAGGAGTTTTCGCGTGAAGTGATGAAGAAGAACAAGTGTGGGGTAGACTTAGCCATTAAATGTGTATGAAAAATATATGCATGTCGTGCTTTAATAAAGAAAAGAAAAAGGAAAGTAGTGCTCGGACCAAAAGAAAAAAAAGAAAAAAAGGAATCGAGAGCAAGGAAATTATAGGAAAAGCATAGGGCACGGCATTGAAAAATTTATCATGGTTTGAGTCTTGAAAAATAATTGTGGTGATGTTTTAGGGAGTTAAGAATGAAGGAAGGGTCCAACATGAAGAATTCGGTCCTTGATGAGAAGACATAAGGAGATTCGAGCTTTGCTAAAGTACATGGTGACGTTTTGAGCCTCCTTATCCAAAGTATCGAATACCTCTTAGCCTAGCCCTATTGCATTCCCTTTATTGATCTTTTCATGATTCTTAAGACGACGGTTAAATTTGATGTGGAGATTATCTCAAGAGTAAGCATATGGTTTTGGTTTATTGGTACACATAGTTGTTATTTGAGGTTTTTCCATAAAATTTCACAAAGTGCTTTCGTTTCATGATATATGCAAGTTACTCTTCGTAATTCATTATCTTTCTCTTGCATATACTTATGAGTGAATAACCAGGCTTCGAGAGAAAAGAAGAGAGTATGCCTAGTGAGGTGGATTAGATTAGCTTTTACATGCTTACATGCTTACTTTTTCCTCTTATGTTCATATTGATGTCACATAGTCATGAAGCTTGGAATTTTCGTGCTTAGCATTCTCATGCATTAACTTGAAAGCTATGTGTGCATACGAGCCTGAGACAAATTGTTAGGGGCAATAGTAGTTTGAGTCTTAGTTTAATTTAGCTTTGCTAAGGGACTAGCAAAGGATAAGTGTGGGGTAGTTGATAGGAGCACAATCTGCGACGATATTAATATACTTATGCCCTCGTTTATACTTTGTTTAGCCCTTATGTATCTAATATAGAGTCATAATTTAGTTTAGTGTCAATTTGGTTGAGTTTTGGCAAAAGTTGGTTAATAATCCGAAAAATGACTAAGTATAGAAATCTAAAAAATAATGTAAAATGTGTCTTTTTCGTGATTCTGAGACTCGTGGAATTTTGACTTATCCTTTTCCAAATTTGATGAAATTTGGTTTGCATTATGTGTGTTGTTTCCAAAATTTAGATCAATCGGAGTTTGGGAAGTCACTCAAACAATGGCTGCAACTTGGCAGTTTGAGCAAAACGATCTAGGGACTACCAGGATTTTTCCTGGGACTATGTCCTGAATTCTGAAATTTTTGTACAACGCATCACTTGGAACCAGAGGACATGCCTTATATGCATGGAAAGCCCCATGTGTCTAGTTTCTCCAGGACTTGGAATCACATCAATCGGAGAAATGAGAAAAAAGTTATGCTCGACTAAAGACACAAAGGTCAAATCTGCCGAGAAAATATTCGTTCGCCAGCAGTTTAACCTCGCCAGAAGCTCGCCCTCCAAGTCCTTGTTCGCTCGTCATCAGCCTCGTTCGCCAGCATCTTCGCTCGCCAGAAGATCAGCCTCTAGCACGTTAACCTATCTTTGCCTCGCTCGCGACACGCATGACCGCTCACCAGTACCCGATACTAGCAAGATCTGCACCCGCGAGCAGAGAGGAATTTTCGGTAATGTTTTCAAGTGGCTGCAAGCGTGCCAAGTCATTCCTAAAGAGCTATGCAATGATCAAGAAGCTTCTTATGTGTGTCCTAGATGTATGAAGGAATCCTAAGCCGGCCAAGCAAGAGGTTTCTTGTTCAATCTGGGAGAGAAAAGCTTATTCCAACTCAGATTGGAAAACCTTAATTAATGAAGATTTCCATCCCGTTTTGAACAAGGAAAAGTTCCAAATTGCACAGCCCTTTTCTCCTATATATAGAGGCCGTCACCCAACAGAAAAACTTGTCACATCCTAAGCCAAAACACAAGTCTAAAACTCTACCAAATTTTCTACCTTAAGTCTTAGAGAGAAAAGCTAGCCGAAAACCCTTAACCACCATCCATAAAATTCTTGCCAAAATCCCTTCACCATCACCCGATAAAAATCAGTCCGTACCTCCATCATTTATCGCCAAGATCAACACGAGTTGCTGCCCCAAGGTGTCTAAATGTGTGATCTACTCCCTTCGGCTTGTAATTCTTTTATTTTTCAATACTATGTCTATGTAGTTTGGATATTCTTTTGGTATTTGTTTTTATGTCTATGTAAAGACAATTTGTTTATTTGGTTTTGCATGTTTAAAGTTGTTTATGAATTCGATTCTTGGAGCCTAATTAACTTTAAGGTATTGATTTCATGGTTTTATAAAAGATAAATATGCAAACACACTTTGTAAATATGTAACCGGTTAGGTCTTAGGGATGCATGCTTGACTTGATTCTCGATTTCTTCTTCATTAGTTGTTTGAATTCGTGTGCAACCGAAGGAGATGTTTAGGTGCAATCGTAGGCCATGGTTGTTGTCTAGATGTTGAATTCACTTGCCGTAATAACATAGGTCAAGTTAGAACGCTAAGTCGATTTGGTTTATGTTGTTACCTAGGGTTAGAGTAATTCCTACAACTTGCTTGTCTAATATGAAGAGTGACGCCTTGCATGTTAACTTGTTTCCGACTAAGAGATTTCGTGCTTTATATGTTAATTGGTTAATTTCTACGCTAAGTGTCTTTAATCGGTTAGCTAAAGATTAGGGTTATGCGCTAAGCTAATTCTAAGTATTTTCGTGAAATCTAAAATCGACTAGATAAACCCCTAAGGAGTCTAGTTAGGTTGGAATTAAGTTGAGTCTTGAATATTTCAATGCATGTTTTCGTGAGTCCCTACTTGTTACTTGTTTCGATTTGTGATAGTTTTTGATGAGTGCTTTGTGTGAAAGATGTCGACCAAACTTGTACATAGTAGTTTAGAGTTTAATTCTTGCAATTTAATTTCATGCCGTATTTGTTAGGGCCAGCTTTGCTGCCGAACCTTTAAACCCCCAATTGTGACGTTTTCTTGTATATATTTGTGAATATTTGCCTAACATTCTCATGTTTCAGGTCCCCTTAATCTCCCGCTAGAACGATCCATACTTGCTTATACTACTAACGATCTTTTGTAGGGTTATTCTTGTGTGCGAGTTTAGGCTCTCATCAGTAAACTTGCTGATTCCGCGTCCGGATTCCTTTGCAATTCTTGGCATGTTGCTTGGTCTAATTGTTGTAACTCATTCCATTGCTGAATCCTTAATGCAACTACAGAAAATCAGAGAAGTTAAATTCACAAAAGATAAAGTCGAGGTTTTACCGAATCAACAATACATTTTAAGACTCCTATTTGACTATGTTTCTTGTTCTCATTTAGCACTTTGTCTATTTTTTGCATTTTCCTCTATACTTAGCTCATTTTTATGGTAGCTCTACCAAATATTCATTATTCTAAATTATGACTCGATCCTAGATAAATAAGGGCTAAACAAAGCATAAATGTAGACATAAACATACTAAAAACGTAGCACTTTATACTCCTATCATTTTTCATTTAGATTAATGGCATTAGTCGATCGGCCATCATCTTAGATTTGAGTAAGAACATCAAGTTTCTCAAAATAAGGACTGGTACGTTTGTTTTCTGAACAGGTTAATTGGATTGTGTTTTCTCAACTATATAATTAAGAACTAAGGGAGAAGCTTAAGCATTTCTTCAATTCAACCGGAATTCTAGATCAGTGCATGCCGTAAGTTAACACAGAGATCACGATATCCAAATAGTAATAACACTTGCAAATACTACTTGTGATAACTCATAGAAGGAAAGGAAAAAAAAAATGATAGTACCCTACCTAGATGAACATTTGAACAAGGGTCAATCCAGATTTGCAGAAAATCTTTTAGGCTCTCATTCTCCCATTCCAATTTGTTATAATAATGTAACGCATATATGCTGGTCGGACAAAAACCTATCCAGCACTTTGCCTCAGTTTTTCATCCTAAGTAAGTAGCATATTGTGTATACCCTAGCTAGTACATTCTGAATGAAATGAGGAGTAATAATAATACTCATACAAATACGAGTAACTACACCAAACTAACTTCTCGACACCATCATAAAAATGAAAATTAATGGCACGTTTGTTTAGTTTGAATGAAATCCATAAGGAATAGGAAATGGAAGGAATAAGAGACATAATGGAATTGTATGTGGAGATTTCAATTCGATTGAGTTGTTTACTTACTACATGAAATTAGACAAGGAGTGAAATTTATAGTATTTATTTACCATATGAAATCAAAATTTAATTAGTTTAATTTCAAAAATATCTCTAATAAAATCCCCTCATTATTGTAATAATTTGGAGATACTGAAATTACGTGACGTTAATTTTGGTAACATAAATTAATGGATTATATTCACCACTAGTGCCTCAACTCTACTGACCAGGCTAGGATGATACCTGAACTCTAAAGATGATCAATGTGATACCTGAACTCTTGTTTTAATATCAAGAAAGTACTTACCATAAAAATTCGGCATATTTT
Source organism: Potentilla sterilis (assembly GCA_963682095.1). NCBI lineage: Eukaryota > Viridiplantae > Streptophyta > Magnoliopsida > Rosales > Rosaceae > Potentilla > Potentilla sterilis. Next base: position 15,853,048 of record OY821766.1, on the reverse strand, counting down.
ATTAGAATATTCTATTAGCACTGTCAAAAAGACCAGAATACCGTTATTTTCTGTTTTTTTTCAAAATTATCTTCATTTTGACCAAGAGTGGTGGGCCAATGAATTTGTTTATTTAGCATATTACACATATATAATTTATCCTCTGTACTCTAAGGTAAACAGATAATTTTAATCATTAATTATTTCCTCTTAGCGTTTAAGTTATTTAGAAAATATTAGAATTACTGAAAAGGAAATAAAAGACAAAAAACTAAAACTAAAAAAATTAATAAAAAGCTTTAGAGAAAGGTTTTCTAGACATACGCAAGGATATTGAGAAATAATTTTCAGATTTACACAAGGCATCCATATTCTAGAAAGACAAATTGCAAATCTCGAACAGATTTGGGAATAAGAACAAGAACCTCTTGAAATTTTGAGTCGCGGTTAGTGTCGTACGTTAGATCCGCCCTGAGTTGGTATCAGAGCCTGTTTTGATCAAAAACAGGTAACGAAAAGGCATATGCAACAAAGTTGGCTTCTCTTGACCAACAAAAGAGAGCCAAAACTTATGAATTATCAAGCTTTTTGCATTGAAAAGGAAAGTGACAAGTGGAACTTATGTTTTCACACAAGACACATTCAAGAAAATCAATAATCTATTGAATACGCTTGTAGAATTTTTAACACTCTATACGACGAGCATATTCATCTCTAAGAGGAGATAGAAGTAGAAGAACTTGATCACTCTAGACTAAGCATAGTTGAATTTTTAGATCATCTAGCTAGAGATAAAACTACTGAGAAAATAACAGAACGGCTTGAAAGATTAATTTTAAGATTAATCAACTCAGAGAAATACAAGCAAAAGCATCAAAGCTTAAAGTTAACCTTGATTACCTTAAAAAAAACAATATCTTTTAGATATTGAAAAGAAATTAGTAAGAACAGAAAATCTTGCTAACAACATTAATCAGCAAACAGCTGAATTAAGAGAACCTCAAGAACTTGAGAAGACTTTTAGAAACTTTTATATCTAGAATAGGTTGAAGCAAAGAGTAGAACTAAAAGTAAATAAAGAAGATGAAAAGGCTCTAAGTCTTTATCTTCTTACAGAAAAAGTTGCTGAAAACGTAGAATAAATTATACATCAGCAAAGTTATAGCAATACCTATCTTCAAGAGATAGGAAAAGACATAGAAGAAAAATTTAAGAAAATAAACGCAAGAATCTCAAATCTACAAAAAAGTGTAGAAAAAATGAAAGAAAACTCTAACGTTGAAAGAATCAACGAAGAAGAATTAGCGCAAATAGTAGCTAGTAAAATTATTATACCTTCACCAAAGGTGGAAAGCCGGTTTAAATTTAGTGAACCAAAATTACTTGAATGAAAAGCATCCAAAAACTCTAAAAGAGATATAAAAATGTTGAGTGGAATACTCAATAAGAGATATATTGTACCGCATGTACAGCTCATAAATGCTTAAGAATTTGAGTATAATGAAATTGAAAATGTGAGAGAAGCATCTGCACCAAGGTTTAGATTCAACGAGATCAACAAAAGAAGATCGTTTAACCTAAATTCACATAGATTCAAGATACTAGAGTTAACAATCCCAGTAACTGGTGGTGAAACAGAGATCAGATTAATCACCCCGAAAGAAGTCAGTGAAGTTTTTCAGAGAAAATATCATTACATGCATATTGGTGTAGTACAAGTATCAATAAAGCTCTTAGCAAGAGACGAGATAGATTGTTCTGTCTTGTGCATCTTACAAGATGGCAGAATAACATAGTTTAAGAAAAGTCTGTTAGGAACAGTAGAAGCATCGTTATGCAACCAAGTTGCACACTTTAGTATCTTCCCAAACTTCACAACTCATCTAGAAGATGTGGCTCACTGTTTGAGATTGAGGATCAAAACAGATGGGATCTCTATGAAGCAAGGCATGATGGAACTAGCTGTTGACTATAGGATCTACTACAAGCTAATGAGTTCCAACGTGACACCAAACACCAGGTTTATAAATAAACCTGGCACAACTATATCAATCCTCACTAATCCGAAAAATAATTCACAGCAAAAACATATCACCAATTGGGATGAAATTTCATTCCCGAGAGAATAGAATTTAGCACCTCCTGAGAGACAAATGCAAAGCACCAATGCATCTATCTATGAAGATACAAGAGGAAAAATAAGTCTCCAATTTCATATACACTCATTTGCCAATTATGAGCAAGCAAGCACTTCAGGAGGAATTCCTAAAGAAGCCTTCGAAGAAGAAGACTAAAAAAGGCCTATAAGAATATTTAAGATAGAAGGACTAAAAGAACTATATGCACAAACAGAGACTTGTGATTCCATAGAAGGATTAGAAGAAATCATAAAAAATATTTCTTTAACCCAAACTGGGAAAAAGAAAAGAAAAATATTACCATATCAGGCTGCTAAAGATGAACCAGGTGAGTCGTCCATGGATGCAGAAGCAAATAATAACCAAGTATGACCACCAGGAGGGAGTACTATCATTCAAAACATTACAAATAATCATACTAAGATTATTAGAGAACAAAAAATCAAACTTCCCAAAGGACAAGCGCCTACAGGAAGACTTGGAGAGCGGAGCTCTCAGAAGTACATTCCTACAGAACTAAAATGGGGACAAGCAGTCTCCGAAAGAGGTGTCTATCTAGACCTGGATAGAGTATGAGATAAAAGAAAAGCCATAAATGACTGGATAGCAAGTCTAAAGCTAACCCAAGCGTTATTCTTATCCAAATTCGCCTATGATGATGCTCATGCGTATTATGAGTCGACTTTAACAGGAATAGTCCAGAAAATGTACAATTCCTTTAAGAGAAGCTCTAAATGGCTTGAGTGGGCAACAAGGCTAGCTCAGACTAATAATCTGATGGATTTTGCTATTCCCATATATGCACAATTTTGTAGAGATATAACAGGACATAGTGAGCAGTCTAAAGAAAGAGCTAAATCAAATATTCAAAAATTAAGTATCTGTAACATGAGATACTTTGAAGAATATACAAATGAGTTCCAGAACTATTTCTGTACAATTGGAGATTTAGAAAATGATGAACTCGTCATACAAACTACAGAAAATTACCAGAACCATGGAATAATGTTGTAGCACAATCCCTTAAAGAAAATCCCCCTTGTCTTTTATTGTAGGAGGAATAGCAGAAAGAGTAAGAGATCTCTTAAGAATGCAATGTACAGAAAATCAAAAATCTAGTACTGCTAAAAAACAACTCAGAGGAGTTGAGAACATGTGTCCAAAGATATTGAATACTCCGACACAGTGGGGATGTCATACTCACACAGATTACAAAAACAAAAGCAAAGGTTAGATAATTTTCAGAATTAGATAATGGAACAAACAAAGGTCACTATCAGACATAAACAACGGTTACCTGATTAGATGGAGGCAAATTTTCATGAGAATTAATTGCCGCTAAGCTCATAGATGGATAAAGCTACAAATTTAGATCGAAAAATTTATTTTTAGGACATATCCAGTAAATGAAACATATGATTTGAGCAGCCTTAAATATCATACATGATTATTGATGCTTGTATTCATTGGCAGTGTAAATGAATGAAGAATTTGAATTATGTTGTACATGAAGTCAAGAATATGAATTCAAAACCTGAGATGATAAGACCCGTCCCAGATTTCACCCTGAAACCCTGATTAGACCCTGCGGAGACCACCTTAAGACTAACTGTATCGAAAAATCGATAAATCAATCTTAGGATGGACGACCCTAAAACCTGCAACGAACAAAAACACTTCTAATTCAATTTACAACCTCAACACCTGGAGCCATCTACTCTCCGAATCACAACCACCGCCACAAATAAATACAAAGTCAAACTCAATTATTATTTCACAAGACTCACAGGTAATCAGAGCAATTTAATACAATAAATTGAGGATATAAAAATAGAAAGATGAAAGGATCAATAGATCCTACCAAGCAGAAGCAAAGACGACGATGACTATGCCTCGACTCTAAATACTCTTGACCTCAAATAAACTAGTCTGCAAACTGGGCGATTTAAAACGAATGACGCAGGGGAAAGTAAATTAAAACGTTAGAGTAAGTGGATAAAAATGAAATAATTTAACATAATACTTTAAATAAAAGTATCATATTGCTTTCCCAATGTTTTATAAATAAAAACCACAATGCATGCATTTTAATGAAACATCCCACATTTAAGAAAAACTTATTTAAAAATCAGCCCCGCTGATATATCAAATAAAAAAATAATATTTTTGTTTATATATTCAAAACAAAATATTTTTGAAAAATTAAATAATAACATTTCACGACCAATCTTATTGGTCATATAAAATCCCAGCCCCGCTGGTTCGGAAATTTATAATAGAACAGGAGAACGTCCCCACCATTTAATATTAAGTCTCCCAGACTAAGGGTCCAGTGTGATGACTTGACTTGACCTGGCTAGGGAAGCTAGCAGGTAGGTAGGTCACACATCCCACATCACCCGGAGAAGAGTGGATGATGTGCTTATATATGCAGAGCATATGCAGAGCTAGCTCAATACATAAGGACGCGTTTTGGGGGCTCAATGACTTCAGAGGGGATGGGAACTCCGAAGTTAAGCTTGATGAGTTCAGAGCAATACTAGGATGGGTGACCTATTGGGAATTTGCTCTGGAGCTCCCAAAAGACAAAACTGTGAGGGTGGGGCCCAAAGCGGACAATATCCTAAGTGTATAGGTTGGGCTGTTATAATTGGTATCAGAGCCTGTCCCCGGCCGGAAATGTGCAGACGCGGACGTCGAACCCTAAGGAGGGTGGATTTTGATGACTTGACCTGGCCTGGCTAGGGAAGCTAGCAGGTAGGTAGGTCACACATCCCACATCGTCCGGGGGAGAGTGGATGCTCTGCGTATATATGCAGAGCTAGCTCAATACATAAGGACGCGTTTTGGGAGCTCAATGGCTTCGGAGGGGATGAGAACTCCGAAGTTAAGCGTGCTGAGTTCAGAGCAAGACTAGGATGGGTGACCTATTGGAAAATTGCTCTGGAGCTCTCAAAAGACAAAACCGTGAGGGCGGGGCCCAAAGCGGACAATATCTTAAGTATATGGGTTGGGCTGTTACAATTGTAATATCCCACATCGGCCAACAAAGAGAGCGTAATGTGTCTTATATGTACATGCCTACCACCATCTAACACGACGCGTTTTGGAAGCTCAATGGCTTCGGAGGAGATGAAAACTCCGAAGTTAAGCTTGCTGAGTCCAGAGCAATCTCAGGATGGGTGACCTACTGGAAAGTTGCTCGTGAGCTCCCAGAAACAAAACCGTGAGGGCCAGAGAGGAGAGTGCCCAAAGCGGACAATATCGTGTTACGGCGGAACTTGTCCCGGGATGTGATATCCAGCCTCCAAGACTCTGTAGCGTTCCACGCTAAACCTGTACACGTCGACCACCGAAGTGAATCTGACCTATGTGGTCAAGTCGCCATCTCGCATGGGCTCCGGTGACTAAGCTAGCTAGCATCAATATATATGGACCCTGATATTGTGAAAATCCGAAAACAAAACTGAAAATACGCGCTTCCTCTTATATATCATAAATCAGTACGGTCCCCAAGCGCACATCTAAGGCTTATAAATATCATAAATATAATAATAGTCTCAAAATATATACATATATAACCGACATGTCCCACATGCCATAAAATAATATCGAAAAAGATATACATAGTATCGACATATCTCACATGTCGTGAAATCACAAATAACGAAATCATAAAATCCTCGGAAATCTCATTTCCGGTCTTTTAAATCTAAACACATTTAAAATGATCAAATCTGATTTATCAAATCATACTAAGATAGTAGTCAATATATAATCCAAATCGATAATTTACTTTAAATATCAATATCATAAAATTATATGAATTTTCATGCTTCAGAAACCATTTATTTAAAATAAACTTAAGTTTATTAAAATATTTATGCACGTATTTATTTAAAATAAAATCCACTTACAGTACAGCCGAGCGCGTCGCTATTCAGATCTCTCGTCACATCGAGTAACCCCTCGAGCAGTAACAGACACGTATTTAAAAGACATTTAAAAACTCGAAATTAGATTATAAAATTTAAATTAACGGACGTCCTCACTCGTACTAATATCCCAATTTTATTTCTTGTTATCGGTATAAGTATTACGCTTTAAATACCGAAACAATTTAAGTCCAAAATTACTCAGGACACCCATCCCGAGTCCGATAAATTCTTTTACTGATTATTTCTTTGTAAAATCTTTTTAACCAGCCTTTATCTTTTTACGGTAAGTCAACAGTAATAATTATTGGTCAAACATTAATTTTTCTAAGTCAAACAGTAATTGTTCAAGTCAGACAGTAAATGGTCAATGTTCAATTACTATTTATCATTTACCTTTACTGTTTACCTTTTACTTTTATTGTTTAACATTTACTGAATTACTGTTTAATGTTTACTTTTCATATTTTACCGTTTTACTTTTTATTTTTTACCATTTTTTCAACCACCACAGTGGCCAGAAACACCACCACAGTCCTCCAAACCAACCCAACAAGACCACCACCACCTCAGGGTTTCATTTCCGCCACCTCTACCGCCAAAATCAGCCTCAGCCGCACAAACGGCGACCGACACGGTGGCCCAAATTGCAAAACATCCAATTTTCACAAAAACCAACCAAATGAACCTCAAACAACACCTAATCGATTTCTTTCAATGCTCTGAGCACGAATTTAACCTCCAATTACATCAATTTCATCAATTACACAACATCCACTGAAATCTCAAAAACCCTAGAATTTTGAATCCAAAATTCTCCTTACTTCTGCTTTCTCGTATCGACTTTATCATAAGATGACATTGTATTCTTAGTTGTATTCTTCTTTAGCTTCTCCACCGATGCTTTGTATCTATCATTACTCATCCTTTTTGGCCTTGCACCTGGGGGATCCAATATTGGTGTCTCATTAACTGGGCATCCACTTTCATTAACATCAGAAACACCATCATCATACAATCTCTTTCAACCTTTGCATCGCAATTTTACTACTTTTTTCATTCAGTACAGCCATGCTCAATATGTCGTAAGCCTTTCGAACCATAGTATTTCGACGCAAAATAATTGATGGTTTATCCTTTTGTTGCACCAGTGCTTCATGTTCCTTAGCCCCGATTTTTTATTTCGCATCCTTCTTCCAACGATGAAGTATATATTGTGGTGGTATCTTAATAACACTCCTCACATTCAATATTCTTAGAGCATGACAACGTACACTACCAGATCCGAGGGCATAGCCGACGAAAAAAATTTCGTCGACTATGCCGAAATTTCGTCGGCTATACCTTCTGCCGACGAAATTTTCGTCGGCTATAATTTGTCGGAAAAACGCCGTCGGCTATACCAATGGCCGACGAAAAAAAGAAAATCGTCGGCTATATGCGAGTATGGCCGACGACTTTACCGACGAAACATCATTTCGTCGACCAAACCTTGGCAAAATATCCGACGAAATTCGTCGGGTATTTTCAAGTATGGCCGACGATATCGTAAACTATAGCCGACGAAATTCGTCGGCTATTTGTTCTGAACTATAGCCGACGATTTCATCTATTTCGTCAGTTATTCCGTCGAAATATATTAATATTTTAATAGGTATTAATTAGTTATAGCCGACGAAATAAGGTAATTTTCGTCGGCTATAAGACTTATAGCCGACGAATATTGGTAAAAATCGTCGGCTATAGTGCTTATAGCCGACGAAATAATGCCAAAATCGTCGGCTATTCTTACATTTGGTGAAAAAAAAATTAAATTATTTTCTAAATTACCATTCCAAGCAACCTGCAAATCACAAAGACAGTCCATGCATTTGCACCAACAAGAAACACGTCTAAATGACTTATTATTTAATTCGTTCTAATATACATAAAATATAACCTTAATCATCACATAAACCACTTAAGTCCACCAGGTCATCCCCAGCATCCTGCTCTCCATCATGCTCGTCATCCTGCTGACCGAACTCGGGAGGTTGAGGCATTGGAGGTTCAACTAACGGCTGAAACGGGGGAGGGGGTTCAAGGCTTTGTTGTTGTGCGGTGAACATCTCATACCACCAGTTTTGTTGGCCGGCGTAGTTGTGTTGCCGAATTCTCTCGCATTCAGCATGCCAACTGGACATATCTAAATAATACTGCTGTGTTCTCCGGTGGTGCTCTTGTGTTCTGCGGTGTAGCTCCTGTGATCTGCATTGTTCCTCCTGTGATCTCTGGAACTCGGCCGCCAACCTGGCATTTTCTTCTGCCAATCTCCGCACTTCCCCCCTCACATGTTGGCTCTCCCCGCCTCCCTTCTTTTGACCTCCCTTAGTGGTATTCAGGAGCCCTAGTCCAGAACTTCCCAAACCCCGGCAGTAGTAGTTGTTTGAGCGGTTTGGGAAGGCTGCGTCGAACATCCTCGCTGCCGTTTGGACATCGGACCGGTCGACCTGGCGCAGGGCTTCTTCCAGATCTGCCTCTGAAATGTTTGGTTGTGTCTCCCGAACTACTTGCTGGAACACCTCTTCTTCGGCCCGGTTAACCCTCTCCTAATTGGACGGGAAAAAAAAAATTAATATTCTAACAAATATATAATTAAGTAAAATTAATAATTAGAATTTTCAAATCGTAATGAACGACTTACGAGCTGTTCTGTCGCTTGTGGATAAGCGATCTTGAACGTCTCCACGTACGGGTTGCTATCAGGATGATCTCTAAGCGCCTCCTCCTGATATTGTGCAAACGGCCTAGAACCAGCATGATGGGGGGTTGTGTTCCGGCGGCGGTTCTCAGAGTTTATTCGAGAACGTTGCTTCAAACAAATCATAAAATGTTAAAAAAATGCATCAAAAAATATTAGTGTAATAATTATAAAATAATTAAACTAATAATTAAAATTTTAACAAAATAAACATTTGTAGTGAAGTTTAGTATTTACCTGCATAACTGGGTTGTTGAAGTCTACTGTATTCAACCAACGCCACTCGTACTCCCTGAACATGAACTCTCCGGGAGTACCCATACGACCAAGGTTGTCGTATTCGTTATAGTGGGAACGGAGCTCGTTCTTCCACTCTTTGAACCTACGAAAAAAACAAAAGTGCATTAGAAATATTATTAATATCATAAAATATTAATAATTATAAGATGAGGAATTCCCAACGTACCTCGAGTTCTGCACGGTGTCCACCCAATCCCGCTTGTGTTCGGCAATCTCGAAGAATGTCTGAAAAATAATATTTTATTAGTTTTACAATTGTAATAATACCGAAAATTATTAAATATTACGATAAATAAATTAAATTTTTTAAATTACTCACCGACGCGGCGTTGTTCACCTCCTTCTTTATCTCTTCGGGCACATCAGCCCACCGGGTCCACAACATAGGGACTCTGTCCCTAATCAGTGCCCCCACGCAACCCGAGTAGTCGCGTTTTTTCTTCCCCTGAACCTCCTGATTAGGAGGTTCGTTGATCTGGATCCTCCCCCTCAGATCAACAGTTCTCCTGAGCGTGTCAAAACATATGACACCTCTCGTGTTCCTTGTTGAACTGTTAGCGGCTGTCCCTATCACATAAACGACGATTGGTTAATAAAATTAAATATTAGTGCGTTAATTTTAGTAAAACATTTAATTAATAAAATCGAATGTTACCTGAACTCGATGACCCGTCTGTCGACTTTCATTTTCTCCTCGCCGAAATCAGGAGGTCAGGGTTCTCAAATGGCTGATGCTGGTATGCCTCCGCAGCACTCACGTACTGAGGCATATCAGGCCATATGGGCACACCACGATAGTCGACCTCCGGTATCGCAGGAATGTTGTACGGGAGGTACAGCTGGTTTGGGAGAGTAGGACCGTCAGTCGAGTCACCAGCAGACGTCGTCGGACTCGTCATCGGCTCCCTATGAACCTCGGGCATACGAACCTGAGGAACGTCTGCAGCTATCTTGTCCTGAAATAGCTGCCGACTGAACCTCGGAGCATCTGGCCCGACAGGCGGAAGTGAACTGCTCGACGGCCGCCCCGCCTGGAGAAGGGTCTGGTGCCGAGAACTCATACTCCTCCGCGGCTGGGATGAATCCACAGTCCTCCGCGGCTGGGAGGAACCCACACTCCTCCGCGGCTGGCTGGTGGTCCTCTCAGGCTAGTTAAGGGTCCTGTCGGAGTCTGTGGAACCAGCGGAACTTCCAGAACCTCTCGATCTGGAACGACGGCCTCCGAAGAACTGTCTGAATGCATCGGCCATCTGCAGCACTCGTGGCATTAATACATTAATTAATATTAAATTATATTACATTAAATAACAAATTCTAATTAATATAATAACCAATAATACTAACATATTTCAAAACATACTAACAAATTAATATTTAAATTTTAACTAATTTTAAATAATACTAACTATTAACCTAAATATAACTATTTATATACAAATATAACTATATTTCTTTATTAACATATATATATATAATTAGACTACCAATTTATATATATAATTAATTTAACAATTTATATAACAATTTATATAATTAAAATTAAATATATAACAAATATATAACAAATATATAACAAATATATAACAATTTATATAACAATTTATATAATTAAAATTAAATATATAACAATTTATATACCTAAATTATAACAAATATATAACAATTAAATTTATTAACAAATATATAACAAATATATAACAATTTATATAATTAAAATTAAATATATAACAAATATATAACGAATATATAACAAATATATAACAATTTATATTATTAAAATTAAATATATAACAATTTATTAAATTAAATTAAATTGAAAAAAAAATAACCGGATCGGATCAGAGGAAGAGGAGGAGGAGTTTCGATCAGAGGAGGAGGAGGCCGGCGGCTTGAGGAGGAGGAGGAGGAGGAGGAGAATTCGGCCGGATGGAGGAGAAGGAGGAGAATTCGTCGTCGATTTGAGGAGGAGGAGGCGGAGAGAGGCGGTGCGGATCTGTCTGAGGCGCTGCGGAGGAGAAAGCAGAAAAATGCAAAAAACGGAGGCTAGCGTTCGCAGTTTCAAACTTATACCCGATAGAATAGCCGACGATTAAAAAAGATTTCGTCGGCTATTCTTTACTATAGCCGACGAAATCTTTAATATCGTCGGCTATACTTTGAATGTCGTCGGCTATTCTTTGAATGTCGTCGGCTATACTTTAGGCCCTCAGCAGCCGTCCGATCTCCCACATCCAACGGCAGACAATGAAAAGGCGCGAATCGGAAGAGTTTAGCCGACGAATTTAAATATTTCGTCGGCTATACTTTGGACAATCAGCAGCCGTTGGATCTGAGCCATCCAACGGCAGACAATAACCGGATCGCAAGAGTTTAGCCGACGAAATCAAATATTTCGTCGGCTAAACCTTTGGTCAAACAACGAAGTCAAACCTCTAAACGCTTTAAAACAGAAATTGACCTGTGTAAATGACGTTTTTTTGCCTGACCTTCAACAGATAATAGTTTCAAATCGATGAGACGCAACTAATCGTATAAAAATTTTCCTCAAAAAATATGCGCCGACCGTGAGGCTACCCATAAGAAAACGGAAGTAAAAAACAGTTAACCGCAACATTCGGCACGCAGATTTTGTCGGAATCTTGTCATTTTTCAACCGTAGACGTATTTCATTATTTCGGTCATATCTTATTTCACGACACATTTGCATTTGAAGAGTGTACGTATAGTATCTATTTGAAACTATACATTCACTTAAACACTTAGTAAACAAGTTAAGGAACATTAGTGCATATGTTCCGATTTTGAATCTAAAACTTTAGAAAATCTATTCCAACCGTCAGATATCACCGTTAAGATTAAATACATGTATGAAAAAAAATCCAACTACATCTGACAACGTTAAAGGCTCGATCGGGACGGTCAACCGGGTGAGTCAACCCTTTAAACGCTTAGAAATGGAAATTGGCCTGTGTAAATGACGTTTTTTTGCCTGACCTTCAACAGATAATAGTTTCAAATCGATGAGACACAACTAATCGTATAAAAATTTTCTGAAGGATGAAGCAATGGGTTGTCGATAGTAATAGAAAATGGAAGGTGGTCTGTTTTTTTTTTTTTTAAAGAATAGCCGACGAAATCAAACCTAGTACTCGTCGGCTATTCTTTTGTCGTTTTGTGTCTAAAATAAAATATGTGTTTTTCAATATAGTTTTGCCCGACGAAATCACGCATTTTTCGTCGGCTATAATTAGTATAGCCGACGAAATAATGCATTTTTCGTCGGCTATTCTGTGAAAAAAATAAAAAAATCAGTTGTGTTACACCTCTCGTACCCATATGTCCTGTTCATATATAACCAAAATTGAACATAAAAAAAAACAGAAACCCAGCAGTCAACATATTTCAAATTTTTTTTAAGGGATTTGGAACCCAGCCTAGCTGGGAGGCTCATCCCCACGCCCGTTCATTAGAAATGATCGAGTGGATTACAAATGAAAGGATTACATCATCTAAATTACTTAATCTGTCGGATTGTAATCGGAATCATCGGATGAGTCTTCTACGGTTTCTGAATTGCTCGATGGGGGTAATCTATGTCTTTCCTCACCACTAGAGTCCTCGTTAGTTTCTTCATTTGGATCAACATCAACAAGCAGTGGCTCTTCACGTCGAATTCGCACTGGCGTGTCTAGGCCGGATAAAAGAGGAGTCAGGAATACCGTTTGAGTTGGGCTCTTGATACGCGGTGCCACCTTCCTCGTTCTCTTCAGCCACTCCAAGTGTAGACGCCCGGTAAATGTTGCGATGGTGGATAGTGTTGACTACTTTCCACGGGTCCCCCTTGGCGAGATCATCAAGATAAAACACTTGTTTCACCTATGTGGCTAAAATGAACGGGTCGTCCTCATACCATGATGTACTAGTGTTCACAGAAGTTATGCCGTATTGATCGGTTTTCATGCTCTGCGGCCGTGTGTCAAACCATCTACACTTGAAAAGGTGCACTTTCATGCCTTCCCCGTAATGCAGTTCCACAACTGAATGGAGAACACCGTAATAGTCAACTCCATCATCCCCACCATGTGCCATAACCCCTGAATTTTGTGTTTTCAGTCTGAGGTCTCTCTCTTCACATCGAAATAACACACCATTCACCTTGCACGTCGCATAAACTTTTGAATAGACCGGCCTCATCGCTAGAAGTCTGAGTTCGTGCGACCAATTTGGGTGATTATCATTTTTAATAAGGTCCATCTGCAACCATCAGAATCAACTATAAATATGAATAATTATACACAATAATATATAAACACGTATAGAATAGTGTTAAAGTTACGTACCCAGCGACCGAAATACTCTGCGAATGTCCGGTTGTGGTAATCGAGATCACCTCCTACTTGGTCACAATTTAGATGCATGTTCTTCCAAAACTAAACTTCTGGACAGTTGATTAGTACCCACCAATGTGCAATGGCTACCTCATAATCTTTCAACTTGTAGGAAACTGGCATGTTTCCACCGAGTACAACATCGTCGGAGAGTATGGAAAGATTGAACTGTGAAGGTACATCTTCCGGTATGCTTTCCGGTAACGCTCCTAAATACAGCTTCATGTAGGTGACGCACTCGTGCGCAATATATGCTTCAGCTATACATCCTTCAGGTGCGGATCTGTTTTGGACAAAATCACCGTATTGTCCAAGTTGCCTATAAATAAAGTTTTTAAAGTGTTATGATAATACATTAATACTATATCACATATATTGATGAGGAAATTAACATAAGGTGTAAAATACGTACCTTTCCATCGGATACATCCAAGTGAAGTGCACAGGACCGGTAAGCAACAACTGCCGAGGAAGATGGATCATGAGGTGAGGCATGATGTCGAAAAAATTTGGAGGAAATATCATCTCAAATTTACACATCATATGAACGATGTCTTGTTGCATTTCCCGGAGGTCAGATTTTCTCACTTCCCGTGTGCATACCTTCTGGAAAAATCTTGCCAACGCTACTAACGGCTCCACAACGTGACAGGGAAGGAACGGTCGAATGAAAACAGGGAAGAGAGGTTGTAGCAGGATATGATTGTCATGACTTTTCAACCCGTAAAGATTGTTGAATTGTCTGTTCACACACTTGGCTATATTTCCAGCAAAGCCTGAAGGATACTTGGCCCGACTTATCCAATGGAAAATTTCTGGTTTATGCTCAGGCTTGACGGTGTAAGGAGCTTGAGGCATTTTTCTCTTCCCTTGTTTCAACCATAGTTGTTTTCTGATATTCATGTTTTGCAGATCAGTGCGAGCCTTAGGACCGTCTTTCGTCTTCCCCTCCAAGTTCAGCGTTGTGCCCACCACACTTTCAGAAACATTTTTTTCTATGTGCATAACGTCTAGGAAGTGACGGATCAGCAACTCACACCAGTACGGGAGTTCCCACAATATGCTCTTATGTGTCCAGAATTTGTACTCCTCAGGTCTTTCAGGTATTTCCGCTACAATATCGGGATGATTGCTAAGGGGCCCAAAATCGTACTCATTAAGCACTGCTAAAATTTCTCTTCCCGTCCATCTTCTGGGAGGACCACCGTGTTCTTCGGTTCCATCAAATGCGGCGGACTCGTAACGCCAGTGGTGATCCGCCGGAAGGAACACACGATGACCCATTCTGCATATCTTGTTGCAATGATGGGTGCTCCCATAATCGCTGAGGCACTCTGGACAAGCCTTGTATCCCCTAACAACGCTGCCCGACCACATCCCATAAGCAGGAAAATCACTGATGGTACCAATAACCATGACATGCATCTGGAACGTCTCCTTCTTGTACTTGTCAAAAGTGGGATGACTAACGTCCCACAATACCTTAAGCTCTTCAATCAGTGGTCTCATATACACATCGAGACATTTCCCTGGGTAACTAGGCCCCGGAATCAACAACGTCAACATATTATATTCCTTCTTCATGCACATTCACGGAGGAAGGTTGTAAGGTACCAAAACCACCGGCCATATACTGTATGAAAGACTCATGGTGCCGAAAGGGTTGAACCCGTCGGTTGAGAGCCCGAGCCTGACGTTTCTGACATCTGACGCAAACTGAGGAAACTCATTGTTTATATGCTTCCAAGCCGCTCCGTCAGAGATGTGTGTCATGATATATGCGTCTCCCGCGTCCCGCTCACCGTGCCATCTCATAGCTTTTGCGGTGGTTTCTGACATGTACAACCGCTCAAGCCTATCTCTCAACGGAAAATACCGAAGCACTTTCACAGGTTTCCTATTGCCTGCTCCCGTCAACTTATATCGGTCAGACTGACATATCGGACATGCGTCAAGGCTAGCAAGGTCATTCTCTTCTGCATCTTTACCCCAGAAGAGAACGCAGTCAAATGCACATGCATGGATCTTAATGTAGGAAAGCCCTAGATCTTTGAGGATACTTCGGACCTTACGGTGATTGGTAGGATTACGATGACCCTCCTCCAACAACGAAGAAGTGTACTGTAGATATTCATCCACTTGCCTGATGCTCGATTTTGTCTCGACTTTAATCCTCATTACCTCCATCACACTTTGAAGAACTGTCTTCTCAGAACTTGAAGACACAGGGGTCTGTTGCAATGCAATAAGTTTGTTGTACTTGTCAACGGCAGCAGTGTTGACAACTTGTGGGAACGGCTGCACCGGGTCATGCATATATTGTTCCCCACGTACACCGCTTTCAAAAGGAAACACGTCGTTGACGAATGCCATTGTTGGATCGTTGGATGTACTTCTACTGCCCGCCTAAAAAAACTGCCCATGATCATGCGATCCATCTAATGATGGCTCACCGTGATATATCCAACGTTTGTACTTCAGCCAAAACCCATTACTCTTTAGGTGCTCCCATACTGTCCTAATCAGAAATCGACACATATCACTGCGACACTTACATTTCTTGCACGGGCAATAATGGTATTCATTCCCGTTTGCATTTTCCTCGACGAACTGCAAAAAATCCACAACTACTGTAGTGTATCATCGGTCATGCCTTGGAAGCGAAATCCAACTCTTATCTCGATCCATATATAGCCTGACGGATCTGTCTGAGGCGCTGCGGAGGAGAAAGCAGAAAAATGCAAAAAACGGAGGCTAGCGTTCGCAGTTTCAAACTTATACCCGATAGAATAGCCGACGATTAAAAAAGATTTCGTCGGCTATTCTTTACTATAGCCGACGAAATCTTTAATATCGTCGGATATACTTTGAATGTCGTCGGCTATTCTTTGAATGTCGTCGGCTATACTTTAGGCGCTCAGCAGCCGTCCGATCTCCCACATCCAACGGCGGACAATGAAAATGCGCGAATCGGAAGAGTTTAGCCGACGAATTTAAATACTTCGTCGGCTATACTTTGGACAATCAGCAGCCGTTGGATCTGAGCCATCCAACGGCGGACAATAACCGGATCGCAAGAGTACAGCCGACGAATTCAAATATTTCGTCGGCTAAACCTTTGGTCAAACAACGAAGTCAAACCTCTAAACGCTTTAAAACGGAAATTGACCTGTGTAAATGACGTTTTTTGGCCTGACCTTCAACAGATAATAGTTTCAAATCGATGAGACGCAACTAATCGTATAAACATTTTCCTCAAAATATGCGCCGACCGTGAGGCTACCCATAAGAAAACGGAAGTAAAAAACAGTTAACCGCAACATTCGGCACGCAGATTTTGTCGGAATCGTGTCATTTTTCAACCGTAGACGTATTTCATTATTTCGGTCATATCTTATTTCACGACACATTTGCATTTGAAGAGTGTACGTATAGTATCTATTTGAAACTATACATTCACTTAAACACTTAGTAAACAAGTTAAGGAACATTAGTGCATATGTTCCGATTTTGAATCTAAAACTTTGGAAAATCTATTCCAACCGTCAGATATCACCGTTAAGATTAAATACATGTATGAAAAAAAATCCAACTACATCTGACAACGTTAAAGGCTCGATCGGGACTGTCAACCGGGTGAGTCAACCCTTTAAACGCTTAGAAATGGAAATTGGCCTGTGTAAATGACGTTTTTTTGCCTGACCTTCAACAGATAATAGTTTCAAATCGATGAGACACAACTAATCGTATAAAAATTTTCTGAAGGATGAAGCAATGGGTTGTCGATAGTGATAGAAAATGGAAGGTGGTCTGTTTTTTTTTTTTTAAAAGAATAGCCGACGAAATCAAACCTAGTACTCGTCGGCTATTCTTTTGTCGTTTTGTGTCTAAAATAAAATATGTGTTTTTCAATATAGTTTTGCCCGACGAAATCACGCATTTTTCGTCGGCTATAATTAGTATAGCCGACGAAATAATGCATTTTTCGTCGGCTATTCTGTGAAAAAAATAAAAAAATCAGTTGTGTTACACCTCTCGTACCCATATGTCCTGTTCATATATAACCAAAATTGAACATAAAAAAAACAGAAACCCAGCAGTCAACATATTTCAAATTTTTTTTAAGGGATTTGGAACCCAGCCTAGCTGGGAGGCTCATCCCCACGCCCGTTCATTAGAAATGATCGAGTGGATTACAAATGAAAGGATTACATCATCTAAATTACTTAATCTGTCGGATTGTAATCGGAATCATCGGATGAGTCTTCTTCGGTTTCTGAATTGCTCGATAGGGGTAATCTATGTCTTTCCTCACCACTAGAGTCCTCGTTAGTTTCTTCATTTAGATCAACATCAACAAGCAGTGGCTCTTCATGTCGAATTCGCACTGGCGTGTCTAGGCGGATAAAAGAGGAGTCAGGAATACCGTTTGAGTTGGGCTCTTGATAAGCGGTGTCACCTTCCTCGTTCTCTTCAGCCACTCCAAGTGTAGACGCCCGGTAAATGTTACGATGGTAGATAGTGTTGACTACTTTCCACGGGTCCCCCTTGGCGAGATCATCAAGATAAAACACTTGTTTCACCTATGTGGCTAAAATGAACGGGTCGTCCTCATACCATGATGTACTAGTGTTCACAGAAGTTATGTCGTATTGATCGGTTTTCATGCTCTGCGGCCGTGTGTCAAACCATCTACACTTGAAAAGGTGCACTTTCATGCCTTCCCCATAATGCAGTTCCACAACTGAATGGAGAACACCGTAATAGTCAACTCCATCATCCCCACCATGTGCCATAACCCCTGAATTTTGTGTTTTCAGTCTGAGGTCTCTCTCTTCACATCGAAATAACACACCATTCACCTTGCACGTCGCATAAACTTTTGAATAGATCGGCCTCATCGCTAAAAGTCTGAGTTCGTGCGACCAATTTGGGTGATTATCATTTTTAATAAGGTCCATCTGCAACCATCAGAATCAACTATAAATATGAATAATTATACAAAATAATATATAAACACGTATAGAATAGTGTTAAAGTTACGTACCCAGCGGCCGAAATACTCTGCGAATGTCCGGTTGTGGTAATCGAGATCACCTCTTACTTGGTCACAATTTAGATGCATGTTCTTCCAAAACTAAACTTCTGGACAGTTGATTAGTACCCACCAATGTGCAATGGCTACCTCATAATCTTTCAACTTGTAGGAAACTGGCATGTTTCCACCGAGTACAACATCGTCAGAGAGTATGGAAAGATTGAACTGTGAAGGTACATCTTCCGGTATGCTTTCCTGTAACGCTCCTAAATACAGCTTCATGTAGGTGACGCACTCGTGCGCAATATATGCTTCAGCTATACATCCTTCCGGTGCGGATCTGTTTTGGACAAAATCACCGTATTGTCCAAGTTGCCTATAAATAAAATTTTTAAAGTGTTATGATAATACATTAATACTATATCACATATATTGATGAGGAAATTAACATAAGGTGTAAAATACGTACCTTTCCATCTGATACATCCAAGTGAAGTGCACAGGACCGGTAAGCAACAACTGCCGAGGAAGATGGATCATGAGGTGAGGCATGATGTCGAAAAAATTTGGAGGAAATATCATCTCAAATTTACACATGATATGAACGATGTCTTGTTGCATTTCCCGGAGGTCAGATTTTCTCACTTCCCGTGTGCATACCTTCTGGAAAAATCTTGCCAACGCTACTAACGGCTCCACAACGTGATGGGGAAGGAACGGTTGAATGAAAACAGGGAAGAGAGGTTGTAGCAGGATATGATTGTCATGGCTTTTCAACCCGTAAAGATTGTTGAATTGTCTGTTCACACACTTGGCTATATTTCCAGCAAAGCCTGAAGGATACTTGGCCCGACTTATCCAATGGAAAATTTCTGGTTTATGCTCAAGCTTGACGGTGTAAGGAGCTTGAGGCATTTTTCTCTTCCCTTGTTTCAACCATAGTTGTTTTCTGATATTCATGTTTTGCAGATCAGTGCGAGCCTTAGGACCGTCTTTCGTCTTCCCCTCCAAGTTCAGCGTTGTGCCCACCACACTTTCAGAAACATTTTTTTCTATGTGCATAACGTCTAGGAAGTGACGGATCAGCAACTCACACCAGTACGGGAGTTCCCACAATATGCTCTTATGTGTCCAGAATTTGTACTCCTCAGGTCTTTCAGGTATTTCCGCTACAATACCGGGATGATTGCTAAGGGGCCCAAAATCGTACACATTAAGCACTGCTAAAATTTCTCTTCCCGTCCATCTTCTGGGAGGACCACCGTGTTCTTCGGTTCCATCAAATGAGGCGGACTCGTAACGCCAGTGGTGATCCGCCGGAAGGAACACACGATGACCCATTCTGCATATCTTGTTGCAATGATGGGTGCTCCCATAATCGCTGAGGCACTCTGGACAAGCCTTGTATCCCCTAACAACGCTGCCCGACAACATCCCATAAGCAGGAAAATCACTGATGGTACCAATAACCATGACATGCATCTGGAACGTCTCCTTCTTGTACTTGTCAAAAGTGGGATGACTAACGTCCCACAATACCTTAAGCTCTTCAATCAATGGTCTCATATACACATCGAGACATTTCCCTGAACCAGGCCCCGGAATCAACAACGTCAACATATTATATTCCTTCTTCATGCACATCCATGGAGGAAGGTTGTAAGGTACCAAAACCACAGGCCATATACTGTATGAAAGACTCATGGTGCCGAAAGGGTTGAACCCATCGGTTGAGAGCCTGAGCCTGACGTTTCTGACATCTGACGCAAACTGAGGAAACTCATTGTTTATATGCTTCCAAGCCGCTCCGTCAGAGATGTGTGTCATGATATCTGCGTCTCCCGCGTCCCGCTCACCGTGCCATCTCATAGCTTTTGCGGTGGTTTCTGACATGTACAACCGCTCAAGCCTATCTCTCAACGGAAAATACCGAAGCACTTTCACAGGTTTCCTATTGCCTGCTCCCGTCAACTTATATCGGTCAGACTGACATATCGGACATGCGTCAAGGCTAGCAAGGTCATTCCCTTCTGCATCTTTACCCCAGAAGAGAACGCAGTCAAATGCACATGCATGGATCTTAATGTAGGAAAGCCCTAGATCTTTGAGGATACTTCGGACCTTACGGTGATTGGTAGGATTACGATGACCCTCCTCCAACAACGAAGAAGTGTACTGTAGATATTCATCCACTTGCCTGATGCTCGATTTTGTCTCGACTTTAATCCTCATTACCTCCATCACACTTTGAAGAACTGTCTTCTCAGAACTTGAAGACACAGGGGTCTGTTGCAATGCAATAAGTTTGTTGTACTTGTCAACGGCAGCAGTGTTGACAACTTGTGGGAACGGCTGCACCGGGTCATGCATATATTGTTCCCCACGTACACCGCTTTCAAAAGGAAACACGTCGTTGACGAATGCTATTGTTGGATCGTTGGATGTACTTCTACTGCCCGCCTAAAAAAACTGCCCATGATCATGCGATCCATCTAATGATGGCTCACCGTGATATATCCAACGTTTGTACTTCAGCCAAAACCCATTACTCTTTAGGTGCTCTCATACTGTCCTAATCGGAAATCGACACATATCACTGCGACACTTACATTTCTTGCACGGGCAATAATGGTATTCATTCCCGTTTGCATTTTCCTCGACGAACTGCAAAAAATCCACAACTCCTGTAGTGTATATCGGTCATGCCTTGGAAGCGAAATCCAACTCTTATCTCGATCCATATATAACCTGATAATAATATATATGTATAACTTTAATTAATAAGAAATTAATTAACACATATATATTACAATATATATTATTATCAACATCAACTCATATATATATACCATTAATTAACAACCATTATTTAAGTTCATTACACTATCAACAACCATTAATTAACATATTTATATATATTTTAACACTAATTAAAATAACATCAAATTAAAACACATAATTATACTCTAACTGAAAATCAACTCAACTACAACTCAAAATCAACATATATACATACATTCTAACACTAAAACAAC
Organism: Potentilla sterilis; assembly: GCA_963682095.1. Lineage (NCBI taxonomy): Eukaryota > Viridiplantae > Streptophyta > Magnoliopsida > Rosales > Rosaceae > Potentilla > Potentilla sterilis. The sequence goes on along the minus strand of OY821766.1, from coordinate 15,831,495 downwards.
AACAAAACAAAAAATCACTTACTATATCAAAATCACTAGAACTCAAAATCAACTCAACTAAAACTCAAAATCAACATATATACACATATACGTACCCATATATAGCTCCACAATATAAGAGAGGACGGATTTCAACAATACCCACAGATTTTTCACTCTTTCTCCTGTTTTTTTTCGTTTTTTTTTAAATGAGCATCTTCTGTCCAGATCTGAAAATATAAAGACTTATAGCCGACGAAAATTCCAATTTCGTCGGCCAAAATTTCTAAAGTTTTCGTCGGCTATACTTTAAGAGAAAGGCCGACGAAAATCCATATCGTCGGTCATTCTAGGGGTATTGCCGACGAAAAATATTTTTTAGTGACGAAAGAAAAAATCGTCGGCCATTCTTGGGGAATAGCCGACGATTTTTTATTTTTAGCGACGAAATATAAAATCGTCGGCCATTCTTGGTAATAGCCGACGAAAAAAGTATGTCGTCGGCCGTTTTTTTTTTTTTCGTCGGTAATAGTCTTTTTTCTGGTAGTGGTAGATTCAAACATCATGCAGCTACATGTGATTGTGTTATCTGAGGAGTTCAACTTCACAACATAAATTCTACTACGACCCTCTCGACTCAATTCAAATGTAAGTATTGTACCGTTTATGTCAATTTCATCCACTTTGAATGCCATGCTAGCGTCAAGCTCAGTATGAAATAAATTATATATTTTTCTTGAATAAATAGTACCTGCATAATATATATATATATATATATATATATTTTAATACTCCTCTTAACAATACAAATAAACTATAAAACAAAACAAAAAAATATTACATGCATGATACAGTAACTTAGTACTCCTCTTAGCAGTAGAAGGTATACCATTTTTGCAACGAAAAGTCTCTTCTAATTCACTTGACCGTGTGGCTTCTAATTGCTTATCATAGTGATGCACAAATTCAATTAGCCTCATTCTTGAAGCTGATATATGATGAAACACATTATTGGTGCTCTCACTTCTTTGTGAAAATTTAATTCTAGCAGAAAACATATCTAAATTGAAGGCCGCACACCATTTTTCTCGTTTAGAATAAAGTTTCTTCAACCAAGGATTCTTTGAAACATTAAATGTCGCAAGCAACTCATTCCATGTAGATTGAAATTTTGCAACTGTCTCACAACCATAAATACACTTATTGAACATCTTCTTAAATTCATGGATTCCCAGGTAGCTTGCTATATGTTTTGTTGCATTCAATGATATGTGCCACACACATAAACGGTGACAAGTATCAGGAAAAACATCTCTAATGCCATTTGCCATTACTTGATATTGATCCGTAAAAATGGTTTTCGGTGGTTGATTTCCCATTAACTCTAAAAATGTTTCAAACAACCACGTGAATGAAGTAGTTGTTGATGGAGGTGTTATCCAAGCATAAAATACCTGCAAAACAACTACATACAAATAATACCCTTCTTGTGTCGAGTGTAGTATTGACAAGTAGGGATCGTTCTATCCGGGGAAATCAAGGGCTTTCAATCACACAAAGTATTGCATAAAAGGGGGGTTGTCGAAATTTTTAATTATTATTTACTTACTAGTTTACGAAAATTAAATCCTAGATTACTATATACAATTGATCATCACCTTTCACACAATCACCAAACACAAATCTCATTATACATGCAACAAAATTAAAACAAGTAATAGGGGCAGCAAACATAAAACGATTTCAAGATTAATTAAGTTCCAATTTAATTAGGGCAAACGCAGCTTATCCTAATTATTCAAGACATCATAAGTATTTAGAATCCGAAACGCGCGCAATCCTAAACATGGTACTAATCGGTTTAATAACACAACGCATGTAAATTAAACACAAAAAGCACATAAGCACATATTGTCGAATTGGAACATGTTAGCAAGTATGGCGTCACTCATCTCACATCGACATGTAAATTTCCATAATTACTCTAACCCTTAAATTAATACATATCAAAACCAACAACGCGTGTGAATCAACATGTATTAAATCGGCATATGAATTCAACATCTAGATAACACTCATGGCCTGCGAATGCATCTAGACATCTCCTTCGGTTCCACACGAATTAAGAAAATAAACCTAATTAAATCAAGAACACATTCAAAACCTACTGCCCATACAACATATTTAATCATATCACATGCATAAATCGGCAATCATATATAAAATTCCCAAACATTTATAACAAAGATCCAAAGATCCCATATATGATTATCAATACCGAAAATAAATTCAGAAACCAAAACATACTTCATAGACAAAGTTATGTTTAAATACAAAGAAACAAAAACCAATAGAGTACAATCCATGTTACAACCTTGATAAAGATTCGGCAAGGATTGGTGAATGATGATCGGATTGTTGGTAGAATATGGTGGATTCGGCCTTGGTTCTTGGTATGAAATTTGTGGATTTATTTTGGCAGGGATTCGGCAAGGATTTTGTGGAGAGAGAGAGATGATGATTTTCTGTGCAAAAGCCTTGGTATTTATAGAGGAAGTAACCTAGAGAAGCCAGCCACAAACCAAAACCGAATTGGTTTAGGTTTCCTTGATTTTCTGAATTCGGCAGAATGACCTCCGTGCATTGATTACGTCATAACTCTCTCTAGAAAATAGCTATTGAGGTGATTCCAGTTGGGTTGGAAACTAGACTCCCGTAGCTTTCTATCCATATAAGGCTCGAATTCTGATTTATTGTCAGCTGTCCGGGAGAGTCCGTGGAAGTTGAGAGACGTGCACAGGAATTTTCCCGAAATTAATCAGGATTTGTTGCGATTTTCTTCCTCTATTTTCTGCCGAAAATTCCCAAGATAATGGCTGAATAATTGAGCAATATCTCTTTAGGTTTTCCATGAATTAATTCAGCTAAAAATCTTGCACAAAGGATGGAATTCAGTCCACATTCGTAAGCCAAATCCATGTAGAACTCGGTTTAGGTTTTCTTCTTTCGGCAGACTTGACCTTCGTACATTCAAACCGGCATAACTTTTTCCTCAGAGCTCCGATTGATACGATTCCAAGTCCCAGAGAAACTAGACTCGTAGAGCTTTCCAACAGCGTATGGCACGTTCTCTGGTTCCAAGCGATGTGTCCCACAGAAATTTCGGAAGTCAGAACACAGTCCCAGGAAAATCCTGGTAGTCCCTGGATTGGTTTGCTCAAACTGCCAAGTTGCAGCCTTCATTTGGGTGACTTCCCGAACTCCGATTGATCTGAAATTTTGGCACAATACACTTTAGCTTCCCAATTATATGCATACCAAATTTCATCAAATTTGGAAAAGGATAGATCAGTTTAGCACGAGCCTCAAAATCACGAAAAAGACATATTTTACTTTATTTCCAGATTTCTATACTTAGTCATTTTTCTGATTATTAAGCACACTTTCTCCAAAACTCTACCAACATGACGCTAAACTAAATTATGACTCTATCTTACAATAATAAGGGTTAAGCATTGGATAAATAGGGGTAAAAACATATTAAGAACGTCGCATTTTATGCTCCTATCAGTTGTCTCATCCAAAAGAAAAGCACATCCAAATAATACATTTTTTCAATGGTTATTAACACCGACAAAAGGAGCACAAATCATGTTGTACATGTTGGTTCTGTATGTGGTATCAAAGACTACTACATCTCTAAAGCACTCATAATTAAGTCTTGATCGCCTATCTCTCCAAAAGAAATTTGTCATACGACTATCTTGATCCACTTGCACTGAGTAAAAGAATATGGAATCTTCAGTCTACTTACGCTTGAAAAGGTTGATTAAGCTTTGAGCATCTCCAGCCTCAAACATAGCCATTTTCTCCCTATTCACAAAATTATAGCAATCTCTTTTTGTAAATACAACATTCTGAGATCCGCCAACTTCTTCTGCTAGATATAAGTATGCCTTTATGGTCCCTATATGAGCTTCAAGCATGGTCTATATTACCCCTTTATGAGCTTCAGACATGTTTTTATTTGATCTCAAATATGGTCTCTCCTCTGGCTTAGTAAGCTCGTGATTGTGCTCGACATGAAAGTGAGAAACTTTCCTCATGTCATCTGCTAGTGTAAACCGGATCATGGCTAAGCAACCTGTTCTTATATCTAGCCTGACAGCCTTTTTGGTCTCCGAAGGATCAACATCTTCTTGAAAACCTTCTTTCGAACATAAGAAGTTGATTTGCCTAACAAAATTTTTGGAATCTCTTCTCTTTTTCCCTTTTCGAACACTAAATCCGATTCTTATGGCATAAATGTTGTATAACTCATTAGCTTCATCTTCAGTAGACACCATCTTTCCAAAAAAATCATTTCCATCGAAATTCTCTTGACGATTCACAATCATTGGTTCTTCACGGTTATTAGAACCATTAATCTCATCGTCACTCTCCACATCAATGACTATTAAAAATAAAGAAAAAAAGCACATTAGAATTTGAGTAGTAAGTAAAAGAAACATGGCAGCTACCTAACTATATTACAAATTCTCTATATAAGGCTACGTCCCTTTTACATATGTATTGATTAGGTTATGAAGACATATTTTAATTGAATTCTGAAACCAACCACGCACAGTGCTATAGCTAGTTTTGTTAAAGTTGTTCGCTATAGTTTTCCTCTCTTGGACTCACATCTCAACGTCAAACTAATCAAATTCCCATCTCAAGTTTTGCTATGGACAGATTGTAATCATGAATAAAACAAGTTCACCAATGAGTAAAAAACAAAACGACTTCAATAATGATATACATATATATAAACCCTAAATCCTGAATATATCACTAGTACAGAAATCGATTCAGATGACGGTTTTTAACCGTCATCTCATATGCTCCCAAACTGACATCTATCGCAATGTCATCTATTAAAACGCATTCAGATGACGGTTAAAACCCAAAAAAAACTGTCATCTACCGATCATAAGGATGACAGTTTTGTATTCAGATGACGGTTGGCATTCATGGTGCCAACTGATGCCAACTTACGTGCGCATTTTTAGTGATGAATGGCATATATTGAGATGACAGTCGACTGTCATCTAATGCTACTTTTTATGTCAGTTAATATATCAAACCAAGCGTCGTGTGATATCTTCTCAGACGTCATCTTTCATTTTTAATGACTGTCATTTACATCTTCTAAGGATGACGGTTGTACGTTGTTCAGATGACGGTTGGCATTCATGGTGTGCGCATCTTGTGTCTGATGGCATGTAACCTGATGACACTCAAACCGTCATGTAAAGTGCAATGTAACGTCGGTCATATTGTCAAGGCGAATGTCATCTGAATTTTGAACAGATGTCATTTACACTATCATATAGTATGTCATCTGAGCTCTCTTAGACGTCAGTCTTGCATAATATTGTTTGTGTCATACGATTTTGGTTCAGATGTCACTCGTTTGTGTCATATGAATGTGTTTCTAACGTCAGTTATTTTATGACTGAGTCTGTCATTTGTGTTCATTTGATATGTTACCAAATGAACAGTACTGACCAAATCCACAGTACTGGTTCATCTCCACATATAAAACCTAATTTCATGCAAATAAACCAAAACTGTAGGATAGTACTCAATAAACCTGCCATATTTATATGTCTACCAAGATCTGTTTTAAACCATGAGTAATACACTTCTAAAAACACATGCATTGGCAGCAAAACCAAAATCAACTTCCATCACAATTGTAGCTACCAGTAGCAAAAAAATGACCAATTCAAGTCCACATAACTGTAATAGGATTGGCCATATACTATAGGTACCACTAGAATTCTGAGCATCCTATATACCAAAACACTTAACCTGCTTGTTACTCATTCAAAGCTTCACATGGTTCTTCAATAGATAGCCTGCAAGCTCATCCCTTACTTGGTCAATATCTTCTCGAGTGTACTCGTTTCCACGTCGATCTCTTTTTTCCCACTGATATCATTACACATATACATATATCAAAACTGAAACTCAAAGAAGGTGGCAGTCATCATATGCAAACAGAAAAATAGGTACAGATTTTACCTTTGCAGCAAATTACTTTTCCAAAACCAATTGGCCCAACTTCCTCTCTGCTTCAGTATTTAGGTCCCCCATAGGATCAACTTCAACACCAGCATCCTACACAGACTGTTCAAATAGTCAAACATAGTAACAAACAACTTGTTAACAACATCCATCACCTGCACCAAAAACCATTAGCTGTTCAATAAGTTAAAACAGTCATTATATTTTCAAGAAGTTATTTTCAAGAGAGACTGAATAACATGAGCAGTAACAGGAGAAAAAGAAGTAAGCTGTAAATAGAGCACAACTACACTTACCCAAGTGGCTGATAATACTTGGTAGAATATCCTGCAACTCTACAAGAGAGAAGACAGTATATTTAGTCACATACCAATATGAAGTTGAAAAAAGAAAGACAATTAGGAAAGAGAACAATGAAAGATAGAAGAAAAGAGAATGAAAAAAAGGAGGCACTAAGAAGCATATAAACATGTTTCCAAAAGAAACAGCTTACTAGCTTGAACAAAATCGAAGCATAAAAGCACATAATTTTCAGAAGAAAAAAAAGATTGCAACAGAAAATGCATATATAATGCACGATCTCTCACAATAACAAACTTAATTTACAGATTTTTTCAGCAGAGCTTAAAAAGAAGGTGCAATAACCAAATCATCAAAACAGACATACGAAAATCAAAAACAAAAACTGATCATACAAACAGAAACTACAAGGCAATCATTAGATGATAACAAACAACAGGTTAAACAATAACTTAATCTAAAATAAAAGAGCAGAAGCATACTCTTTGTTTGAGGAGAGCCACTAACAACCCAAGTGTTGGCAGCAATAGAAGCTTGAACTGAAATATAAAGGAAGAAAAATTAGATACGAGGGAGGCCATGAAAAACAAAATAGTAGTTCAAAAGAACCAAATCAATGGGATGGCTTCACCTTTGGGATTTATGAACTGAATAACTACATCATCCTTAAAAATGTTGACCTCCTCGATTGCGGGAATAGCATTCACCCCTATTCTCTTGAGGGTGCTCTGAAGTCTTTTGTCATCTGTGGTGGTTGTCTTGTGGACAGCCTTCTTCTTTCTGTAGTTAGAAGCAGATATGAACGAACCAAATCAGGATAAAAGCAATGTAAAAAATAAAGAAGATAGTTGCCCAATATTACTCCTCCCACATGATAGTATAGGACTTTGACTTACAAATTACTAGCAATTTACCGATGTAGTAAAGTGACAAACAGCCTTGTGAGGTCACCAAGTGTATAACATGATTAACATCAAAGTTTCAAAATAGAAAGTACCCTACCTCCTCATGCTACCCTTTCCACCAGTGCGGACAGCACCAGCCATCTTCATGAGTTTCTCCCGATTCATCTGTATAAAGAGGGAATAAAATAAGAGAAATAACTAAACTTCACTGCAACCAGTTAAAAATACAAAAAAAAAACGATGCCAATAGTAAGAGTAAAATCTAGGATAAATTTAGTTCAGATGAAAAAGTTTCTGGTATTAATTCATAGCTCGCACTTATGATTTTGCTTTTCATCTAATGTTCAACAAATGTTATGAAACATTTTCAATCATTCTGTGAGAGAAAAGTTACATCAGCTAAGTAATTTGTATCTTGAGTCTAAACTCACTGGTATCCATGTATATATAGCTACTCATTAAAACTAACAAGAACTGTTCGGTTTTCATAATCTAACAATTCACTAGCTAAAGGATTCCCTCCCCCTTGATTTGATCCAGAGAATTTCAAACACACTACTGATCTTACAAAAATGTACCTTGAGTTAATGTCTTATATGCTGTGTTGTCAAGTTCCATCCTGACCTTGTCCAGCTGTTCATTTGCTACGGTCAAGGACATCCATGCCTCATAGCATTCTTTTGCCTTAAGCTCACATCTAGTACTAAGCTCTTGCTCTTCTTCTCATATTTAGCAGTAGACTTCTTTTGCATTAGTTTCTTCTGTCAAACCAAAATATTTTAGTTACCAGATAAGGAACAACATACAAGCATCACAGTTGTAAAATGTGGCTAACCTGAGCTGAAGACACTTCTATTTCAGTATCACAGTTGTTACTTTTTAGAAGTTCCGTAATCTTTCCTGTAACTGTAATCAAAGTTAAGCCGCTCAAAAAGTCCGATATAAATATAATCAAGTGTCCCCTAATATTTAAATAAATAAACACTAAGAACCATTCATGCAAAGAAAAGTAAATAAGTACCTGAATCACTTGGTGGTCTCCTAATGCCTATACCACTAACCAGTGGGCTTCCAATAACCCCTTCAAATCTTACTACAACTACTCCATCCTCCTTCACTGAGACCCTTGAATCCACCAATTGCAAGGGCTTATTGGCCCCAACAATAGCAAAGATATCAAAGTCTGATAGGACCTGCCGAGAAAAACAAGACAAGAGTCAGTCAGTCCGTAATTTTACTACATCCACCAAAAAACAAGCCAAGGAAGGAACATATTTTTCACTCAAATGACTTGCCTTCTCTTCCTGGATGAACACATTAAACACCCTCATTCCTTTAGGCCCGTTTGTGTTGATGATCTCACTAAAATGAATATCAATATAGTACTCCCCGGGAGGCAGATAATTGAATCGATAACAGAAATCCCCTACTCGTGCCGATTGATAGATGTAAGGATAATCCCCAGCATTAAAGTCGAAACCTTTAACACATTGATTAAGTGATTATCAAGAATTAGGGCAAATTAAAAATTTCCCCTTTTTACAATTAGGGCTTCATCTGAATTACTGGAATGATTTAATTTACTGGGAGAGCTAAAACCCAGATCGAATTCAAGAAATTAAGAAGGGGAAGAGGGGTGGGTACTTACAAGTGGAGTTGGGTCTTGTAAAACCGGTAGGGATTAGTCTGGAACCGGAGTCACAGAGCATGGAATCGACCAACGACTCGTCGTCTTTGTTCATTGGAGAATCTTTAAGATCTGGGTTTGGGTGTGGGACTTGATCGGATTGGGTCTCTTCCATGAAATGTTAGGGGAAAAAAGATTGTTTCTTGGAGCAAAGAGAAGTGCTTTTGTGGGTTATAGATGATGAAGAAGATGGTATGAATTGAAATGGGAGAGAGAGGTGGTGCGGGGGTCGAGAGGCCAGGAGGGTGGAGCGAAGGTGGAGGAGGTGGAGCTTGGTGGGTTCGTGAGGGAGAAGAGAAGGTGAGTGAGGCCAGGGTTTCGTTTTTGAGAGAAGAGAGAGGGACTTCTGTGATGAGAAAGGGCGTTGAGGCGCTGGAGAGTGGAGAGGAGGTTGGGGAGGAGAGTGTAGAGGAGGGGGTTCTGGGCCCAGTGAGGGGAGCCGGAGAAGGAGGGGATTGGAGCGGAGGGGCAGCCAGCTGAGGGAGGTGCGGAGAAAGACGACTCTGAGGGGAAGCAGCGCGGGAGAGAAGGAAGGAAAGAAAAAGGGTTGTGTAATAATGAAACCTAGAAGAAAAATTATATTTATACTTCAATTTTTCGAGGTGAAAAACTTCAATTGGTCATAATTTTTTCACACGACCTCCAAATTACACGTGCCGTATGTTCACGAATTCGACACGCCGAGCATTGCAACTTTGATTAAGAAACTTTCTCGAGAAACCAAAATAATAAAATGTCAACTCTTCGACCCTCTTAAAAACGCTTTTAAATAATAAAAGTGTACAACTTTTCAAAATAACTATATAAAAAAAGTCAAATATTGAAATAGTTACTATACGTTTAAGTGAATGTATAGTTTCAAATAGTTACTATACGTAGACTCTTCAAATGCAAATGTGCCGTGAAATAAGATATGACCGAAATATTGAAATACGTCTACGGTTGAAAAATGAGAAGATTCCGACAAAATCTGTGTGCCGAATGTTGCGGTTAACTGTTTTTTACTTCCGTTTTCCTATGGGTGGCCTGACGGTCGGTAAATATTTTGAGGAAAATTTTTACACGATTAGTTGCGTCTCATCGATCTGAAACTATTCTCTGTTGGAGATCAGGCCAAAAAACGTCATTTAGACGGGCCAATTTCCGTTTTAAAGCGTTTAGAGGTTTGACTCACCCGGTTGACCGTCCTGATCGAGCCTTTAACGTTGTCAGATGTAGTTGGATTTTTTTTCATACATGTATTTAATCTTAACGGTGATATCTGACGGTTGGAATAGATTTTCCAAACTTTTAGATTCAAACTCGGAACATATGCACTAATGTTCCTTATCTTGTTTACCAAGTGTTTAAGTGAATGTATAGTTTCAAATAGTTACTATACGTAGACTCTTCAAATGCAAATGTGCCGTGAAATAAGATATGACCGAAATATTGAAATACGTCTACGGTTGAAAAATGAGAAGATTCCGACAAAATCTGTGTGCCGAATGTTGCGGTTAACTGTTTTTTACTTCCGTTTTCCTATGGGTGGCCTGACGGTCGGTAAATATTTTGAGGAAAATTTTTACACGATTAGTTGCGTCTCATCGATCTGAAACTATTCTCTGTTGGAGATCAGGCCAAAAAACGTCATTTAGACGGGCCAATTTCCGTTTTAAAGCGTTTAGAGGTTTGACTTACACGGTTGACCGTCCCGATCGAGCCTTTAACGTTGTCAGATGTAGTTGGATTTTTTTTCATACATGTATTTAATCTTAACGGTGATATCTGACGGTTGGAATAGATTTTCCAAACTTTTAGATTCAAACTCGGAACATATGCACTAATGTTCCTTAACTTGTTTACTAAGTGTTTAAGTGAATGTATAGTTTCAAATAGTTACTATACGTAGACTCTTCAAATGCAAATGTGTCGTGAAATAAGATATGACCGAAATATTGAAATACGTCTACGGTTGAAAAATGAGAAGATTCCGACAAAATCTGTGTGCCGAATGTTGCGGTTAACTGTTTTTTACTTCCGTTTTCCTATGGGTAGCCTGACGGTCGGTAAATATTTTGAGGAAAATTTTTATACGATTAGTTGCGTCTCATCGATCTGAAACTATTCTCTGTTGGAGATCAGGCCCAAAAACGTCATTTAGACGGGCCAATTTCCGTTTTAAAGCGTTTAGAGGTTTGACTCACCCGATTGACCGTCCCGATCGAGCCTTTAACGTTGTCAGATGTAGTTGGATTTTTTTTCATACACGTATTTAATCTTAACGGTGATATCTGACGGTTGGAATAGATTTTCCAAACTTTTATATTCAAAATCGGAACATATGCACTAATGTTCCTTAACTTGTTTACTAAGTGTTTAAGTGAATGTATTGTTTCAAATAGTTACTATACGTAGACTCTTCAAATGCAAATGTGTCGTGAAATAAGATATGACCGAAATATTGAAATATGTCTACGGTTGAAAAATGAGAAGATTCCGACAAAATCTGTGTGCCGAATGTTGCAGTTAACTGTTTTTTACTTCGGTTTTCCTATGGGTAGCCTGACGGTCGGTAAATATTTTGAGGAAAATTTTTATACGATTAGTTGCGTCTCATCGATCTGAAACTATTCTCTGTTGGAGATCAGGCAAAAAAACGTCATTTAGACGGGCCAATTTCCGTTTTAAAGCGTTTTAACAAATTTCGCACCCAAACATTAGATGACGTGCAACCGTCGTCTGATGTTTCAACCTTTCAATTTTTGATGGCATACCTAGGCTGAGTTTGGGAGGGAATTTTCCCGCTTATAACTTGGTAGAAACCCTAAACCCTCAGATGACAGTCAACCGTCATCTGAATTAAGTATAATTTTTGAACGATGAGTTTTTGAGATGTCTACCATTGCCAATACTAAATTTTGGATGTTTTCCTCATAAACTGAGAAAATGTGATGGCATACCTAGGCTGAGTTTGGGAGGGAATTTTCCCGCTTATAACTTGGTAGAAACCCTAAACCCTCAGATGACAGTCAACCGTCATCTGAATTAAGTATAATTTTTGAACGATGAGTTTTTGAGATGTCTACCATTGCCAATACTAAATTTTGGATGTTTTCCTCATAAACTGAGAAAATGTGATGGCATACCTAGGCTGAGTTTGGGAGGGAATTTTCCCGCTTATAACTTGGTAGAAACCCTAAACCCTCAGATGACAGTCAACCGTCATCTGAATTAAGTATAATTTTTGAACGATGAGTTTTTGAGATGTCTACCATTGCCAATACTAAATTTTGGATGTTTTCCTCATAAACTGAGAAAATGTGATGGCATACCTAGGCTGAGTTTGGGAGGGAATTTTCCCGCTTATAACTTGGTAGAAACCCTAAACCCTCAGATGACAGTCAACCGTCATCTGAATTAAGTATAATTTTTGAACGATGAGTTTTTGAGATGTCTACCATTGCCAATACTAAATTTTGGATGTTTTCCTCATAAACTGAGAAAATGTGATGTCTAAAAGCGATTCAGATGACGGACAAACTAGAACCGACGTCTGATTATTTCAAAATCAATCAGATGACGGTTAATTTTTTTGCGTCATCTGAAAGACGTCATCTGAAGGTGTTTTTGTAGTAGTGAAATGTACACTTACACTAATAGTGTGCAATTATTTACATTGTCATTTCTTTATCTAAATTAGTGTCTTCTAACGCTTCAATATGTGAGTATTGTGGATGTCGTTTTTCATGTTTTTATTTTTTTTTTAATTTTTTTTTGTTTCTAATCATGCTGATATTGTTGTTCCTCTCTAATTTGCTTTAATTATAGTATTTTATAATATTATATTTACCCACTTCTCGAATATTAAGGTCATATGAATAATTGGTGATTGAATGAATAGTTGAAATAATGTCTGTTTGATAATTTTTGTATTTAATATTAGGGAAAATGGCTGGTTTGCTCACTAAAGTATGCCCCATTCTAAACTTTGCTCACTGAAGTTTGTCCAATATCACTTTGCTCACTATCGAATTACACTTGTATTCACTTTGATCACTCCGTCTAAATCAGACGTTAAAATTCAAAAAACTTTGTAAACGATCGTTAGCAGTAGGGGTATTTTAGTCACATAATATTTGGCGCCATCTTTTACTGCGTGGGGGTATTTTGGCGCCAATAACTAGTTGTTTCCCTCCAAATGCAGTTTACTCCACCTATAAAAAGTGTGTTGCAGTTTTTTCAGGGTTCCCAGCTTACTCCACCTATAACATGCGCATCACGTTGTTGGTTGCAGTCGCAAAGGCTAGCTTCCCCAAATCTACTGGAGTGCCAATTCTGTCATAAATATGACCAATTGACTTGAGAACCTCTTCTCTTCTCAGAGCATAGCTATCATCAAGGTTGGTTTTGATCAGCATCTTACTCACAAACACCTTGCGCAGCCGCCTCCAATCTGGACCGTAGGGTCCAAATGCGATGTCCCATGCTCCATATGAGCCAACTAGTGCAGCTGTGGTAGGAACATGGTTAGCAAACACAATGTCATGATCCCGAACCATTTCTTTCAGAAGTGTTGGGGAACTGATCACAACAAATAATTTGCTTCCGAGGTAGAGTTTGTAAATAGGGCCATAAACCTTTGCTAACATGGTGAACTCATGGTGAAGGGTGGCGCCTAAGAAGGGAAGGTATCCGAGAATCGGCAAACCTATAGGGCCTGGTGGCAATGGAGGTATTGGGTTCTTTGAACGATTTTTCCTAGACCACAGGAACCACAAAATAGCTAACATCATAGTTAAAAGGGCAAGAAATATTGCTCTGAGATTTTCATCTTTCTCATTTCTAGCATTCCCCCAAGATGACCACATTGCTCACAACACTGTTTTGAGAGCTTGAGGCTTATTGTGTGGAATGAAAGATAGTGAAGTACCTGCATGATAACCAGGGACCATGCTTTTATACAAATGAAAAAAGTGCTTGAGAGAAAAAGTGTGTTGCAGTTGTCCCTTGTCATTAATATTGAAGCTGGGAACCCTGAAAAAGCTGCATTGCCTAGGATTTGGAGGGAAACAACTAGTTATTGGTGCCAAAATACCCCCACGCAGTAAAAGATGGCGCCAAATATTATGTGACTAAAATACCCCTACTGCTAACGATCGTTTACAAAGTTTTTTGAATTTTAACGTCTGATTTAGACGGAGTGATCAAAATGAATACAAGTGTAATTCGATAGTGAGCAAAGTGATATTGGACAAACTTTAGTGAGCAAAGTTTAGAATGGGGCATACTTTAGTGAGCAAACCAGCCATTTTCCCTTAATATTAATGCACTTATGTATTTTAAATCATTTTCGGTAAAACATTGAAACTAAAAATTGCGTTTGCGTAGGTATATTCCAATCTTAGGTGACCATATCCGATAATGACCGAAACGACGCATAGAGAGGTTCGAGTCCCGAGGAGGACTGGAAAAGAACAAATCCAAAATGTCGTCACCATCCTGCATCTCTGTCTGACTTTTTCTCTGCCGTGAATCCAACGGCCCACTTTCCTCTCCCCAACCTCGTCACTCACTCACACACACACACACACACACTATTCTATTCCAATTCAATTCCCAATAAACAAAACCACCCTCCCTCTCCTTCCCTCCCTTCCTCCTCCTCCTCCTCCTCCTCCTCCTCCTTCGTCTTCTTCTTTCTCAAACTCAACTGAAACGTGCGATCACGTCGGTTGATAATTTGACATGTGTGCGGTGGAGAATTCCATCGATAGGTACGATCGTATCCCAAAAGAAGCCAAGGAGATTCTACAATCATTGGCAACCGAGTGGGAAAATGTAGCCGATTCAACTGCGTTGCAGGTGATCCCTCTCAAGGGTGCAATGACAAACGAGGTGTTCCAAATAAAGTGGCCGACAAGCACCGGAGAAGTTTCACGGAAAGTTCTCGTTAGGATTTACGGTGAGGGTGTTGAGGTGTTCTTCGACAGGGACCATGAGATCCGAACGTTTGAGTACATGTCCAAGAACGGTCAGGGACCTCGGCTTCTTGGGCGGTTTCCTAATGGCCGAATCGAAGAGTTCATCCATGCAAGGGTACTCATGTGTTTAGTTATCTTCTGTGTGTGTGTGTGTGTTTGTGATGCAGGATCATTGGAATTTGTTCGAAACCTATGTTGCTTTACTTGGACTGCAATTGTAATGTTGTCGCTGTGTTTAGGACTATAGTTTATGGCCATATACTCATTTCCACCAAGCTTAGTATGTTTCTAGTCGTGATCAACTTTACTTTATCCATGCAAGGGTACTTGAGTGTTCAGTTATTTTTCTGTTATTCAGAATTATAGTTGTAATGCTTATGTTTCCTGTAATATTATTGATATATATGTATGTATGTATGTGTGTTTGTAAAGCAGAGTCAGTAGAATTTCTTTGAAACCTAAGTTGTTTAAGTAGACTGCAATTCTGCTCTTGCAATTTTAAGATCACCCGCTATTTTTCTTTATTCTCTACCTGAGCTTAGCAGTATATTGTATGGCAAGAAGCTTAGTATGTTACTAGTCGAGATTGACTATAGTTAGTTAGTTTTTTTTCGGGATATTTTTTAGTGCCATTCCGGTGTTACAGTAATGTTCAGTGGTAGTTTATATATGACAATTTTATCACAAATCTATGTCAGTTCTAGGTTAATTGGCTAAACTGCATAGAAATTCTAAATTGAAGATTTTATATATCCTTGAATCAGTGAAGTACTTTTGTTCCCTTCCTGAAAAATGTGTCACTTCTCTCTTTGCACTTTTGAATTTCAGACGCTTTCAGCATGTGATCTACGTGATCCAGATATATCTGCTCTTATAGCTACTAAATTGAAGGAGTTCCATGATCTTGAGATGCCCGGTCCAAAGGATGTCGTCCTCTGGGGCAGATTGAGGTACAGTTCTGTGTTCTTCTCTATAAAAATCTAGTAACATTTGTGTCTGCTTTTGAATAAGACCACAAATTGCCTACATTGTACGTTCTGTTGATTTATCTGCAACCAACACTTTTTCAATGTTACAGAAATTGGCTCTGTACGGCCAAGAGATTGTGTAGTCCAGAAGAAGCTAATGAATTTCGGTTAGATTCCATTGAAGAGGAAATCACTTTACTGGAAAAGGAGCTCTCAGTGCCTAATCAGCAGATGCGTTTCTGCCACAATGATTTACAGTATGGTAACATAATGATTGAGGAAGAGAGTAAAGCGATAACAATAATTGTGAGTTTCTCCTGCTGCATTGTATTTATGTTTTTTTTTTATTTTTTATTTTGTTCCGTACGATGCAAAAAGCCTAAACAAGAAAAACAAAACAAACTAGCCAGCAGAGCTGGCATTGAAGTGCCTAGCTCTAGACACTCCAATGATATCATCCCTCTAGCATGAACTGTGCTGTTTTTAACCAAAAGATCAATCATCCCTCTAGCATGAACCGTGCTGTTTTTAGCCAAAAGATCAACAACCATATTTCTTTCTCTGTGGATGTGCTTCAGCTGTAAAATTTCAAACATCTGTAGGAGCCTTTTGCAATTCACAGTCAAGGTACCCAAGGGTGCATCTCCACATTCTCACTTTGAATAAGATTAATAAGGACAGCATAATCTGACTCCACTTCCAACTTCTTGATATTTAGACTAAGGGCCAATTGCAATCCATGAAACAAACCTCAGGTTTCAGCTTGCAAAACTTCACCAGTACCTATATTAACCATGAAACCACCACACCAAGAGCCAGTTTCATCCCTGATCACTCCACCTGCACCAATGTCACCATTTTTAGTTCTTGAGCCATCCACATTCAGTTTATGCATTCCAGAAGCATGTTTTATCCATCCCAACATTTCCACCAACTGATTCTTCACCACACTAGTGTTAATAGAAGCTCTAAACCATTCCTCACCATAATCGATAATAATTTCGGATGAGGGTAGTTAAATTGAGGATCCAAAATACCTTTGCAGCAACCACTTCCATAAGAACCAGTAGCAAAATGTGAAGAATATGTTCCAAGCCCTTTTATAAAGTCCCTTCTGCAACAAATTTGCTAAGATCGACTCCTTCCAACCCAGGTTAGAAGAGGCAAGCATATTTAGAGGAATATCAAAACACTTCCAGACATTTTTAGCATTATCAGTCTTTAAAGAGATGTAGCATGATTTCTTGAGAATCAGGGCAGGACTTACCAGAAGCATCACTAGAAATTCTTCTTTTAAACCTCTGATCTTTGGTGAGGAGTTTACCAGATACAATAGACCACAAAAAGATCTTGAGTTAGGGAGGAATATAAAGACACCAAATCCTTTTCCAGAACTCATTCTGACCATTAGAATCATCAGAAATAATTTGGTAGGTAGACTTGACAGAAAAGTTTCCAGAAGCCGTGCCATTCCAAATATAATCTTATCTGGCAAATTCTCCAAGGAAATAGGAATACTAACAATTTTATCAACAATATCAGTACCAAGCAAGCAAACATTCCACTCATTATGAATCCAAAAGTCCATGATAGAAGCATTATTATCAATAGAAATACCTTCAAACACATGATATTTAAGAGGGCTACATGGGAACCGCATTGTATTTCTGTTTTGATGCTGGAGAACCTGTTTTTGTCTGATTTGGAAAATGATGTATGTAGTAACATTCTATTGAGTATGTAAATGTAATTGATGAGATAATATTTTCCCAGTGGTCGTGTATTGTAGTGGGCTGGTAGCTTATCCTGACTTAAGTATTGCCATTCCCACTAAGTCTCAGTGATAGCTAGTCAAAGAACTTATATATTAATGGCTCAAATGCCGCAGACAATGAAAATATAGAACAGTTTACCCTGCCAACTACTCCCCTTATAGAATAGTTGATATTGAATTTAGCACTCCACCTATGGAACTTGCATTCTTCTATTTTCTAGGAGTAGGAATCTTCATTCTGTAGCTTGCTAGGAACCTATTGTTGTGTCAAGGGGCAGGATTTTTTTTTTTTTAAATATTGTTTTTATTATTTTATTAACAAGTACAACCGTACCACCTTTTATTGACTGTGTTGTTTTATTTGGTATTCTTTGATTTATCAGGCTTCATATCTATAATGATCTCTTCTATAAAGTTTCACAAAACTAATTTTTCCAACTGAATAAAGCAGTTCAATTGTCTACCTATATCCTTAGAAGATAGTTTTAGTTTTTCCTATTCTTAAGGTTTAGGCTCCGTTCTTTTTTCCTCATTATCCAAATGATGAAAGCATGAACCATATAATTTGGTTCAACTTTCTAACAATTATCTGGGCAATTCTTACCAGGATTATGAATATGCAAGTTATAATCCTATTGCATTTGACATAGCAAACCATTTCTGTGAAATGGCAGCTGATTATCACACGGACAGCCCTCATATTTTGGACTACAATAAATATCCTGGTATGTCATATGCTTTGATACGCTCTTCTGTGTCTTATTTTCTTTTATTTCAATCTTTTTACATGAAATATAATTGACCTGCCACTAATAGGGTTGGAGGAGCGCAAGAGGTTTGTTCGTATGTATCTGAGTTCTTCAGGTAATGTCTTTCATGAATCATTATGTATATAGTGAAATCTGTTGTCAAAAATACATTTGTAGTTATAAGAAACACCACTTTATTTTTTCATACCTTCAAAAAATAAAAAAAATAAAAAAAAACCAATTTCCCTTAAGGTACGTCTATTTTCAAAGTAACGGATGGTTGTGTTTGGGTCATGCCTTAATGCCAACATTTTGAAGAATCGAAACTGTAGTATTACTGTGTGGCTTGAGGTACTTTGTATATTCATTTAGGGAATTAGGAGAATTTATTGCTTTTGATCAATATATGGATTTTGTATACAGGAAATCAACCCAGCGACAATGAATCGGAGCAGCTACTTCAAGATGTTGAGAAGTATACCCTTCCAGATCATCTGTTCTGGGGATTATGGGGAATAATATCGGTACCTATCCTTTCTAAATAATTTATCTGATTAAAATACCAACAATACAACTGTGCAAGTAGGTGCTCTCTCGTCTCATGGCTTGTGATTACATGTGACTTCTGAGTGCTAACTGCTCCCTTTCTTTGATTTTAAATTCTATTATTATACTAGTTATTTTTTTAATTTAATTATGCTGTCTTCCATTTGAACCCACAAAATGGATGGCTCATTCTAGAGTCTAGAACGAGGCATCCAATGCAAATGTCAAGCTCTTTGTTTCTAATTGCGGTCAATTTTCCGTATAGAGTTTTCTTGAATTTCCATCATTTGGTCTTTCACTACTTTCTGTTTCCCAATCTGTCAGGAACATGTGAATGAAATTGACTTTGACTACTTGGAATATGCAAAGCAGAGGTTTCAGCAGTACTGGAGAACCAAGGCTTCACTATTGGGTTCTGTTGGATCTTCACCAGAACGCAGGGACTGATGGTAACCATACTATTTAGTCCTCTTGAGTTGTGTTAACTCGTAGTGCAATATGCAGTTGGTTTACTTGATTATATAGAGGCACCTTGGTTTTGACTACATTGCAGACTAGCAAGTATTGTTTGTTATGTAATACTGGTTTTGTAGTAAATAACCGAAGTCTTTTCTTTTTCTCATTTCCTTAGCACTACCATTTGGTTTGATCTTTCACTGTTTCATGACGGTGGTGAATGGCGATGTATATATTTTTCTAATTAGTTTTGTGCACAGTTGCAGTATCTTGACACCATGATCTTTGAACGTAGGTAGACTTGGTTAAAGTTAGCAGATAGAGGGGGATAGCTTAGGTTGAGATGATCAAGAAAGAGTAATCTGATGTTGAAGAATTTAAAACAAATGCTAGTTCGCAAGACCTGATATTAAAGTGTTCAAGAAATTGCATATTTTGGTGATGGCTCTAAAGAGTAATTTATCTTCAGTGTTCTTGTTATTTTGGCATTAGCTGCTCATTTTCTCATTTCCTCTCAATCACACAGTGTATTGTCACAGGTCGCTCCATAAATCTGTGTTTGTATGAGATTTTTCACCATCATTTGTAATACATGTGTTTAACAACAGTAGCAGTTTTATATGACTCAAGCAGCTGCATAATTGTTGCAGATGCATGTGGTTGTTGAGTTGCTGTATTGTTTGGTGTTAGTAAGTTTGGCTATGGGTTGGTTCTAAATACTCCATTTTGTGGTCATCAAAGAAAAAAAAAAGAAAAAAAAAAAAGATCACCCGCCTTATTTTTTGGTGGATTTTATATATGACTTAGCAGTTCCATTGGCGTATAACTGTTGATTTAGAATGCTGTTGCTTTAAGGCTTTAAGCAACAACCCATTCATTTGAAAATTCCATTGCGTTGAATATATTGTGGAAATACTGAATTTCTGCACGGCGCTTTCGAAGGCAATTCAAGAACCAATAATGGAACCAAGTCCTTTGTATCAATGAGTGTAATATCGATATTTCGGTATTTTCGTGAGATCGATATTTCGATTTAGTTTTGTCTCGTTCTCGTCGATATTTCCGATATTTCACTGATATTTCCGCGATATTTCTGATATTTTCTGATATTTTTCAAAAAAAATTTATCCTATTTTTAAAAACTAATATTCAACAATTTAAAACACTTATTTTTCAACACCTAATTTTAATTTCTAACATACGGTTACATACCTTCAAGAGTTACTTTTATATCAATAACTTTTTATTTCTAATCTATCTTTCAAAAAAATTTTCTCAACTACTTCAAGAGCTACTCATCTTCTCTCTCAAACAACATAAATGTTCAACACCTAATTTTAATTTCTAACCTACCCTCAAGAGTTACTTTTATATCAACTACTTTTTATTTCTAACCTATACTATGAGTCCTAGAATCCTCAAAGATCGCCACTTGACCCATATGGTTGGCATGTAAGTCAATATATGTAGAATTTTAGATAAGAGCAATCATTTAACAAATATTCTTCGCAGTTCACCAATGACTCTACACAAGACGATGAAGAAGGCAGTGCAAATTACGAACCTCATCGGTCTTCTATATGGTTTTAAAAACTTCATTTAGTTGTTTTTGTGAAATATTATGTACAAATAATGTTAAAGGGTGTGACGGTCTAGCCTCGTTTTAGGTTTCAAGTATAAATTATATATATTAAATCATATTTCAATAAATCTAAGCTCTATTCACGTAATAATTCATATAACATTTCAATAAATTGATATCTATTTGTTTTATTAATATTTTATTCTCACGTATGATCGATAACATGGTATAAAACAACCTTAGAAAGTTTCAATACAAATTTCTATGTATTTCTTATAGTTTCAGTCATTTTTGTCAAAATTTCTAATGGATCGATATTTCATCGATATTTCCGTCAAAATATTCGTATTTTGAAACGTCGATATTTTCTCGATATCTGATATTTTACTCCTTGCTTTGTATGGCTTGTTGCTTGAAGCCTTACAGCAACAGTCTTCTAGACCAACCTTCCATTATCTACTTTCCATATTAAGATAACATTTAGAATTCAGTTCAACTCATATAGCTAGGAGCACCAACAGCCGTGAATGAAGCAACTGGTGTCGTTTCGACAAATGGAGGATCGATTCTCATGCACCTTGTCAGCTGATAGCATAGAGGGAGAATTGAAGTTCACATCTCCTCCTGTCTTTTACATTATTACATACTACTCTATCCATCGTAGTCCAAGGCTCGAAGCTAGCCAAAATCAACGCCTTGTTTCTAGTATCCTTTTTTTTTTTTTTTTTAAAGGAGAAGATTACAGTACGTACTACGTAGCTCTGAAATCAACAATACAACGACATATTATAATTTGACATTTGTTCGATTCACAGTACTAAGTGTCTAGCTCGGAAATCAACCATACAAGACAAACTTTGTAAATTTTGTGAATATGAGATTTGAATAGCACGAGGGAGGTTGACGACGAACTCAACAACCATAGTTTCTAAGTCTCGACTACAAGTTGAAGGTCATCCGGTTCGCTGCTTGGAGACACTCTTTTCCTAATGTCGGCAGTTTACATGATACGTAAATAAGTTACCATGAGTATATTAAAGGATTATAGAAGAGAAGGTAATTTGGGATTTCAGGATACTCAAATGAGTTCCTGATGCAGCCTTATATATTGCATTACTTGATAAGATTTACAAAGAGATTACAATATGTAACAATGTTATAAGTATTAGTTACAGTAGCTAATGTCTAGCTATAATAGATAATGATAGAATTAGCTATTTCTGCACAAACTCGTAGGCCTGGTAGAGACTGGTGAATCTAGATGTGATCTCCTCCTACGAACCTGTTAACTAAGGGGAATACCGGGCGGGCCGGTCTTCTCCTCTCCGATGCCTAAGTTAGTACAATTGGGATGAATAAATAACTTAAGCACGTATAATAAGCAGTTGGAGAGATTCAGTTACATATTAATGATGGTAGTTGAGGCCCTTATATAGGCCAATTGTTTCTGCACAAACCCGTAGGCCTGGTAGAGACTGGTGAATCTAGATGTGATCTCCTCCTACGAACCTGCTAACTAAGAGGAATACCGGGCGGGCCGGTCTTCTCCTCTCCGATGCCTAAGTTAGTACAGTTGGGATGAATAGATAACTTAAGCACGTATGATAAGCAGTTGGAGAGATTCAGTTATCTATTAATGATGGTAGTTGAGGCCCTTATATAGGCCAATTGTTTCTGCACAAACCCGTAGGCCTGGTAGAGACTGGTGAATCTAGATGTGATCTCCTCCTACGAACCTGCTAACTAAGGGGAATACCGGGCGGGCCGGTCTTCTCCTCTCGATGCCTAAGTTAGTACAGTTGGGATGAATAGATAACTTAAGCACGTATGATAAGCAGTTGGAGAGATTCAGTTACCTATTAATGATGGTAGTTGAGGCCCTTATATAGGTGGTCGGGCGTGAGGTCTAGTCTTACTCTTCGATGTGGGACTGGTTTCCTTCTGTTCGCACACCAAAGGACAGCTCTGGCGGCCTGTTTGGCAGGCTGGCGTCCCCGGTCCTCAGGCCCCTGGTCACAAGGTAGACTGCTGGACCTCGGGTCCGGGTGCTGGTGATCCTGCTCCGGGCCTCGGTCCGGCCCCGGACGCAGTGGCTGCGGGTCTGTGGGCTTATGCAGCCCCCCTGTGGCTACTGTCAACAAGTCCCCCAAGTTCCTGGTCAAGTGCAATCTTGAATGGGGACTTAATATGTCTCGCTCCTGTCCCGCAGACCCGCAGGGTTACCGACCCAACGGTGCCCAGTCCCCCAAGTCCGCATTGAAGATTGGGTGTGACCGGGCGTTTGGGTAGAAAAGGCATGGTGATTGTGAGGACTCGACCGGTGGACTGCCATGTCAGGACGAGTCCCCCAAGTTCCCAGGGTGAAACTGCCGCCAACGGTGAGGTAGGCCGGGGAGTAGCCCGGTGGTTCGGCCCAGCTTGTGCTGGGATAAGCGTGGGGTAATAGAGTTGCTAGCCTGCAGGGAGGCCTGTTGGAGCGTGGAATAAGCCAACAGGTACCCCGGTGGGGTGTTGCAGCCATGTTGAAGCACCGGTTAACACCTGCTAGTTCTTCTCAGCTTGTGTTGGAATAAGCGTGAGGTAATGTGCAGGTTTGCTAGCCTGCGGGGAGACTTGTTCTGTGTTAGAGAAACAATCTGCCCGGTGGGGTGGCGTGGAGATAACAAGTCTCGCCATAGATCCCCAAATTTATCACAGCTCAGTGTGATGCAGGGTTTTTAGCTTGCTGGAAAAGTTTGCATGTGTTAGATGTAAACTCTTCCAGGTTAATAAAGCTCATGTGTTTAGAAGCCTTGAGTTGTTGCTTGCTTGTCCTTGCCCGTAGGGGCGAAGGAAAGTGGTGAAACCGGTGGAATGCCTTGGAGCCGGTTGAATACTACGTAACCGGTGAGATGCCATGGAGCCGGTTGAATGCTACGTAACCGGTGAGATGCCATGGAGCCGGTTGAATGCTACGTAACCGGTGAGATACCCTGGAGCCGGTTGAATGTTACCTAACCGGTGAGATGCCATGGAGCCGGTTGAATGCTACGTAACCGGTGAGATGCCATGGAGCCGGTTGAATGTTACCTAACCGGTGAGATGCCATGGAGCC
This sequence comes from Potentilla sterilis, assembly GCA_963682095.1. Taxonomy (NCBI): domain Eukaryota; kingdom Viridiplantae; phylum Streptophyta; class Magnoliopsida; order Rosales; family Rosaceae; genus Potentilla; species Potentilla sterilis. The sequence continues at coordinate 15,807,420 of OY821766.1, read as the reverse complement.
GGTTGAATGTTACCTAACCGGTGAGATGTCTTTCCTTGATTTGAGGTTGACTCTTGGGGAAGTGGAGGGGCTAGACGCCTCGGTTCTCGCTCCTACTTTCCCTAACTGCCGCATGTAGGCGGGACAGGTGGCTGACATGCTATGAAAGAGAGAGCCCATCAGTCCCCCAAGTTATGATTGCGTGGGAACTTTATCGATGTTGGGATACGTGTCAGTAGGGAGCGATCGGAGATGGAGGGAATCTGCGGCTGGGGTTGCCTCTCCTTTTTGCTTGCCCTAATTATCAACAAGGTGTAGTTTTGCCGCCTATAAGATGCTTCGCACCCCCCTCCTCTCTTCCTGTCGTATTTTGCTGAAGCTTGGCTCCTCATATGCCGTCTGTTTGTGTTGTTATCTTGCTACACCACTAACTGAGCGTAGGGTAAATTCTGTTCTTAGGTTTTATGGAATCTGGGAGGTCAGCCAATCCTGTCGGTGCCGGCCGTGCGTCGACGGGAGGGTCCGTGAGGTACTAGCTGTTGGATGGCGACACGGTAATTTTTTGTGACGAGCCGACCAGAAGCATGACTGCTGGCGAGATAAGGGATTTTCGGGCGAAGTGGGGCATTGACTCCTCCGTTAAGCTCCGGGGCCTATATCCTGGGGAACTGGCCTGCAACCCGGAGGAGGGTTGGGTTGCCGTTTTTGAGGATCAATTTCGGCACTGGCTATCTCTGCCGCTGTCGAAGTTTGTCCAGTATGTGTTGAGCCTGATAAATGTCTCCCCCGCCCAGCTTCCTAGCAACCAGTGGAGGCAGTTACTTGGTCTCGGGTGCTTATTCAGTCTTAGCAACATGGACTGGCCTACGATAAATGAGTTCCGGGCGCTGTATAAGATTCTCTACTGCAAAAAGGCCCAGGCCTCCGGCTGTGTTAATTTTACTGCGCGGGACTTCGATCCTCCCATCACTCACCTACCGTCGTCAGTTTCGAATGTATGGCAGCGTAGTTCGAGGAGCTTTCGAGTGCCCGGGGCTTATCAAGCTATCGGGGATCAGTCGTACCGGTTGGTCGACTTGGAGAGGCAACGGATAGCCCGACTTTTTGTTGCTGGAACAGTCTGGGCCGGAGCTCTTACAATTTCATCCGGTGGAATGTGCTGGAGATATGCGAGATGGGGAAGAAACCTGGTAAAGTGCCTTGCGCTGTTGTTTTGTGCGGTCGTATTTTATTCTAACCACTCGGTTCTTTGATTTGCAGCTAATGCCCCCCGGCTTGCTGTTCGGAGCGAGGAGACCGTCGAGGCGGATGACGAACTTGTGGCCCAGAGGTTGATGGAGATGGGGGAGATGGCCTCGAAAACCGTTGTAGATCCGGACACCCTAGTGAGCACGGTGCATAGTACTCCTGTGCCGCTCATGTTTCCGGATTCCCACTACGGTAGGCGGCCGGGCGGTGAGGATAATGTCCCACTTGTTATTCGGGAAGTAGGATCGGTGGGCTCACCGGGTCCGGAACCTCTAGCGCGGCCGGTGGGGATACGAGCCCCGCGGGAGAGAGAGGCAGCGGAGATGACTGGGTACCGCATAAGCGGTCTTGGCGAAACTCCGGCTAAGAGGGCGAGGGTGTTTGATACCGGGGCATCAAGCTCGGCTGGTGGGGGGTCAGCATTGGTTCTGGCGGAGGGAACCGGTGGGCGAAGGAGTCGGGAAGCCGTTGAGCCGGAAGCCGGTCGCGGCTCTGGTGGTGGTGGTTTTGGTAGGTTCGTGGCATCTACCATTGAGGCCTTGGGACTTGATCGGGAGGCCGCCGGAGATGTGCGGTCGGGCGAGAGCAGGAAGAAAGCTGTGGAATTAGGTCTTCGGGTAAGTCTGACCTCGTACCTGTGGCACTGAGGTTCTTCTGCGCTCCCTCTCCCCTTTTTGATGCTACGAGCTAATGTTCTTCTTTTGTGTACTTGTACCAGCTGGTGCATAGCCTTTACGCCGCTGAGCGTAATGAGGAGACTCCGGCTCTGGAGAGGCAAGTGGAGGACCTCACCATGCAGCTATCATTGGCGGAGGCTAAGCTTGCGCAGGAGAGGGAGGAGGCCAGTAAGCTTGCTCAGGAGAGGGAGGAGGCCGGTCGGCTAACGGCCGCGCGTGAAGAGAGGAATATAGAATTGAAGGCGAAGATTTTGGAGCTGCAGGCCCAAGTAACAGCAGTCGTCAAAGGACGGGAGAAGCTCGTAGAGTCCCAACTTGCCGAAGCCGCTGACAAAGCTATCGACAATTTCTGGGAGTCAGTGGAGCTTGCAGAGATGCTGGAGACCGCCCGTGCTAAGGGTATAAATGATGCATATCTGGAGTGGAGGGAGAAAGGGTGGCTTGATGCCGAGCGGATGGAGGCTGAGGTAGCCTTGGCCGAGAAGCTGGAGCAAGAGCGGTCTCTCAAGGCTGGTGGGTCAGGGATTAGAGGCTTCGGTGGGGCTGTTTAGCGATATTTTTTTTTTATATATATATACTTGGCAGATGTATCTACTTTGTAACCAGCTGTAGTTCATTCTAGAGGCAGTGACTATCTATATTGAACGTTGGTACTAAATACAGTACTGTCCATTTTTAAGACTGATCTCACTTAGGGTAGAACCGCAGATGCTGGATATTCCATGGGCGGGTTGAGTAGATGCCTTCGGTGTCTATGATGTGGAATGTCGCCGGACCTGCGGCTGCGGTGATTTGGTAGGGCCCTTCCCACGTTGGCTCCAAGGCCAGCGGTTTTTTCTGAACTTTCTTCATCACCCAATCCCCCACTAGCAACTTCCTCTCCCGGACCTTTCTGTCATAGTATCGAGCGACCCGTTGCTTGTATGTTTGGTTTCGCATATGTGCTTGGTCGCGCCGCTCCTCTATGAGATCCAGGTTGAGCCGTATGCCTTCGGCGTTTGTTTCAGCGTCGTAATTCTCGACCCTGCCGCTGGGCATGTCGGTCTCTACGGGGAGTACCGCTTCACTCCCGAATGCCATGCAGAACGGGGTCTCCCCCGTTGCTTGGGTTGCTGTCGTCTGGATGGCCCATAGAACCGCGGGGAGTTCCTCAGCCCAACATCCTTTTTTGTCATCCAGCTTCTTCTTGAGGAGACTTTTGATAATCTTGTTGACCGCTTCCACCTGGCCGTTGGTCTGCGAGTGCGCCACTGAGGCGAACAACATCCGGGTCCCCATGGAGGCCGTGTACTGGATAACATCAGCATTGTTGAACTGTGTCCCGTTATCCGTGACAATGGTCTGCGGCACCCCGAACCTGCAGTAGATGTTCTTCCATAGGAATTTTCTTACCTGCTCCTCGGTAATCTTTACTAGGGGCTCCGCCTCGACCCACTTAGTCTGATAGTCAACGGCTACAATGGCGTACTTGTATTGTCCCACAGCTATTGGGAAATGGCCGATGATGTCTAGCCCCCACTGTGCGAACGGCCATGGCGCTAACAGAATTGACAACGTGATTGCCGGAGCATGAGGTGTAGGTACTTGTGGCAGCCGCCTGATATTTTCCTCGACGCTGCTGCCATGTCTGGCCAAAAGTATCCTGCCCGTAGCGACTTATGAGACAGGGATCGGGCGCTAGAGTGGTTACCACACACTCCTTCGTGGATTTCTTGCATGATGGCTTCTCCCGCCTCTTTAGTCACACATTTTAGCTGGGGGAAGTTGTGCCCTCTTCGGTACAACTTGCCGCCGAGGAGGCTGTACCTGGCACACCAGAGGTGTAGCCTCCTAGGCTCCACTTTATCCTGGGGGCTGGTTTTGTTAACCAGGTATCTAACTATCGGATCCATCCAGCTTGGTGGCGCCTCCTCTACCGCGAATATCTCGGAGATGGTCTTGCTTATGCTTAGTCTCTGGAGGGTTTCAATCTTAGCTCTTCGGTACTCCGGTGGGTAGTTTCCGGTTGCCAACCTTGCTAGGGCGTCCCCATGCCTATTTGCCTCCCGGGGTACATGCTGAATCGTGGTGCCCTGGAATGGCTCAATCAGGGTTTTGGCCAAAGCCTGGTAGGAGGATAACTGGGGTTCCTTGACTTCGAACAGCCCGTTCATCTGGTTTACCACCAGGCTCGAGTCGCTGTATATTTCCAAGGATGGGATCCCCATTTCCTTGGCTAGCTGCAAACCGGCTATGAGGGCCTCATACTCAGCGGCGTTGTTGGAAGTATTGAAGAGGAACTGCAGGGCATACTCGTACGACTGGCCATCGGGCGAGGTTAGCATGACGTCGGCTCCACTCCGCTTGCTCGTTACGGAGCCGTCCACATAAAGCTTCCAACCGCTGGGGAGGCCTGGTTCGACCTTTATGGCTTGAACTGCTTCGGTGCCTTCGGACCGGCCGGAGTGCACTTCTACCGCCATCGGGGTGAGTTCGCATATGAAATCCGCAGCGGCCTGGCCCTTGATAGCCGTTCGAGGGGCATAAGTGATGTCGAACTCTCCCAACTCGACTGCCCAACGTACGAGCCTGCCGCTAGTATCCGGTTTTTGCAGGATCTGCCGTAGAGGGTGATTGGTATACAGGGTGATGGAATGAGCCTGGAAATAGTGTCGGAGCTTCCTGGCTTTGACGATCAGAGCCAGAGCCAGTCTTTCAATGTCAGGGTATCGGCTTTCGGCTCCGGTAAGTCCCTTCCCTACATAGTATACCGGGAGATCGAGCGTGCCCTCCTTCCTGACGAGAGCCGCGGAGACGGTCGTTCCTGATGCAGCTATGTAGAGGTATAGCATCTCGCCCGGCACAGGTTTGGATAGGAGAGGCACTGCAGACAGGTATGTCTTGATGGATTGGAATGCCGCCTCATGCTCCGCCGCCCAGTGAATTTTCTTGAACTGTTGTGCCTTGAGCAGTTTAAAGAATGGGGCGCACTTATCGGTCAGGCGGGAGATAAATCTGGCCAGGGCGGCCAGTCGGCCAGTCAGCATCTAAACCTGGTTTCTTTCCCCTGGTGTTTCCATGTCTAGGATCGCTTGGACCTTCAGCGGGTTAGCTTCTATCCCCCGCTGGCAGATAATGTGGCCTAGGAACAAGCCAACTGAAATCCCGAAAATGCACTTCTTCGGGTTCAGGCGCATCCCAAACTTGAGCATCTTACTGACGACTATTGCCAAGTCTCGGACGTGGGCCCCTGCGGTCAAGCTCTTGACCAGCATGTCATCTACATACACTTCCACCGTTTTACCCATCTCCTGCTCCAGCCTGCGATTTACCATCCGTTGGTATGTGGCCCCGGCGTTCTTTAGACCGTACGGCATCCTCTTGTAACAGCAGGTCCCTCGGTCAGTTGTGAACGAGGTGTGCTCTTCATCGTCCGGGCTCATCCTTATCTGATTGTATCCGGCGTAGGCATCCATGAAGCTGAGTAGTTTAAAACCGGATATGGAGTCTATAAGCTGGTCTATTCGGGGGAGCGGGAAGCTGTCTTTTGGGCACGCCCGGTTTAGGTTGGTGAAATCAACGCACATGCGCCACCGGTCGGTTCCCTTCTTTGGGACCATAACCACGTTGGCGAGCCATCGGGGATACTGGGCTTCCCGGATGAAACCTATGCCTCTCAGCTTCTGCACTTCCTCTCTGATCGCCTCATACTTCGCCGGGCTGAAGGACCTCCTTTTCTGCCTCACCGGGGGAACGTTGGGCAACGAATTTAGCCGGTGGACGGCTATTTCTGGGGATATGCCTGGCATGTCCTCGTAGGACCATGTGAACACTGAACTGTTGTCTCAGAGAAAGGTGATGAGCTCTTGCCTGACAGCCGGGGCGAGCTTCGTTCCTATCACCACTTTTCGCTCCTGGTGATCCTCCGAAATGGAGATTGTTTCGGTTTCTTCTACGGCCGACGGTCGTTTTAGCTTCTCATCGTCGGAATCGGTGTCATCACGGGGGTCAATACTCGGATCCGGTACTCGCGCTTGTTTAGTAGCCGTAAAGACCTCGGTCCGCTTTCTCCCGTGGGTCGGGGCCTCCGCATAATACCTGCGAGGGATCTTCTGGTCACCGCGTATGGTAATGACGCCGGCGGGTGAAGGCATCTTTAACATCAGCATATGGCCGGCTATGAATGTTTTCAGCCTCCACAACCCCGGCGAACCGATTATGCCATTGTATGAGGACAGGCAATCCACGATGATGAACTCCAGGTGCTCCTTCCTCGTCCTGTCTCTCTCTCTGAAGATTAACGGTAGGTAATTCGATCCCAAAGGCTGGACCACCTCACCGGAGAAGCTTATCAGTGGCTCGTTATCCTGGGATAACTTGCCCCTTCCCCGGTGCAGCCCCTTGTATGCGTCTCGGAACATCACATTGACAGAAGCCCCGGTGTCGATTAACATGCGGCTGGTTATCCAGTGGTCTATTTGGACCGTAATGAGGAAGGGATCGTTGTGCGGTTGGATCAGATCCTCCGGTTCTTCTTCCACGTAGAACGTGACCGAGTTCCATCCGGTTTTAGCGGCTTGGCCGCTTCCTCCCCCAAAGGCATATACTTCCTTTTCCTGGATCGACCTTAAGCATCGCTTCTTCGAGCTCCGGGTGAGTCGATCTATGTGGTCCCCACCATGTATCATATTTATGCTTCCATGCACCTCGATCCCTTCGGGGACTCGGGTGCGTATGGTTCCTACTTCTCGGGCACCCTACCTGTCCCTTTGCGGGCCATCTGTCCGGGCTTGGCCGTCCACAACCGTTCTCTGGGGTAGTTGGCCGTTCATCCGAAAGGCTGGGTCTTCGGGTTTTCCTGCTGGCATAATGGCCAGGGCCCGCGGTTGTCGCCCTGTTGGCGCTGCTGTCATGGGCCGTGCCGGTCGCAAAGGCGGTGGTCTTCCACCTGCCCGTGAACTGTTGTCACCGCTCCGGAGGGGTCGCCAATCCTCCCATACTTTAGCTTTCTTACTGGACGTAGGCGTACAGTTGCGATCATGCCGCCCCACTTTGTTTTCACGGGAGGACGGTGGTAATAGGTCATCTGACCTTCGCTTGGGCATCTTATCCCCATACGTCTCATGCTCCGCCTGGGCATGCCTGACGGCTACGACCATCAACTCGTCGTACCCCAGCGGCTCCTTTACTCGCAGGGCGTACGAGAGTTCCCCGGGTCTTAACCCCTGCTTGAATGCCATCTCAGCGATCCTTTTATCCAAGTTCCTGACCCCGGCTGTGGTGATATGCCACCGGTTAATGAAAGCGCGCAGCGGTTCGTGGTCAGTCTGTATGCAATCGAAAAGGATCGTTGACGTTTGGGCCGCCTTGGCTCTAAGGACGAATCGGCCGACAAACTTATCAGCCAGCTGTTAAAAAGTTTCCACCGAGTTTATTGGCAGCTCGTAGAACCAACCCAATGCCTCCCCCGAGAGCGTCTCTTGGAATATATTGCAGCACGTTGCGTCTGAGTAGCCCTTTGTGCCCGTTTGTGACTTAAAGCTGTCCAGGTGTTGGTATGGGCAGCTCGTTCTTGAGTACGTCAGTTTCAGGGACTTTTGGTTACCAGATCTTCCGGATTCCCTAACCCGGTGTGGAAAAGGTCCAGTGCGTTCGTTGAATCGCGCACAATCCTGCGGTCGCCCCGTCCTTTTCTCGCTGGCCTCCAACCGGTCCTTTATGTCCGACACCGAGGCGGAGAGCGTCTGAAGCGTCCTTGCGGTAGAGCTGTCCTGCTCGCTCGATGCCAAGCTCATTCGGTATGGGGGCTCAACCTGGCCGAAATTCCTCAAAGTTTCCGGAAAGAGTGGTGTGGGCAAATGCGCAGTCTTTCTCCTTCCCGTAGGCTGTCCCACTTCTAGGTGTGGGAACTCGTTACCTTTGTTTGCGGGCCGTGATGCCTCCCGAGAGATGTCCTGCTGGTGCCCTTTCTCCAGGGCCGCCAATAAGGCGATGTTCACCGCTTCCAACTCTTGGCACCGGGCATCCGCCCTTAGTCGGTCTCGATCGCCCTCCTCTCGCAATCGCGCGACTTCTGCCTTCATCTTTTTTATCTCCTCCCCCGCATCGTATTGGTCATGATTGTCTGAGCCCCGGCGATCGTGAGTTCCGTCCCGGTCGGGAGAAGGGACAAACCTCGCGCTGACCTCAGATTTAATGTTTTGGGCCAGGTCGGGGACCCGGGTTCGCTCTTTCAGCCCTCCCCCGCCAGCTTTTATCTTCCTTCCCTCCATGACCTCCGGATTGTGGACTTAATTTCAAAACTGCCTTTCAAAGGATCGATCGGGTTCTACCCTCCGGTAGAGCAACGCTACTTTTTTCGTGGATCAAATGCTTCCCACAGACGGCACCAATTGTTTCTGCACAAACCCGTAGGCCTGGTAGAGACTGGTGAATCTAGATGTGATCTCCTCCTACGAACCTGCTAACTAAGGGGAATACCGGGCGGGCCGGTCTTCTCCTCTCTGATGCCTAAGTTAGTACAGTTGGGATGAATAGATAACTTAAGCACGTATGATAAGCAGTTGGAGAGATTCAGTTACCTATTAATGATGGTAGTTGAGGCCCTTATATAGGTGGTCGGGCGTGAGGTCTGGTCTTACTCTTCGATGTGGGACTGGTTTCCTTCTGTTCGCACACCAAAGGACAGCTCTGGCGGCCTGTTCGGCAGACTGGCGTCCCCGGTCCCCGGGCCCCTGGTCACAAGGTAGACAGCCGGTCCCCGGGTCCGGGTGCTGGTGATCCTGCTCCGGGCCTCAGTCCGGCCCCGGACGCAGTGGCTGTGGGTCTGTGGACATATGCAGCCCCTCTGTGGCTACTGTCAACATTAGATATTTGATGAGGAACTCTTATCAGGATCAGTTTTCCTATCTAGAGTAGGAGATGTACTGGCGAGATCATTGTCTGCTCTATTACTCCCCTGCAAGTGTAATGGCCTTTCAAGGACAGGAAGCTTGGACACCAAAAAGTGAAAACGAGAGGAGGAAAGACCTTTAGTGACGATGTCCGCCACTTGATCAGTGGTGGAGACAAAGTGAACTTGTAGCTCCTTATTGGCAACGTTTTCTCTGACATAATGATAATCCACCTCAACGTGTTTAGTCCGTGCATGAAACACTGGATTTGATGCAATAGCAATAGCAGAGATGTTGTCACACCAGATTTTGGGGCATTGCAAGAAGAGATGAAGGTCACAAAACATGGATCGAAGCCAAGATATTTCAGCAACTGTGAAGGCAAGTTGTCTGTACTCCGCTTCAGCACTGGACCTAGAGACCGTTATGTGTGTCTTTGAGCTCCATGAAATCATATTTGGACCTAAATAAACATAGTAACCACCAGTAGATTGTCTGTTGTTAGGGTCTCCAACATAGTCCGCATCCGAATAGGCACTAAGAAATAATGAACCAGGTTGATATTTCAAACCATTATTGATGGAAAACTTTAAATAGCGAAGAATGCGTTTTACAGCAGTCCAATGTACAGAGGTAGGAGAATGCAGGAACTTGCACACTTGGTTCACAGAATAGGAGATGTCCGGTCTAGTGAGAGTGAGGTACTGAAGAGCACCAACGACACTACGATATTCAGTTGGATCAGAAAGTTTGTTGCCATCATGAATGCTCAGTTTTTGTCCAGAAGCAGCAGGGGTTGAACATGGTTTGATGTCAAGCATTGTGGTTCGGCGTAGGAGATCCACAATATATTTCTTCTGAGTTAGGTAGAGAGTGGAACCATCGTATGAAGCTTCTATTCCCAGAAAATAGTGAATGTCTCCGAGATCTTTCATTGAGAACTGCTTGGCAAGATCATGGATTAGTTGTGTCAAATGACTATGACTGTTGCCTGTGATCAAAATGTCATCAACATAGATTAGTAATACAAGGAAAATGTCATTTTGTGCATAAGTGAACATGGAATAATCAGAGAGTGATTCTCTAAATCCAAGTCCTTCTAAGTAATCAGCAAAGCATTGAAACCAGGCCCTAGGAGCTTGTTTAAGGCCGTAGAGAGAGTGTTTGAGCTTGCACACATGGTTTGGATATGTTGAATTAATGAACCCAGTTGGTTGCTTCATATAGACTTCATCTTGTAAATGACCATGTAAGAAGGCATTATGAACGTCCAGTTGTCTTACATGCCATCTGTTGCTCACAGCTAAGGCTAAGATCAAGCGAATTGTAGAGTGTTTGACAACCGGACTGAATGTTTCATGAAAGTTTACTCCTTCTTGTTGATGAAAGCCATTGGCGACCAAGCGTGCTTTGTAACGCTCAATTGATCCGTCTACTCTCTTTTTGATTTTGTATATCCACTTGTTGGGAAGGACATTCATTGAGGCATGAAAGGGAACTAGTTCCCATGTATCATTCTGATGAAGTGCTGTGTATTCTTCTTGCATGGCTTGTTTCTAGCAATCTTGTTTTACTGCTTTAGTGTAAGAGGTAGGTTCGAGCATGTCTGAAAGTAAGGTAGCATGCAGTGCATATTTGGGATTGGGTTTCCGGACCCCAAGTTTGAGTCGAGTAACCATTTGATGATCATTAGGGTTTTCCACCATAATAGGATCACTTGCAGAATTCAAAGGTGAAGTGGAAGATATTGTGGTACTGGTAGTGGTAGGGTTGGGGAGAGATGGTGGAGAGGGTGAAGAGGATCGGAGGTAGGATGTGACGTATTTGAGGGTGAAGTGGTGAGTATAGATGAGGTGGTTGTTGGAGGAGATAGAGTTGAAAGTGTAGGGTTAGAGGTCATAGTGAGTGAGGTTGGTGAATTTTTTGGAAAGGGATAGGGTTGAGAAGATGTTGAAAGAGAGAAGAAGTGTAAAGGAGAGTCAGTAGAACTAGACATACCTGTGGGAGAGGAGAGAATGGTCTTCTTGAAAGGGAAAGACTCCTCGTCAAACAAAACATGTCCAGATAGATAGACACGACCAGTAGACTTGTCGAGACACTTGTAACCAACATAATTAAGTGAATATCCAAGAAAGACGCATTGTATAGATCGTTGTTGAAGTTTAATTTTATTGTAGGGGCGCAGATAAGGATAGCATGCGCGTCCAAAAGTTCGTAGGAAAGTGTAGTCAGGGAGTCGATGAAAAAGTTTTTCAAATGGTGTGTGATTTTGAATAACAGGAGAGGGAAGACGATTGATGATGTACACTGCAGCGAGAAATGCTTCAGTCTAGTAGGAAGAGGGCATATGAGCATGAGCTAACATAGTGAGGCCTGTGTCAACAATATGTCTGTGTTTGCGCTTTGTCAAACCGTTTTGTTCTAGATGTTTAGGACAGGAAAATCGATAGTGAATGCCATGAGTTTGAAAGTATGTTTTGAACAAGTTTGATTTATATTCACCTCCTTCATCAGATTGGAATTGTTTGATAGTATTTGAGAATTGTTTTTCAGCATATGTTTTAAATTGAACAAAGAGATTGAAAACTTCATGTTTGTGTTTCATTGGAAAAATCCAAGTGTAGCGCAAGTAGTCATCAACAAACAAAACATAGTATTGATATCCTTGAGTAGATAAAGTTGAACAAGACCAGATATCAGAATGTATTAAATCAAGAGGTTTATTTGAAATTGAAGAAGATAATACAAAAGGTAACTTGGTGATCTTTCCTAATGGACAAGAATGACAGAAACGAATAGAACTACTGCCGGCAAGAGGTACGGCTTTATTAGATAGAATTTTAGAAAGAGTTTTGAATGATGTGTGCCCTAGTCTGGAATGCCAAAGCTGTGCTGACACTCGTGCACCTACAAGTGCGAAGTGTTTCGGAGGATCAAGTCCATGTTGAAGATGAAGTGCAGAGGGTACAGACCATTCTCACTAAGTCCTCTACAAAGGATCCTCCCCGTCCGGATGTCCTTAATAAGAAAGAAATCAGGATAGATTAGAAGATAGCAATTATTGTCATAAGTGAGTTTATGAATAGATAAAAGATTGGTGGAAGTATTAGGGCAGTGAAGAATGTGTTTAAGATGGAGTGAGTGGTTATCTAAACGAAGAGAATTAGAGCCAGTATGAGATATAGAAAGAGTGTTTGTACCTATGCCATTGATTTGATCATTACCATTATAGGGTGTAGGATATTGCAGGTTATTCAGATCAGCAGTAACATGAGAGTTGGCCCCTGTGTTAAGGAGCCAAGTGGATGAGACCGGAGTGGATGTCGAGGCAGCCATAGCACTGAGCTTCTTTGTTGGAACCTTTCCTTCATATGCCATGTTGAGTCGATAGTAGCAATCAAGAGCAGTGTGACCTAGTCTGGTACATATTTGACAAATAGGTCGAGTGGAGGAGGAGCTGCCAGAAAACATGGTTGTGGAAGGAGGAGGGCCAAGTACTGAGGTTCCTCTTCCTCGAGAAGGATTGAAGCCACGTCCAAAATTTGAGAAGGATCCTCGAGTGTTGTATGAGGAGATTCTTCCGCGACCACGTCCCCTATTGGAGATGTGAGTAGCTTGAAGAGCTGTGGTTATAGAGTTGACATCTAGAGCTGCCTGTTGTTGGTCCTTGATACGTTGTTCAGCTGAAAGCAAGAGAGCTTCAAGGGTATCATAAGTGATTGGTGTATCTCTAGCCTGAGCAGAGCTCACAGTTGTTTCATAAACAGGACCAACATTGTTCATGATTATCGCCACCAGATCAGTGTCACACATAGGGCTGCCTTCAAGAGCAAGATTGTCAGCAATCGCATTGATTTTGTCAAGAAATGAAGAGATGCTCATAGTGCCACACATGGTGCGTAGAAGTTCTCCTCTGAGTTGAAGGATCCTGTTTTGGGATTGGCTAGCAAATCGCTTAGCAAGTGATGACCAAGTAAAGAATGAGTTGGTCGATCTAGCCACTGTGGCTAGTACAGGAGGGGTAAGAGAATTGTTGATCCATCCTAGCACCATCTGGTCTTGTGCTATCCACTGTTCATACGTTGGATTGATGTCATTAGTGAGTTCACCATCTTCAGTGGTGATGAAGCATGAGGGGCATGTTTTTGTGCCTTCGACGAAACACATGAGGCCACGACTTCTCAGTAGTGGTGTAATTTGTGCCAGCCATAGAGGGTAGTTTGTTCTATCAAGTTTGATAGAGAGATAGTTTGTGATGGTTGGACTTTGGTCAGAAGATGTGTAAGCAGGAAAGGAAATGGTGGAGGAGGTGGCAGCAGAGGTGGTAGAGTTGGTGGGAGATGAAGCAATAGCAGGTTCGGTAGTCATTGCAGATGAGTTTGGATATGAGGGAGAAAAAAAAAATGTCGTTAGACGTGTAGGCTCTTGATACCATAAAGGATTATAGAAGAGAAGGTAATTTGGGATTTCAGGATACTCAAATGATCGAGTTCCTGATGCAGCCTTATATATTGCATTACTTGATAAGATTTACAAAGAGATTACAATATGTAACAATGTGATAAGTATTAGTTACAGTAGCTAATGTCTAGTTATAATAGATAAGGATAGAATTAGCTATTTGATGAGGAACTCTTATCAAGATCAGTTTTCCTATCTAGAGTAGGAGATGTACTGGCGAGGTCATTATCTGCTCTATTATATATTAAAGCCATGTAATCAATCAATTGAGATGGTATCGGAAACCGGCAAGTCACAATGCAATTCCGATGAAAATAGTGCAAATAAGGCAATCGACTAGCATCATGTTTAACATCGAAGTCATCCATACAAATAACACGTCCCCCCTTTCGTTGTTTTAATAAAATCAATTATTCTATCTTCTCTCTACTCATCACTAGCATCCTGCACAATCGTAAGCCCGTCAGTTAAACCCACATCAGTACAATAATTAGGAGGTCGAGGAGAGCCAATAGAGTTCCGAACTAATCGAATTGCCTGATCCACAATAGAAGACCGCCATCTTTCTCTTTGCCATGGAGAAAAAAGCTCTGCAGTGTTCGATATGGTATTCGATCATACGTATGGAATGAGATTGCTTAATAGTATTGATATCCTCGTTACATAACTCAGAAGGATGGATGGTGATGAACTTTTTAGTTTGAACAATTTCAAATAATTCATAGACTCCTTCAAAGACTCCACATGATGCAAAACCATGTTGGATTCCCTTGCAAAATCGATTTCTCATCTCAAGCACATCATCGCTCTGTGAACTTTCAGCCAACTTATTACGGACAGAACTGCATTGTTTACTAGACCATCCGGCTGGGTCCCTGTTGTTGAAGATGAGAGATCCCACATTGGAAAAGTGACAAATAAAATACAACTCATAAGTGGATAGATAATATCCAATTGTACCGAGGCCTTTTGTGATTAAAACCCAACACCTTTAAGGTGGCTAAGTAAGTTGGGACAATATCGGTACAGTTGATCCACGGGCCACGCTTGTCACCGTTTAACATGGTATCAGAGCGAGTTCCTCTCCAATTGCTTCCCCAGCACTATTGGGTTTCCCCAAGCATAATGGACTCAAATTTGGGTTCATCGAATTGCCATCAGAGAAATTCTGATTGGTTTCATACCAAGTGTCCGCAGTGGGCCTTGGACCATACATACCAATTTCTGTTGTCAGAGTTGGACCAAATGAATTACACGTGCAAACCTCCAACAAAAATTAGGTTGCACGTGAGGGGGAGTGTTGAAGAGGAGAGATCCCACATTGGAAAAGTGACAAATAAAATACAACTCATAAGTGGATAGATAATATCCAATTGTACCGAGACCTTTTGTGATTAAAACCCAACACCTTTAAGGTGGCTAAGTTGGGACAATATCGGTACAGTTGATCCACGGGCCACGCTTGTCACCGTTTAACACCTGTAATAACGGAACATGGTAATCTTGCAACTGACATTCCCCATTTGTTTACTAGACCATCCGATACCGGATTACATATCGGATGGTCTAGTAAACAATGCAAGAAAATATGCTCTACAAGATTACAAAGAGAACTTCAGTACCACGTCAGTTACCCTACAATTTTATACCGGAATTACGGTAAGGGTTTAATTAGGTGACATTTGTGATTACAGTCAGAAGGAGGCAACGTGATTGTCTTGTATGATGGGAATAGAGCTCACCGGCCAAGAGTCAGATCATGACACAAGATGTTTAAATCCATGCCAAACGCTCCTTATTTGTAAATCTGTTGTACCATATTTCTCGGCAGCGAGCTGGGGAATCCATTAGCGGCAAAGTTGTCATCCTCCCTTGCAGCATATATATATCCATATACACCGGTGAATTCTCCATACTTGATTTGTGCCCTTTTCTTTGACTTCGAATCAGTATGGTGCAATGACTTTATGCTTAGGTAGATCGATCTACATGGAAATCATCATGACTCCATAGTGCAGCAAATCCCGGTGGATATGGCCTCCTTTGGACTCATATATTATCCGCAAAGCCTATACTGGACTTAAGTCGTAATGTACAGTGTTGATCAAGCTCTGTGAGGCTAGAGTTTCAGCCAAGAAGATGAGGAAATAAGGCCTCTCAGGCTCTTAGCTTTCATTTTTTTTTGTTTTTTTATTCTATGAAAGAGAACACTTTGTTTTGATTTTTGAAATAGATCATATATATGTTCAGTTACACTCGTGAAGGACATCAAGTGATCAACCAAAACGGTGGTGGTTTATGAAGTTTAAGGGTAATTTATGATGTTTTTTTCTGTTTTTAGCTTCACTTTTTCATTATTTATTATGGCATGATTTCCAAAGAAGATAAATAGTACTTAATTGCCTTTATCTACGTATGATGCGTACAAGTACATTATTTTGAAACTCGACTTAATTAGTACTAAACTTCATCCTCGATCTTCCTAGCTAGCATAACTTAATAGGTTATAAACTTTCTCCTTGATTCATATCACGGCTACTGGTTGGCATTGTTGAGGATGAACTACTCTGCGTAAGTGTTTGTTATAGCTCAATGTGGATAGACGAGGCACCAATGTGGTAAGTGGAAACACATGAATTCATCAGGAAGTTCTCTAAAATTACTTTCTCTTATGCACAGAAGGAAATGAGCTTCTCTCTTAAAGTTTCGCATTCCATGATGTGGAACATATTAACCTGTAGAAGAAGAGAAAATGAAGAATGTAAATATATATTTACTTAGCCACTTTTTAGTTTATATTGCTTGAATTAGTTGTATATAGCAAAACAATTTAAGTGAGAATAGTAAAAGAAAACAAATTACCTGGAGATGTAAATTATAAAAAACCCTCCCTCCAGAGGACTCAAAGGAAGAAGCATTCAGTAACTCCAGCCCATCCTCCTCCAGACTTTGCATAATCCGAGATATGAAATTGTGGGTGGACTTGATTGTGGATATTTGAATGGAAATTTCACTATCATTAAGACGAGTTGTTGAAACAGCAGATAATGAGCTCCGACTCCTCCGAGCTGTGCTTTGTACTTGTTCTTCTTGTATTAATACTTTTTCTTGCTTAGAAGTTTTCAACAAAAGCTCGTCTCGGTTTTGGACTAGTCCCTCCACTTGCTGCTGGAGCTCTGGAATGTATTTGAGCACCCGCGAAACTGTTGCTGGAATGCTTAATCTTTTCTGTATTCGAAAAAATAGTCTTAAACTGTAAGTAGGATTCTATACCAGAAAATGGTACAAACAAACTCTTTGCTGGCCGGTCATGCTCTAAAACCAAACGTTTAGATCTGTTTTTTAATGTATGCATACCGAATGATCAGAGGGAACGAGAGAACGTAACGACGAGTACAGGTTGTTGATTTTCTTGCGGCGAACACGCTCACTAGCATTGTGGTTAAGCTTCTTAGCCATTGAAGAGATGTTGGACTTGCCGCTGTTTGCAGTGGATGGCGTGGAATGATCAAGCAGCTGATCATAGCTAGTGTGGCTGCTGAGTTGTAGGAAAATGAAGAAGCGATGATTCTGCTGAGAAATAGTTGTTGTGGTCATGATTTATGGGATGATCCTCCAAGGGCCATCCAATTGTTGAAAAGAGAGGAGATAAAGCCAACATGATGAAAAATTGTTTAGTTTGCTGAACTGAATTGAATTTGTGGGACTGATTTTCATATAAACTTAGTATACACCTAAGGCCGTCATTGTTCACCTCAGCATCTATTTAGTTATTCATGGTCGCCTTCTTACAATTATAATAACATGGTTATGAAAATGACTTCCCAACTTCCCCCTGCGTGTGCGGGCCTGTGTCTGGTGTGTCCATAGATCTATGTGGCTTTAACTCTTTGTTTACATTAATTTTAGAGTTTAGGTCTATATATAAAACGGATCTGCAGAATTGGCAAATATGGGTTACTTGGTTTTATACAACAAAAACAGCACCAACTCCATGAACAACCTCTCCATTTAAACCGTAGACCCAAAATGCAGTAAAAACGTACATATATGCACAACTAGCAGAACAAACAAGTCGTGTAATTTTGCGAAAAGACCCTAATGTATGTGTGTTAAAGAGGTACATCTAGTAAAAATGTCCGAATCGAGTACAATGAGTGTTAATGAGTCCAAAAGTGTTAATGCTTGGGCAACAACTCATGGATTGTTTGCTGGTAATGAGGATTGAGGAAAAATGTAAATTATGATTAACCAAGTTTATCCATGTAATAATTAGTTTATAAAATTTGTGTGCCAGAGGGTAGAGTGCAAATAGCGTGTGTTATGCTTAAAATACACGAGTTTGGGAGACACTTGGTCACTCATTACACGAGCTTAAGCTTATGTCCCTCATGGAGACCTCATCTCTCTAATTACATTACATTAATCCATGGTCTCCTCCCAAATTATGCTTATCAATTAATTAACAATGGTGTCAATATATAAGTATATATATTGATGAGTTTCCCGGCCCTTTGCCTTCTTGACCAAAATAGATTTTCCCCTTGCTAGTTTTTATGTTGGATCGAACATTATCAACATTATCGTGCCCAGGAACATATATATATATATATATATATATATATAGACGGCTTCACCTGTCTCCAAGAAAGAAAATGGGAAAGAGGTATGCTCCTTTCATTCAGAACCAGCAATATATTCCCTCAATCGTGAGATCGATGATCCTCCAAGGGTGAAAGGCCAATGCATTGTTGAATATGGAGGAGGAAATAAAGCCAGCATGATGATCGAGATTTGAGATTGATTAGTTTTGCTGAATTGAACTGAATTTGAGGGACTGCGATTTGCTTAGAAATGTAGTTGATCATACATATACACATATAGCCGTCATTTTCATGGTTCACCTTAGCATGCACTCTTAATATATATATATATACGATGGTTAATTACGAAAATGATTTCCCAGGCCAACTTCCCCAGCGTGTGTGTGCCCGTGTCTATGTTGTTTCCTTAATTACATCTATATATGTGACTTTAACTACTTTAATTTATCTTTAGGGTTTTTCTTTCAATAAGGTTCAGGTGAAAGTTGGGAGTCCCATAATCAACCGTCCATTTGTTTGATACAATCAGTTAAGCGAATGATATTTGTTTACATTCATTTTTTACGGAGATAATCTTTATTAATTAATTCAATTTTTGAACGGTTAAAATCGTTGATTAAATTACCTAAGATATGCAAATTAAAGAGAGTACGGACGCACATCGGCCATACTGGTATGGACACAAGTATTTTCCAATTTCAAATGATAGATGTTTACGAATGAAACCATGCAAACTATTTGTGCAAAGTCATATAAACCTTACCACTAAACCCTAAATATAAACAAGATATATAATTATTAAACCATGCAACATTTGTTTGATGCAATCGAATGAGCAAACAATTTTAGTTTATTCCGAATTTTTGTAGAGATGATCTTTATTGATTAATTCAACTTTTGAACGGTTAAAATCGTTGATTATATTGTCCAAAATATGCAAATTAGATAGAGTATGGACATACACCGTCCATACTATGGACACAAGAATTTTCCTTTGAAATTTATAACACGATTAGCTTAAGATTCTGTTTCTCAAGGAGACCTCATTTCTCTTATTCCATTATATTACATTAATTCATGGTCTCCTTCTGAAGCTTATTAATTAATTAAAAATTATGTGTATACATATAATTAGATGTATCAAAAAACCTGACTTCCTGCTCTAACCAGAACCACCATTGGCATCAAGTACATGATCCCCATCATAGATCCAACGTATACTTGGGTTTAAATTAATAAACTCAGAAGTCCAGAATCACCATTATTATTATCAAGTATATCTCATCGTACGTAGATCCACAACTGGCATGGGGTTACAATATAGATGGGGGATGGATGAAGGTGGTTGTACGTGGCTGGAAATGAAAGGATGGGATCTTATACACACGCCTATATATATATATATATATATATATATATATATATATATATATATATATATATGGCTTTTTCTCACAAATCTGAAGGAATAGTTTATCAATTTCTCAAATAAATTAGATTTTCCCCCCAGCTATGAACATTAGTATCGATCACATATATTCATTCTTAAAAAATAAAAAATAATAAAAATAAAAAGACAAAACAAAACAAAAAACAAAAAATCATGATCATATTACCTATATAACAGATGTGGGTTTACTGTTCCTACTTGAACAGTATGAACAGTAAGTTTTTTTTTTTTTTTTCCCATGTTTTTTTTTTTTCCAAAGCATGGTTGAATACTCTAGTATATATATGATCGACAAGCTTGATTTCCCTCTCCTACTACAATCTTGTTTGGGTAGTGATGGGAACCAACTAATGCTTATTTTAAGCCACCAGGGAGCAGACTTCTAAGTTTTTTCATATATATCAAATCGCAGCCCCCAGATCGATTCTCCTTTTGTTAAATCCAATATCGATGGGTCTGTTAAGAATGAGGGTGCTTCGATTGGATTTGTTATAAGAAATGCAAATGGTAATCCCCTCAGTATTGGTGGCTGAGGCTACTACTCTTAGCGAAAGGTATTCCAAAACCCCTTTATTGCATGCCACAGCAGTACATCTCAATGAAAGTGCTATTACATGGTGGAAGGAGATTCCAAGTTACTGTATGCATAGCAGAGTTGGTATTACATGCATGGTGACTGATATTAAAGTGCTAACGAGCAACATTTCAGGCTATTTATATCCACTACTGCAGAAAACCATTGAAGCGACGAAGATTGAAGTTGGAAAATCAAAAGTCATCACTGGAACACATACAGGCGACCAATATAGGTTTTATGCAATACTCGTCGCTTCATGTTATCAAGCGACGACATTTTCTGAAACTTTGTCGCTCACAAATTATTGAAGCGATCAATATTGTAGATTCGTCGCTGTATTATAATTTAAGCGACGACGTTTGGTCAATATTCGTCGCTTTTTTTTTCCACCAATCATTGTACTTCCTCTTAAATGACAGCTGTATATATAGGTGAAAAAATTTGATACATACTGTGCTCGGGTTTCTGCATCTATTTTTGGAGGAGAAGAAGGAGAAGAGGGAGAAATTAGAAGAAATTGTACATTATTGGACTTGGGTTGCTAATTCTTTGATTCTTAAGTAAGGTTAGTGCAATTTCCTTATATTTATCCCTCTTTGTGAGCATATTATGTATTAATTCATGAGAAATGGTTGTTTATGTTGTTTAATGGAAGTTGGATTTAGAGTGTTCAATTTTGTGATTTGTTGTTGTTTTAGTGTTAGAATATGAAAATTGTGATAAACCATGGAATGGGTTCATTGAAAATGTTAGAATTTTGGTGAAATTTAGTGAAATTAAGATTAGGTTAGTTTGTGAAATTGTTAAATTTAGTGAAATTGAATTTTAGTGTAATTTAGTGAAATTTTGAAATTTAGTAAAATTGAGAAATTTAGTGAAAATGAAATTTTGTGAAATAGTGAAATTGTGTGAGATTAGAATTTTATGGTGGATTAGGTTGAAATTATTGATTAATGATGTAATTGGTTTGTATAGATTGTGGTAGTTAGGGTTTCTGAAACATGCGAGTGACTTAGTGAGGGAGGGTGGTGCCGTGTGTAAATTTATGTTTTCATATTATATATAATTGTGGTGTTTATCAGCTTATAACTCCCGTTTGAGAATCAACAACTCATCTAGTTGATCGAGATGAGTTGTTGATTCTCGAATTGTCCCATTTTTGGACACTTTAGGCGAACACGATTTTGTTGATCGTTTTGCTATTCATGTGGTTTGAGTTTCAGTTTTGGGATATAGTTTCGACATTGTCTCTCTACAATGTTCCTCGAGTGCAAATTAGGTTGTTTAGATTTTTGTGTACTTGAGGAACTGTAGCGGAAACCACATGAATAGCAAAAGGATGAACAAAGTCGTGTTCGCCTGAAGGGGATAGGACCCAACCTGGAGGAATAAGGAGAAGAAGTGTTGGGACAGGTTCTGATTTTATTATAAATGTTGTGTGCTAACCTTATGCATATTGTCTGTTTATGTTGTGACAGGAAACATGGATGATGTCCCCGACAAATCTTGGATGAATCTTCACTTTACACACCCTGATTACAGCACAGGCTTAGTTAACTTCATCAATTTTGTTTCCGCTCGCACTGCTGGAATCGAATTTCTCCCTTGTCCGTGCGCAGTTTGCAGAAATGGTCCTTATTATAAGAAACTCATAGAGATTTATCATCACTGCTTGCACCATAGTTTGGATCCGACTTACACAGTTTGGCACCTACACGGGGAAGTTTCTGGTGAACCGGCAATGATCAGTAAATGGAGACAGTGGCTTCAAGACAGAGTCCAGGCTTCCAGTGTTGCCGGTCCTTCAGTGATCCCGCCTGTGGAGATTATACAAGATGTATTTCCATACTATCCTGGATACCATGCAGATGCACCGCATAATGTCGTTGAAGAAAATGCTGAAGTTCAGTTCAATGACATGGTAGATGATGATTATGCTAAGTATGAAAGACTTCTAAAGGAGTCTCAACCTCCATTGTATGAAGGGAGTGAAGAAACTGTATTAAGTGCTACATTACATGCAATGAAAATTAAAGTTGAAAACGGATGGTCGGATACGAGTATTGATAAATTATGTAAATGGGTGCATAAGTTTTTTAAAGTCAATAATTTTCCTGTGAGTTATTCGAGAATTAAAAAAATCATCAAGGATATTTCCCTTGGATATGAAAAAATTCATGTTTGTGAGTTCAACTGTTACCTATTCAGGGAGGCTGCAAATAAAACTCGTATGACTTGTCCAATATGTGGTGCTCAAAGATATAAGCCAGATACGGATGACCTTCCAAAAAAGATAATATGGTATTTCTCTATCACTCCAAGGTTGAAACGCCTATTTATGTCCCCACACACAGCAAAGCATATGCGATGGCATAAGGAGAGGCGACAAGATGAAAGTACCCTCCGGCACCCATCTGATGGAGAATCATGGCAACATTTTAACAGGACATTTCTAGGTTTCGACGACATTAAGGGAAGAAATGTGCGGCTTGGAGTGGCAACTGATGGTTTCAGTCCATTTGGAACAATGACAACTCAGCATAGTACGTGGCCCGTGGTTGTGATGCCATATAATCTACCTCCTAATATGTGTATGAGGAAGGAATATAATATGCATAATATGCTGGCCGTGTTGATTCCTGGCCCTAAATCTCCAGGAAAGTGTCTTAGTGTACTCATTCGTCCATTGATCGACGAGCTCATAGATTTATGGGAAAATAGAGTCTATACTTTTGACAGAATCGACAATGATGTATTCACGATGAAGGCAGCGGTGATGTGTACTATAAGTGACTTTCCTGGTTTAGGGATGCTTGCGGGCTCAACAGTGAAAGGGTACAAGGCATGTCCAATTTGTCTAGATGAGCTGACGGCGAAGCATATTTGTGGGAGAATTTTTTATGCAGGACATCGGAAATGGCTTGACGAGAATTCACCAATGCGATCCAGTTTGGCATTTAACGGGAAGCTAGAGTGGGGAAAAAGACCAGCTCGTAAGAACAGAGATGAAATTTTGGAGGAAATTCGGTCACACAGTTACGCCACTCTTAGCCATCATCCGTATTTTCGTGTCCCTTACTCGGCACACAACAGACAATGTTGGACCCACGAGAGCGTATTTTGGATGCTTCCCTATTGGTCGTCGTTGTTACACAGGTGCTGTTTAGATGTCATGCACATTGAAAAGAACGTGGGTGACAATATCCTGGCCACCATTCTTTCAATTGAAGGGAAGACCAAAGATGGTCCAAGGGCTCGCGAAGCTTTGCAGAAGAGGGGAATACGCAAAAGTCAGTGGTGTTCGGAAGATGAAAAGAGGACGGGAAAGGTTCCTCATGCACCCTTTTTAGTTGAAGAGGATCGTCTTGAAGAAGTATTCGAATGGTTTCGCGGTGTTAGGTATCCACTTGACTATGCGGGAAGTTTGAGAAATAAGGTGAAACTATCCGAGAAAAAGTTCTATGGATTGAAGACGCATGATTGCCATGTCCTGCTTCAACGTCTTCTTCCAGTGGTTATCCGAGGATTTTTGCCGAATAACGTCGTGAAGTCATTGATAGCATTGTCAAATTGATTTCGAAAATTATGTGCTAGGGAGTTGAAGAAGACAGATGTCCAACAAATGAAAGATGAGATTGTGATCATTCTCTGTAATTTGGAGTTGATTTTTCCTCCACATTTTTTCACCTCTATGGTTCATCTCATGGTTCACCTTCCCGAACAAGTTATGCTTACAGGCCCAGTACATTTTACATGGATGTATCCGACGGAAAGGTATATGCACTAATCAAATATGTTTCTTAATGTTCAAACTAAATTGGTATCGACCTTATATATGCAGTAATCATATTCATCATTTTACAGGAAATTAGGTGACTATAAACAGTCAATGAGTAATACACGTTACCCGGAGGGGAGTATTGCAGAAAGGTACATATCATGGGAGTCGGTGACGTATTGTAAGTCGTATCTGCAATTGGAAGAACACGAAGAGCCCAATCCCCCAATATGGAATATTAGTTCTGTTTCTCAGTTAGTTCAACCGTGTATTATGGATACCACAAGAAATATCAGGTTAACAGAGGAGCAAACGGCTGAGGCTCACTGGCAAATTTTGACAGATATAGAAGAAGCTCAATATTACATGGACGCTCATTTGTAGCTGTACACGGCGAAATATGGTGACGATTACGACCAGCGCCATCGAAGGAGGAGTTTGCATCCATGGTTCTTAAAATTTGTACGAAAACTGAATATATGGTTCTTAAAATTCTCTACGAAAACTGAATAGTGTAGAACTAACACAATTTATTTTTCAGGCCAAGAGAATATATGATGCTCAGGACCCTAATTTTAACAGGGCAATATGGTCATTGGCTCGAGGTCCGCAATTCACTCGGATTTATAAGGCGTGCTACGTGAACGGTATCAAGTATGTCTCATTCGATAGAGATCAAAGGCTCGTGACTCAAAATAGCGGGGTGATGTTAAGCACGAAGCTTGGAAACCTGTCTCAACACTTCTATGGCCATCTTGACTATGTAGTCGAGGTATGTTATCCAGACAATTTGTCGGTCGTATTGTTCAAAGTTATATGGCACAACACCACTGACGATCAGGATGACGAAGAAATTGACACCGTCAAGGTAGATCATGGTCTGATATCGGTGGATACTAACACTGGTTACTATGAGAGTTCACCATTTTGTCTTGCTGTGAAGACTAAACAAGTGTTCTACTTGGACGATCCTGCGGCGGGTGGTACTTGGAAGGTGGTGCAAGAAATGTCGCATCGAAATGTATACAGTGCCGAAGTACTTGCAACTATAGACAACATGCCTCCTTCAGGGAATCAAATCACAGAGCCTTACCAAGAGGACACACTAGGTTCAATACAATTTTACCATATTGATGCATCTAATCTCCAACTCGATTTAGAAGTACACGAACAGAATGAAGAATCAAACAGTGAGGAAGATGATAGTGGCGATGAATTCGATGAGGAAGAAGAAGAGGAAGATGAAGACGATGATGGCGGAGACGACGAAGAGGAAGACTACTAGTTAATTATGGTACATGTTGTAATATGATAATGATGATATATATTTATTGTTGTAATTTTGAACAATATTTACAATATTCTAATTAAATAAAAACATATATTTCTTAAAATAACTAATATGTTAAATTTAATTGAAGCGACGCATAATGCCAATATTCGTCGCTTAAACGTATTGAAGCGACGAAGTTTAACCTTTCTTGGTTATCCTGTATGTTTCAAATTCGTCGCTTCATATATATTGAAGCGACGAGTTTTGAAGCCCCCTCGGTTACCTAGGAAGAGGCAAAAGTCGTCGCTTCAGTGTATATTAAGCGACGAATTTTGACTAAGTTAGTCGCTAACTTTGTTGCTCATGAAGCGACGACTTTTGCGTAAATTCGTCGCTTCAGATCAATCTTTAATTTGCAGAATCGTGTTCTTCTTCCTCATTTGCGTCTTCTTCCCATCTAAACCCAAAACCTCCAATTTGTTCTCTTTCTCTTCAAACCGAAAAACCCTTCTCCTTCCAACCCGAAACCACAACTCCTTCTCACCAAAAACCACTACTCCTTCCAACCCGAAACCTAATCTAGACGGGATTTTTATCCCCAAACCCGTAATTCGAAACCCTAACCCTTTAGATTCAACAATGGCACCAGGTTCTAGTGCCCAGCAGAGAAAGAAGGACCTCGAGGTGAGAAGGGAGAGGAAAGCGGCCGAAATTGCAGCAAGATTGGCTGCAGCGGCGGAGGAGACGACGGCGGCTGCGGCGGCAGCCGACTCGGCGACGACGGCGCCAGAGGCGGGCGCGCTGGCGCCAATCCCCTCTCTCGACGAAACCAACCCTTCGGGCTTGGGGGTTGGTGGAGGTGGCGATGATATCGGGAGCGGCGGTGCGGGGGGCAGTGGAGCTACCGCTATGGAAGGGGATGACGGACCACCACTCAATATTAGGACTAAGAGGGGTCCGAAGGAGCCGGGTAATTTATTGAAAATTTTAGTTTGTTTCATTTTGTTTCGTTTCCTTCTATCGGATTCTTTCATCGCTTTTTTGTAAATGATCGAAATGTGGTATACGATTATCTTTCTTTCATGATGCTTTCAGTTTAGTCTTAGTTTTGTTGTGATTTATAAAGTGTTTTCTTAATCTTAATTCTTATTAGGCTTACTGCAGGTTTAAGAAGTTTATTGCACTATCTTGTAATTAAAATGTTTGTGTTTCTCATTTAGAAAAGAAGTTAGAGGAAAGTAAATTGAAAGTTCTGATATATCTACTCAAATCTTGAAATTCCTAAGTGTTCTTTACCCCCTAACCGTTATGTTGAATCAGTGCATTTTGATTGCACTTGATCTAATATCCCAGCCTAGCTTATGTCTTTCTATGATATATGTGTGTGTGTGTGTGTGCTGTTAATTTGTATCTTTATATATTTGGTTTGTGCATATGTGCTTATGTGTTTGCTTGCATCTATAGGGTTATTCATGTATTTGGCACTCTGTATTTCACTGTTTAAATGAAATCGTAATCGCAAAGAATACAGAACGGTTACAACCTGTAGTTTCTCAATGATGGTTTGGCACTCAGAATCTTCTGATTTTGACTTTTCTATTTGATCTTTGACCAAGAGATAGGCTCTGGAAGAGGATATACACTTTGCATTCCTCATCATCCTCTGTAGAATAAAGTTCCAAGTTAATTTCATAACTGAACTAGAACTCAAAACCACCAGAAGTGAAAAGTAAAGTTCAGCTTGCATTTAATTATGAAAAATCTGCAGTGAAGACAGCAAACTAACCTGCAAACTAGATAACTCCTGTAATATTTTTATCCGTTCTTCATGAAGACTTTTTATTTCCATTAGTCGACAGGAAGCTTGGTCCTGCAACATTCAGTTCAAATACATACCTCCTTTCAGTATAAGAATTTTCAGTAGTTAACAAGAGAGGAAAGCCAACACAATAGTTAAGCTTATTCTGAGGAAGATGCATGCTTATAGTATTAGGGTTTTCATGGACCACCTTCTACTCTCTGCAATTTGCCATTGCAGCCCCAACCTGCTCGTCTTCTTTCTTTGCATTGTGTTCAGCTGGGTGGTTTTGCTTGGACCCATATATATGTTGTTTTCTGTACTTGGTTTGTCATCATATGATCTCTCAGAGCTTCCGTAACGATTTTTTTTGAACCATGCATCGTGTCAGTACCTTTGAAATTGGGTTGTGCAAACCCACAGTACGTTATCTATGATCTTTTGTACAATAATTGCTCTACTGCAATGAGTACCTTGATTAGTAAAATACAATAGTGTGCATTTTAATGTGATTTTTCCCTAAAATTCTAGAAACCCAGACTTTTGCAGTCTCAAAATTAAGTCAGCTATTTGCAAGTTTAATTAGACATGCTATATATATTGCATTTTTTTGGACACAAGCTTGGTCAGATTGTAACTTAAGAGATCAATTCAAAATGCTACACATTGTTACATTGATAATATACACACATTAAAAACCACGCCTTATATCATATATCGAATGACAGTATGCATTGTGCTAAAGGCCATATATAAGGACTTATTCACAGCACTGTTGAAAGTTTGAATTGAAACTAGCAGCTGCATGTATAACTAACAATAATCATCTGTTTAATTTGTTGCATTTTTTGTGGAGTAAATCACAGAGCTGGTTGATATAAGAACGGGAAAGAAGGTGAAAAGGCGGAACCCTGATAAGCCTGGCATCTATACGGGCACAAAAACGCAGTGGTTAAAGATGATGAACAACAACCAACCTCTGAAGGTTGCTTACGCCGAACAACACAAGGGTCCCGCAGAATTGAAGTGGAGGACTTTGATGTCCCAAGACATCGGGAGCGCCGTCCGGAGCAAAGTGCCGATGCTTGCGCCTTCATTTGCTGAGCTGGATGAGGAGCATCAAGATACATTGACCACTTATATGGAGGTAAAACATTATTTTACAATTTTTTTAACATTATTTTTCAATGACATTATATTGAAATATGATATTTCTAATGTTCTTTTGTTTTTAATTGTTTGTTACTAGACGCTCTATCACCTTCCTCCCACCGAGACAGGCATGTATGTGGAAATACATTGACGAGACGGCTGGAAAGATTTACAAGGACTGGAAGTACGACTGCCACACACACTACGTCGAAGTGTCAAAGGCGACGCCTGCAAAATTTATCCACCGACCGGAGCAGTGGGAGTGGCTCAAAGTTCACTTTGAGGACGACGATTATAAGGTAATGTAAATTAATTAGAGGTTTTTGCATTTCAGAAAATAGCTTCTTATACTCATATTTATACTCCTTTTTGCAGAGGATGTGTGCCCAGAACGCCGCTAACCGAAACAATGGAAAGGAGAAGGGGACTGCAATCAACCACCACTCTGGCACCACTCCCTACAGTTACCGAGTCGCTGCGAATCAGGAGAAAGGGCATCCAGCGCCTATACTGAAGACAGTCTGCGATGTTTATTAATCATCCCAGAATGCGCAGGAGAAAGTGGTAAGTGACTTCCTTATTGGTCCAATGATTTCAGTTATTTCGAATTAAAAAGTGTAATAACACAAATCAATGAAATTTTTTTTGCAGGCAGCGGTGAAGAGGAAGATGGATGAGCTCTGTGCTTCTCGAGTGAGTGATGAAGCGAGCGGCAGTTACGTGACGGGTCCCGTTTGCGTCGAGGAGCAGATGGCTGTCGTCGAGAAGGAGCTGGGTGGGAAGCCGGGGACGAGGGTCCGAGGTATATTTTTTTAAAACATCTTGTTATGTTTAGTTTTCTTATTTTTGATACGAAATCGTTTTTAATTTTTTTTTTTTGTTTTACCATTTTTGCAGGGTTAGGGGGTGCATTAAGACGCCCGCCCAAACCAAGAGGCGGTGCACGCGTGTCCCGCGACAATTCGGAGGTTGAGGAGTTGAAGAGGCAGCTACAAGTCGTCACTGAGGACAGCAGACGCGAGAAAGAAGAGATGCGGCAACGCGTGGCGACGCTGGAGTCTCTCCTCGGTCAA
Source organism: Potentilla sterilis (assembly GCA_963682095.1). NCBI lineage: Eukaryota > Viridiplantae > Streptophyta > Magnoliopsida > Rosales > Rosaceae > Potentilla > Potentilla sterilis. Next base: position 15,778,478 of record OY821766.1, on the reverse strand, counting down.
GTCATAACGGCCCAAGGCAATGCGGCTGTCAATGTGCCCGAACCAACTGCCACAGTCCCCGATAAATCCTCGTGTGCATCCAAAGGTAATCTCGAGTTCGACGACCTAGATTAGGACTTTTTTTTCCTTGTAATGGAACATCTACATTGTTATTATAAAACATATTATCCGATTTGAATATAATCTACATATTTCTAAAATGTAGTGTGCTTGTATTATGTTGGATATGTGTGAAATCTCATTTGAACTGCATTTTGTGTTATTTTTATGTGAATGGAATATGTCCAAACAACACCAGGAAAAAGGTTTCCTTCTTTGTAACAAACATAGAAGCGACGAATATTGAGCAATATTCGTCGCTTAAAGTTATAATGCACAAATTTAATTTATTCCGTAAAGCGACCAATTTTGATCAATATTCGTCGTTTTTATTGTTTAAGGGACGACCAAAACTCGTCGCTTGGATTCTGGAAGAGACGACCAAAGATCGTCGCTTTGATGTTTGAAGAGACGACCAAAAGTCGTCGCTTAGATTTTGGAAGAGACGACCAAAAGTCGTCGCTTGTATTTGAAGGCGAACAAGTTAGAAGTCGTCGCTTATAAACTCCAAGCGACGACTTTTGCCCCAAAACTCGTCGGTGTATACCGGAAACGACGAAAAGTAAGCGACGACTTCGAAGCGACAACTTTTCGTCTCTTTCATACGGAAGCGACGAGTTTTGGTCAGAAACGACGACAAAAAGTCGTCGCTTCTCTATCAATCTGCAGTAGTGATCAGACCATGCGAGGATATTAACCAGAAATGTAAATTATGATTTCCTAGCTAGGGTTTCTCTATCCTACCTCAAGTCATCGTCTACTCTGCGTCTTCATGGTGGATGAGGTTTCTTCCAGGCTCATCGCCTCTCTTGACATCTCTGAGAAAGGAGAGGTTACTTTTAAGGGAGATGGTGTGTCGCAGAGCTGTCACAATGCAAAGCCATTGTGCAGTGTTGAGAGGGCAGCTTCTATCTGCTGCCATTCATCGTTTTCTCCCTCTAGTTCCTATTTGAAATGGTATATACGTACGTTCAATTATACTCGTGAAGGAGATCAACCGAGAAGGTGGCGGCGGTTTATTATGTTTTAGGGCCGGGATAATTAAGATGTTTGTCTATTTTCTTTTTTTAACTAAATTATGCCATGAATCATTATGGTTATGTTGTCCAGAAAAAGATCGAAAGAGTAATATAGTGTATTTATCTTCATTGTCTACTAATTAATTACACGATGCACGTACAATAAACTAGACTTGCTACTAAACTTTATCCTGGCAGATTTTCTTCCTAGCTAGCTAGTATAGCTTAAAAGGTCATGACTTCTCTCCTGGATTCATCTCATGGCTATCGGTTGGTAATGGTACTATTGAAGATGACTACTCTTATTTATACTTCGATGTGGATAGAAGAAGCACCAAGGAGGAAAGTGGTAACACGTTAATTAATTACTGATCAGAAGAATCTCTGCAAGTACTTTCTCTCATGCACAGAAGGACATGAGCTTTTCTCTTAAATTCTCGCATTCCAACCTGTAGAACATGTCTACCTGTAGAAGAAGAAAATTGAAGAATGTAAACGATCATTTACTTAGACATTTTATAATACTTATATGGATAAATTACTGGTCACTCCTTATACTTGTACTGTGTCGACAGTTTAGTTCTTATGTTTTCAATTTCAACTGATTACTCCTTATAGTCTCAATTTTCTACTAATTGGTCAATTTCATCTAAAATAATTGTTTACCATTTTTCAACTTCCTGAAATGCCCTTGGGTTATTTTTCTTATCTTTTCACTTTCTCTTCTTCAAAATCAAAATCAATAGAAGCTCCAGAATATCTTGGTTTATGATTGTTGATCTTCAATCCAAGAATTTTATAATTGCAAACTTATTTCAATCAGAAAAAAAAAATGCAAATTGATTTGATACATATTGGCTAACAAATCAAATAAGATCACCATCACTATAAAATAAAATTCTATCAAATCTCCATCATATCAATTTAAACTAAAATGAGATTAAAAAAAATTCTCATAATCATCTTGAGCATTAACAGCTCCCATAAATAAAACTATATAAATAACTATCATTTCATATAGTTAAGCTTACAAACACTACTACACTAGCTATGCTTAATTTTTTTTTATTTTTTTTTTGCCAAAAAGGGTCAAACTTAATTTGACTACATAGTCTTTCATGGTGGGTTTTGTATTCTTTGGTTTTAGTTTTGAAGAAAAATGAAAATAAATCAAGAAGAAAAATAATAAAACAACACCGAAAGACATTTGAGGAAATTAGAAAATAGTTAACAACCATTTTAGACAGATTGGACCAATTAGTTGAAAATTGAGACTACGAGGAGTGACCGGTTGAAATTGAAAGCACGAGGACTAAACTGTAGAAACTCTAAAAGTATAAGGAGTGACCAGTATTTTGTCCTACTTATATATAGTACATACAAAATATTGAGAGTAGAAAAAGAGAAAAAGTACCCGGAGGTGTAAATTATAGAAGACCCTCCCTCCAGATGACTCAAAGGAAGAAGCATTTAGTAATTCAAGTCCATCCTCCTCCAGACTTTGCGAAATCCTAGATATGAAATTCTGGGTGGACTTGATTGTGGCTATTTGAATGGCAACTTCACTATCACTAAGACGAGTTGTTGAAACAGCAGATAATGAGCTCCCACTCCTCCGAGCTGTGCTTTTTACTTGTTGTTCCTGTTGTAATAATACAATTTCTTTCTCAGAAGTTTTCAACAAAAGCTCGTCTCGTTTTCGAACAAGTCCCTCCACTTGCTGCTGAAGCTCTGGAATGTATTTCAACACCCGCGAAACTGTGACTGGAATGCTTAATCTTTTCTGTATTCCAAAATAAATATTTGAATAACTGTAAGTAGGATCGATTCAATACAAGAAAATGATACAAACAAACTGTTTGTAATTCAGTGTATATCAACTAGCTAGGAAAGTAATGTATGCATACCGCATGATCAGCGGGAACGAGAGAACGTAGTGATGAGTACAAGCTGTTGATTTTCTGGCGGCGGTCACGCTCACTAGCATTGTGGTTATGCTTCTTGACCATCGAAGAGGTGTTGGACTCGCCGCTGTTTGTGGTGGATGGCATGGAGTGATCAAACTGTGACTGCAGAGTTGTTGGGAAATGAAGAAGAAGAGATGATTCTGCTGAGAAATAGTTGTTGTGGTCATTGTGGCTTATGGGATGATCCTCCAACGGCCATCCAATTGTTGACAAGAGAGGAGGAGATAAAACCAACATGATGAGAGATTGATTAGTTTTCCGAACTGATCGAACTGAATTTGTGGGACTGATTTGCTTTGAAATTTTTTAGATCATGACATTCATATATATACACCTAATTATCTAAAGCTGTCATTGTTCACCTCAGCATCTATTAAGTTATTCCTTCTCATAATATAATAACATGGTTACGAAAATGACTACCCAACTTCCCCCTGCGTGTGTGTACTCGTGTCTCCTTCTTATGTGGCTTTAATTAGCTATTTGTTTACATTTTAGGGTTTAGGTGTTTTAACCAGATTTGCAGAGTTTGAAAAATGGCTGACTTGGTTTTATACAACAAAAACTAGACCATTTAAACCCTGAGCAATGGTAGGTGAACCACATTTTAGCATTCCACCTACAACCCACCTCATGTGTCAGGTTATGTGGCACAACTACATCATTTAATGAAACACTCTAATTGGGTGGTGACAGGTCATGTACATGTTACATAGACTGACACGTCATGTATATGTCACATAGACTGACACGTCATGTACATGTCACATAGACTGACACATAAGGTGGACTGTAAGTGAGATGTCAAAAAATGGTTCATCTAACATTATTCTTAAACCCTAGACCCTAAATGCAGACAAAACATGCAACTCGATCGTACAATTTTGTGTTAAAGATCGACGTACTTCTAGTAAAATTAACTGTCCGAATACAATGAGTATTATTGAGTCCAAATACACGAGTTTAGGGTTAGGCAACAACTTAATTACGGATTGTTTGGTGGCAAGCCAGTTAATGAATGAGGACTGAGGAAAAATGTAAATTATGATTAACCAAGTTTATCCATGTAATAATTAGTTTATAAAATTTGTGTGCCAGAGGATAGAGTGCAAATAGCGTGTGTTATGCTTAAAATACACGAGTTTGGGAGACACTTGGTCACTCATTCCACGAGCTTAAGCTTATGTCCCTCATGGAGACCTCATCTCTCTAATTACATTACATTAATCCATGGTCTCCTCCCAAATTATGCTTATCAATTAATTTACAATGATGTCAATATATAAGTATATATATTGATGACGTTCCCCTTTGCCTTCTTGACCAAAATAGATTTTTCCCTTGCTAGTTTTTATGTTGAAATGAACATTATCAACAGTATCGTGCCCTGGAACATATAGGCGGCTTCACCTGTCTCCAAGAAAGAAGATGCATGGGAAAGAGGGTATGCTCCTCCATCCAAAACCAACATTATATTCCCTCAATCGTGAGATCGATGATCCTCCAAGAGTGAAGACCATTGCATTGTTGAAAACTAAAGGCAACATGATGATCGAGATTTGAGATTGGATAGTTTTGCTCAGTTGATGAACTGAGAAATTTAGTAGATCATACTAGTCGTCCTTTTCATGCATGGTTCACCTCAGCGTGCATCTCTTAAGTTATTCATGGTCTCCTTCTTACAAGAAAAAATTTTCATAACAATACGATGGTTGCGGAATTGATTTCCAAGGCCAATCCCCCAGCATGTGTGCGTGCCAATGTCTGTATGTGGTTTCCTCTTAGATGTATTGTGGCTTTAAGCCTTTAACTATCTTGTTTACATTTAGGTTTATATCATGAGTTGACAAAAATAGGTTGCATGGTTTTATACGTTAAAATCACATCATGATTAATTAACCGTACACCCTAAGCGCACTCAGAGATTAACATGCACGTAATACTAGCAAAACAAAACAAGCAACTCGTACAAAATTTCGGAATGCTGTATATAGTCAAACTACGTACTCTTTTGGGTTTTTAGTGATCAGAAGAAACGAATGAACGTGAGCCAATTCGATGGAGGCGCCGCCTTTCCCACCAGTGGGTTCATGCCCGAATGTTTAGCGATTAGAAATGCGATGGCCGGCGATAATGGTGAAAGGGACTTCTCAATTGACAGTGTCCATGTCTCCGATGTTTAGCTTGTGGCATGGGAGTAGTGAGGACTTTGTTGGGAAAGTTACAGATGCTACTTACACTCTTGATGATGGGACCGGACGCGTCGATTCATCAAATGCAATGGATGGTTTCCGGACGTACTAGACAAAACCGAAGTTGAAGCAATCTCAAAAGGAACGCACGTACGTATGTTCGGGTTCATGAGCGCTTTAAAACCTATCAGGGGAAGATCACCATGCATACAAGTGCTCTCTCTCTCTCTTAGACCAGTGGCCGGACAATATATGATGAGATTGCAAGCCACCTTTTAAAGTGTTTGTATACGTACGTCCATTTGTACAACTCCAAGTTACCGAAAAACACAGGTTAGTGTAGCTAGGTGTCACAACTCGGTCTCTCATATATGTCACTTCCAGCAAATCAGGTATCCGGCATGGACAATATAGCCTCGATGGACAGGAGCATTGAAGAAATGCATGGTCTTACAAGTTTTGAAACATCCTCGATCAGTATATCACTACCAGCTTTGACAGAATAGTCGACGAAATTTTTTTCGTCGGCTATTCCAAATTTTCGTCGGCTATTCCTTCTACCGACGAAAATTTTGTCGGCTATACTTCGTCGGTAAAAGCCCGTCGGTAAAAGTAATGGCCGACGAAAAAAACGACATCGTCGGCCATTCCAACCTTGGCCGACGAATTATGGCCGACGAAAATGATTTCGTCGACTAAAGCTTGGACAAATATCCGACGAAATTCGTCGGCTATTTTCGAGTATGGCCGACGATTTCGTCGGAATATATTAATATTTTAAAGTTATAGCCGACGAAATTTGGTTTCGTCGGCTATTTGTTCTGAAGTATAGCCGACGATTTGGGCTATTTCGTCGGCTATTTCGTCGGAATATATTAATATTTTAAAGTTATAGCCGACGAAATAATGTCAATTTCGTCGGCTATAACTGCATTTTGGGCAAAAAAAAAAATACCGGATCAGAGGAGGAGAAGGAGGAGGGGAAGGAGGAGGAGGAGGAGGAGGGGAAGGAGGAGGAGAAGGAGGAGGAGGAAGAGGCCGGAGGAGGAGGGGAAGGAGGAGGAGGAGGAGGAGGGGAAGGAGGAGGAGGAGGAGGAGGGGAAGGAGGAGGAGAAGGAGGAGGAGGAAGAGGCCGGAGGAGGAGGGGAAGGAGGAGGAGGAGGAGGAGGGGAAGGAGGAGGAGGAGGAGGAGGCCGGAGGAGGAGGAGGAGGGGAAGGAGGAGGAGGAGGAGGCCGGAGGAGGGGAAGGAGGGGAAGGAGGAGGCCGGAGGAGGGGGGGGGGGAGGAGGAGAGAAAAAAGACAGGAGGAAGTGATTTAAAAGATTTAGAAGGAGAATAGCCGACGATTTAATATATTTCGTCGGCTATACTTAGAGAATAGCATACGATTTAATATATTTCGTCGGCTATACTTTGGAAAATCAACATCCGTTGGATCTGAGCAATCCAACAGCGGACAATAAAAAGGCGCGGATCGCAAGAGTTTAGCCGACGAAATATAATTTTCGTCTGCTAAACTTAGAGAATAGCCGACGATTTACAATGTTTCGTCGGCTATTCTATGAAAACATACTAAACTGCCGTTTTGAGGCCCTAAACGAACTCGAAAGCCCAAAAATACCCACACATCGTAGCAAAGCTACGAGTTTGATTCCTGGCATCGTTCCCTTTCTGGAATGGTATCACAATCATCGTTCGGACGCCGGACGCCAAATTTGCAGTAAACCGGGTTTTGACTTATTTCATTATTTCAGCACACGGATGTTATCGGAATCTTGTCATTTTTCAACCGTAGACGTATTTCATTATTTCGGTTATATCTTATTTGACGACATATTTGCATTTGAAGAGTGTACGTATAGTAACTATTTGAAACTATACATTCACTTAAACACTTAGTAAACAAGTTAAGGAACATTAGTGCATATGTTCTGATTTTAAATGTAAAAGTTTAGAAAATCTATTTCAACCGTCAGATATCACCGTTTAGATTAAATACATGTATGGAAAAAAATCCAACTTCAGCTGACAACGTTAAAGGCTCGATCGGAACGGTCAACCGGGTGAGTCAAACCTCTAAACGCTTAGAAATGATAATTGGACTGTCTAAATGACGTTTTTTTGCCTGACCTTCAACAGATAATAGTTTCAAATCGATGAGATGCAACTAATCGTATAAAAATTTTCCTCAAAATATTTACCGAAGGTAACGCTACCATTAGGGAAACGAAAGAATAAAACCTTTGACCGCATCTTTCGACACTCAGATTTTATCAGAATCTTGTCATTTTTCAACCGTAGACGTATTTCATTATTTCGGTCATATCTTATTTCACAACATTTTTGCATTTGAAGGATGAAGCAATGGTTTAAAACAAAATAAATTAGAAAACTTAAATCTTGAAAACATATTAAACTGCCGTTTTGAGGCCCTAAACGAACTCGAAAGCCCGAAAAGGCACACACATCATGGCAAAGCGACGAGTTTAATTCCTGGCGTTGTTCCCTTTCCGGAATGGTATCACAATCGTCATTCGGACGCCGGACGCTAAATCTGCAGTAAACCGGGTTTTGATCTGAAAATATATAAACTTATAGCCGACGAAAATGACAATTTCGTCGGCCAAACTTACTAAAGTTTTCGTCGGCTATACTTTCAGAGAATAGGTGACGAAATTTTTAAATCGTCGGCCATTCTAGGTGGTATAGGCGACGAAATAATTTTTTTAGCGACGAAAGAAAAAATCGTCGGCCATTCAGTGGGAATAGCCGACGACATTTTTTTTAGGGACGAAAAAAAAAATCGTCGGCCATTCTAGGGGAATAGCCGACGATTTTTTTCTTTTTAGTGACGAAAACAATTTTCGTCGGCCATTATTGAGAATAGCCGACGAAAATTGGTTTCGTCGGCCATTTTTTTTTTTTCGTCGGCAAAAGCCTTTTTTCTGGTAGTGTATACCTGCAAGAGGGAGCACACATTGAGACAATTGCTCAAGTACTGAAACACTACGCCATTTACCACTTAAAGCGACGGACAAGATCAGTCGCTTAAGTGGTCAAGTCCGTCGCCATCATCTTAAAGAGACAGACACGCCGTCGCACCTCCGAGGTCGGTTAAGTTTAGTCGCTTCACACTTTGCGCGACTAACATTCCAAACTCCGTCTCTTAAGTGACTTTAAGCGACTGACCTATATTCGGATATTTCTTTGTCGCTGTAAAGGTGGAGCGACTGACATTCGTTTTTGGTTAGTCGCGTAAATGTGATCTTAAGCGACTGACCGTTGTACTCGATTCTCCGTCGCTATAAGTGTACACTAAGGCGACGGACTTAAATAGTCAATTATCCGTCGCTGTAATGGTAGAGCGACGGACCCTTTTAGTCGATTATCCGTCGCTGTAGTTGTAGCGACTTCCATGGTCTGCCTACTGTAGTCGCTTTAGTGGGTTTTGAGCGACTGACTTTGAATGTTGTCGCCATGTTTAAGCGACGGATAAAGATCAAAATCCGTCGCTTAAGTGGGATGTCTGATTTAGCCCAGAATTTGCTTCTGTATGTTGCCCTTTTACAAAACCAAACAATTCGAACCTGCACATCCAAAACATATCAAACCAACACATTCAATTCGCATATCCGAAACCAACACATTCATTCAAATATCCGAAACCAACACATTCAATCCAAACTCAATTGTGCTAGTACATAAAACTGTTTTTTAAGCACAAACTATATATACTAAACATATGTAGCAGTGGTCAAGAGCCTCGAAGTTGTGAAGTCACGGGTTCTGAGAAGAACTACCTGCACCCGCATCCCCTTGCTTTTGTTGCGCTACGAGCATCGCAATCATGGCTTCCATTTGACGCAGGCGCTCATCACGCTCTTCCATTTGCGCCGAAAATTTTTCTTCAACTACACGAACTCGTTCCTCCACGATGCTATCAACATCCACTTGCCGGGCCCCTCCCCTCTTCTTCGGCGACCGCTGCATGCACCGTCCCACCCCTCGGACCTCGGTGCCTCTCTTGACCCCCAGTCGAGTGGATATCACTTTGATTTGTTCCTCAACGGGGAGAGGTTATTCGGGGGCAATATCCGGGTGTAGGGTCGTCCTTTCTTGTACTAGTCTGTCCACATGTTCCTTCATCGCCTCCTACAATAACACACATAACCAATGTTAATAAGAAATACATAATTACGCAATTGTAACACAAGAAACGGAACAAAAACAACGGAAGTCTCACCACGTGTGGACCGCCCACAGGGTCTTTTGCATATGCATCCTCGAATGCACGGACAAACGGAGCTGGATGTCCTCGATCTTGATGCATCTTTGCCCGGTAACTGAAGGCAGTTGTCCCAGAGTGGTGGTTCATCTTTTGTGGACGCGATCGGATGTCCTTCATTCTCGCACATAAGGCCTGCACCACATCATTTACAAGCATTACATGTAGAGGTTAAACAACGCACCAATAGAGTATTAACATATTGGTAGAGCCGAGAGAGAGAGAGAGTTGATTACCGCATGAGTAGGGTCCTTGAAGTGTACCACCAACCACTGCCACTGCGCCGGACGATGCAGGAACTCAAGAGGAACGTCATCCCCCCACTCCAGCCAATGTTGGCGGCAATCAGATTTCCAATCCTTATACCGATCGGCTGCCGTTTTCTAAACATAATCCCACAGGCCATCATGATCTAGGGGGAGCAGGTAGTGTGGCTACATAGACACAATGGACCCACATTAGTAACAAAGCATAACAAAAATAAAATTAGTAAGAAAAGTAAAAACCATACAACGGAAAAATTACCGAGAGGTAGTCGGTAACGATCCCTCGGTCACTGACGCTCAATTCTCTGTAGGTGGGCTGTATCGTGGGGACACTGTCCTTCACACAACTTCCAATGTCCCGAGAAATGAGGCTTCGGACCTTGGGATCCTTGGGGCCTTTGTGGTACTCATCGTACTCCACCACGATCTTCCCCCCCCCCCCCCCCCCCCCCCCCCCCCCCCGCGGTCCGGACCAGCTCCTGTGTCTTCAATCCAACCACCACAACTCTCCTCCTTGTTGGAGGTGTATCTACACAGAAAAGGGGAAATAAGCTTATAACCGTTAAATCCTTATTTACCGGAGATATTCTAAGCTTTCATATCATCTATATCTATCCTTAATGAAATGAAACACCCGAGTTGCCGAAATATACCGCTCGTCTCCAAGTTCTTGCAACGAATGCTGCGTGCAGTCGTCGAAGACCCGGTAGATGCAGAACCGGTACTGGGGCCGCTCGACGTCATTGATGGGAGTGGGGGAGCGCTTAGCAGCAAGCTCGGTGACGCATCTAAAGAAGCAGCAGCAGGTACTGCAGCAACAGCTGAAAGAGCAGGACCAGGAGTAAGAGCTGAAACAGCAGGGCGAGGAGCTGAAGGAGGAAGAGATGGAGTTGAAGGAGCAGCAAAAGAAGCCGGTGAGAGCCCAGATGAATCAGCATGTGGCGTCGATAGTGGTGGTGCTCGTAGTGATCGTCTCATCAAGTCCTGCCGAAGAGCACGGTCCTCAAGCTCGACCATCTTCTTCGTCTTCAAATATCGAGGTTTTGGAGGCATTGCTGATATAAGAGGTAATTAAATAAAATTAAAAAAAAATTATTCTTAAAATAAAAACATTGATCAATATAATAAAGTCATCAAAGTACATCTGTAACATCCCGAACCTAGAGTTACTTTTTGACTGTGTTACTTTTATTTTTACTCCTCGAGAATTGTTTTTACGAATCGGAAGTTCTAAATGTTGACTTTTAAATAAGTTGACCCGACCGAGGTTTTTGTTTCATGATAAGGTACAGGATGTTGAAACGAGTTCGTGGACACGTAGCACGCCCAATTTGGAGTTTGTACGAAAAAGTTACGACGTAAAAACGAGATTTTGCCGTTTTTGGACGAGTATAAATAGCCGGGATTTTCCCGAAACGGCAATTACTCTTTTCTTTTCTTTTCTTTTTCTTTTTCTTTTTCTTCTCTCCTTCTCTTTCTCTCTCCTCTCCCCCGACTCCTCCCGACTCCGGCCGAAACCCGCCGTCCGGCCGAACTGGGTCGGTGCACGGGTCCCATTCGGACCGGCTCGGCCTCCTCTTCACGACGGTGGCAGCGGCGAGGCGTCGTTCGCCGCCGTTTGGCCGGGCGACGCCCAAACCCGAAATCCCCCGATCGTATGGAGCTCACTTTTCCGGCCACCAATCGGCCCGATTCCAAGAGGGGAAATGAAGGTCTCGATCCGCACACCTTCTCCACCAAAGGAATTGCACCAATTCGTGACAGGTAAGGAGAATTTTGGATTTCAAAATTCTAGGGTTTTTGTGAAATTGGTGGATGTTGTGTATTTGATGTTTTTGGGGTATTTTGAGATTGAATTCGGGTTTAGGACGTTGATTGGAGTTGTTTAAGTATGATTTGGGGTTGGATTGGTTGAAATTAGGAGAAATTGGAGATTTAGGAGGTGCTGCCGCCGCGTCGGCCGCCGTTTGCGGCGGCTGCGAGGGTTTTTGGCGGCGGAGGCAGTGGGGGATGAGTCCCTGAGCTGGTGGTGATCATTTTGGGATGAATTGGAGGCGTTTTCAGCCTCTGTGGCGGAGGCGGCGGCGCCACTGTTGCCGGCGACGTGAGGAAGAAGATGAACAATAACCAGTAAAAAGGTAAAAGGTAAAACGATAACAGATAAAAAGTAAATGGTAAAACAGTAAAAGTAAATAGTAAACAGTAAATAGTAAAAATAAAAAGGTAAACAGTAAACAGTAAATGGTAAATAGTAATTGGATTTTAACCATTTACTGTTTGACTTTCAGAATTACTGTTTGACCAGTAGTTTTTACTGTTGACTTACCGTAAAAAGGTTAAAAGCTGATTAAAAGGGTTTTACGACGGAATAACTGGGAAAAGAATTAATCGGACATGAAGTGGGTGTCCTGAGTAATTGCGGACTTAGATTATTCGGTATTGAGGCGAAATTCCTATACCGATAAGTGAAAAAGGAAAAATTGGAAGTTTCGGACGAGTAAGGACGTTCGTAGATTTATCGATTTTAATTAAATTCCGAGTTTCGTAATATTTAGAATTTCGTCTCTGTTACAGGTCGAGAGGTTATTCGACGGGACGAGAGATCAGATTAGCGGCGCGCTCGGCAGTACTGTGAGTGGATTTTTATTTTGAATAAATGCATGCATAATTGTTTTAATGAAATGAAGTTTATTTTAAATAAATGCTTTGAGAAGCATGAAAATTCATATAATTAAAATGAAATGATATTTAAAGAAATATATGTTTTGGGGTTATGTTTTACTACGATTTTAGTAGTACGTGATTTTATCCGGAAACGAGGTTTTCGTAAATAATATGTTTTTAATTGTTCATAATTGATCATACTGAAAAGTTTTAAGGGTATTTAAATGAAATGACCGGAAATGAGATTTTCGGAAATAGTAGGATTCGATAAATCATACTTAATCGTTTTATTGTATTTTATATTTGTACGACCGGAAATGAGATTTCCGGGGAGTTTATCATTTCATTATTTGTGATTTTCGACATGTGAGATGTCGAAGTTATATATTATTTTTTATATTTATTTTATGACATGTGGGACATGTCGGATGTATATATATTCTTTTGAGGCTACGAGTTTATGTGATTATATATATATATATATATATATATATATATGAGCCTCAGATGTACGGTCGGGGACTGTACGGATTTATATATAAGGGGAAGCATATTTTCGGTTTTGTTTTCGGATTTTCACCATATTAGGGTCCAGATATATATTAATGCTAGCTAGCTTATTGACCTCATCCCACGCGAGGTGACGACTTGACCATATAGATCAGATTCACGCTCGGTGGTTGACGGAGTTGTGGTGTAGAGGTTTAGCGTGGGACGCGGACGCTATAGAGAGTCTTGGAGGCTCTGACCCTTAGTCTTGGAGGCTATTATTAAATGGTGGTAATGACGTTCCCCTATTTTATTATATGATATGACCAATGGGATTGGTCAGGATATTATATCATTTGGGTTTCGGGAATATTTTCTCTATGAGACTTTCTGTTATTTAATAAATTCCCGAACCAGCGGGGCTGGGGTTTTTATGCGACAAATGGAATTGGTCGAGAAACATCATAAATGGTTTTCAAAAGTGTATTGTTTTAGAATATATATAAAAAGAAAAATTATTTATTTATTTGATTTTATATCAGCGGGGCTGATGGTTTTTAAATATGATTTTCTTAAAACGTGGGACGTTTTATTTATAATGCATGCACTGTGGTTTTATTTCTAAAACTCTGGGAGAGTAATATAATACTTTCATTTAAAGTACTATATTAAATCATATTATTTTTATCCACTCACTCTAACGTTTTTAAATTACTTTCCCCTGGGCCTTTCGATTTAAATCGCCCTGTGTGCAGAGTAATAGTCGGAGGTCAAGAGTACTCGGAGTCGAGGCATAGCTGTCGTCTTTGTTGCTTCCGCTAGGTGGGATCTGTGATTCCTTACTCTTTTATCTTTTTATTCTATTTCTTGTTTTGTAATTCCAGTTCATTGTATTAGATTGCTCTGATTACTTGTGAGTAAATTGAGTTTGATTTTGGGTTTATTGTGGCGGTTGTTGTGATTTGGGGAGCAGGTGGCTCCAGGTGTTGATGATGAATCTGGTTTTAGAAGTGCTTTTGGTTGTTGCAGGTCTCAGGGTTGTCCATCCTAAGATTGACCTTATCGATTTATCGATAGATTTAGTCTTAAGGTGGTCCCCGCAGGACCTTATCCGGATTTCAGGGTGAAATCCGGGGCGGGTCCTGTCAACATCAAATAGAAACTATTTCATTATCCACCTTCTGAAACTTCCAACTTCTTATGAGTTTGATAAATACATTCATGGCCTCAGTTTTATCAGCAAGAAGCAACCAAACTAAGAAGACAGATCAGAGAAATTCAGAATTCAAACAGGTACCAACTGTACACTGAAGATTTATCTATCTAATATATATCTACCAGCTGAAGGCATATAAAATATGATTCTGATATGTATATATGGTGTTTTCAGGCATATACTAGGTGAAGCTCTTAGCACTTTGAACGTCAAGGAACTCAAGAACCTAGAAGGAAGATTGGAGAAAGGAATTAGCAGAATAAGATCAAAGAAGGTACTGAGTGAACTTTCCTTCTATAACTGGAACATAGTTTTTTAAGTATTTCGCATCTCATATATGTACTCGATCAGAATCTCAACTGACATTTTCTAATATGTGTGCCACCAGAATGAAATGCTGTTTGCAGAAATTGAATATATGCAGAAGAGGGTAACTATTCTCTTTGTTCTCTGTTACTTCCTGTTATCTTGCTATACTCGAACAATATATACTCGTCTGGTTCGTCGAGTTCTAAATCTAGTGCATACTTAATATGATAAGCACATATTCCCATAAGAGAATGATGCAAAACATCAATAGAAAAAGGTTTTCAATGTAAAAGAATGTTTACTGTCATCCATATAATAGCAGAAAATTCATTAAGAGATCATATATATGTTATATAGAAATGTTTCTCTTACCAAAAGTCTAGTATATGTTTGGTCACGCAGTTTCATAGCCTAATGCCATAGATTACATGCCAAATATCTTATAAGGGAACACCACTCTAGGTTAATATCTTTTCCAGATATTGTATAATGCAACATATATATGAATATGATCCTCATCAGCCTGACATTATGCCACATTGGACACTTCAAGTGGCTGCATATATAGCTTGCTCTGAATTGTTTGGCGCGCAGCAGCATGTGAATGATGCGATGACTGCAAATTGTCCCAAGCTAGTTTCTAGTTTGTTTTTACCTCTGTGGTGATCACACACTAGTAGGTTTTCATTTTTAAGGCTTCAGCAGCATATGACTTATCATTCAATCAAGTTTCCCTAGGCATGCATGGACAGCATTTCTAGACCCTCCAACCTTAATATTCGATTTGTGTGAGCTCACTTCAGATTTGTGTGGAAAAAACAGAGATATATCAGAACTTAATTAGTTCTCTCTATGTGAGGCAAAGTGTGAGACTATGAGCTATCATCATGTGGGAGATTTTTGATAAACTATCATTAGCACCACTTTAAGTGCATTCATCATTTAAGCTTGTGTAAATCACATCATATGTAAAAGTAATTGGGTGATTTTGATTGGAAATTCTTGACTTCGACATTTATGTTAGACTAACCAAACGATTCAAATCAAGATAATTAGCATTCTAAACATCAATGACAGCAGTGACAGAGGAGAGAATGGGAGACAGAGAGGTACCTTCATGGAAGGAGTCGTCGAGGGTGGCGGAGACGGAGGCGTGAACTGCGGCGGAGTCGGGAGGGAGAGGACGGAGGAGTGAAACAGGGTCCTAGCTGTTAGGGGCGACCGGAAGGGTGGTGGCCGGTGGTGATAGTGGAGAGAGGGGAATTAGGGATTCCGGGACGGGTTTTGCAGAGGGTGGACAGAGGGGGATTCAGGATTTCGGCCGGAGTGAGGGTGGTGGCGATTGGGGCCGGAGTAGGGGAGAGATAGACACAGCTAGAGTGAGCTTTTAGGGCCGAGCGGAGGGGAGAGATAGACACAGAGAGAGTGAGGTGGTGGCCGGTGGTGGTGCAGAACGGAGACAGTGGTGGTAGGGTGGTGGCGATTGGGGCAGGAGTGAGGGTGGTGGCGATTGGGGGCGGAGTGAGGGTGGTGGCGAGTGGGGCCGGAGTGAGGGTGGTGGCGATTGGGGCCGGAGTGATGGTGGTGGCGATTGGGGCTGGAGTGATGGCGGCGGCGATTGGGGCCGGATCGGAGTAGGGATTCTCCTTTACGGACCCTTTAGTCTCGTCGAACGTTTAAGTGAGTTAGGGCGATTTTCGGGCTCTATATCTACGCTTAAGCGACGTATATTGAACTAGTCCGTCGCTTAAGAACGTTTCAATTTTCGGGCCAATTTTTGGCGCAAAGGACACGATCCATTTCCAAAACTAATTAAGCGACAGAACCTTCTATATCCGTCGCATTTCCAAAAAACACAGTAAATTTCCAAAATTTTTATACGATTAGTTGCTATACGTAGACTCTTCAAATGCAAATATGTCGTGAAATAAGATATGACCGAAATAATGAAATTCGTCTACGGTTGAAAAATGGGAAGATTCCGATAAAATCTGTGTGCCGAATGTTGCGGTTAGCTGTTTTTTACTTTTGTTTTCCTATGGGTAGCCTGACGTTCGTTAAATCAATTTTGTAAAATTTTTATACGATTAGTTGCGTCTCATCGATTTGAAACTATTATCTGTTGATGGTCAGGTAAAAAAACGTCATTTAGACAGTCCAATTACAATTTTTAAGCGTTTAGAGGTTTGACTGACCCGGTTGACCGTTCCGATCGAGCCTTTAACGTTGTCAGACGTAGTTGGATTTTTTTCCATACATTTATTTCATGTTAACGGTGATATCTGACGGTTGGAATAGATTTTCTAAACTTTTAGATTCAAAATCAGAACATATGCACTAATGTTCATTAACTTGTTTACTAAGTGTTTAAGTGAATGTATAGTTTCAAATAGTTACTATACGTAGACTCTTCAAATGCAAATATGTCGTGAAATAAGATATGACCGAAATAATGAAACTCGTCTACGGTTGAAAAATGGGAAGATTCCGATAAAATCTGTGTGCCGAATGTTGCGGTTAGCTGTTTTTTACTTCCGTTTTCCTATAGGTAGTCTGACGTTCGTTAAATCAAAATCGTAAAATTTTTATACGATTAGTTGCGTCTCATCGATTTGAAACTATTATCTGTTGAAGGTCAGGCAAAAAATAGAGTTTACAAATTACAGTTTACATAAAACACTGAATAAAACGATCAATTTAAGGTCCAGATAAAACATAGTTGCTTAACTAGGGTTTACAAATTACAGTTTACATAAAACACTGAATAAAACGATCAATTTTCATCAGATAGATCTTCCTCATAATGAGCATAATCATCCTCTCTATCACTTCCGCCTTCATCTTCCTCACTTTCGCCTTCATAGATTTCGTCATCATCTCTTTCGTCATCATCCTCGTCATCATCCTCGTCACCATCGTCGTCCTCTTCATCATTGTGACATTGAATGGGAACATCTATGTGTGGAAGAGAATCCAAGTCCATGGTGAAACCAAATATAGGAGTGTAAGTTGGGATCGAGTCCGCGGTAGGTTCTTGATAGGGTTCATCAACTTCATTCCTCCTAGGAGGTATGTTAGGTTCCCTTGCAACTGTGGTAGCACTGTACATACCTCTGTGTGACATCACATTAACCACTTTCCAAGGTTCACCAGCCTTCGGGTCATCCAGATAAAACACTTGTCTTGCCGTGGCGGCAAGAATAAATGGTCTATCCTCAAACCAGCTAGTAGATGTGTCCACTGATAAAAGACCGTGATCTAACTTTACGGACCCAGGCTCGGTAGGGTCAGTATCGTACCATTTACACTTGAACAAAACAACCTGCATGCCTTCTGAATATACAAGTTCGACTACGGCTTCAAGAATCCCGTAGTATGAGATGTCTTCCGTCTCTACCATGACCCCACTGTTTTGAGTCTTCAACCGTTGGTCTCGCTGCCACGTGACAAACTTAACTCCGTTCACAGAACATTGTGAATAAATACGGTGTGCTTGAGGGCGGCATGCTAAAATGTGTAGTTCAGGCGTATAATCCGAACTTCCTTCTGCTTGCAGTCGTGTGATCTGTAACAATAATACAAACCATTAGTGCCCTGTGACATCTCTGGTGGTTTATATAATGAGCAAATTATAGTGATTTTATACCCAAGTTTTAAAGTATGGAAGAAAGTTCTGAATACGCTCTTCATCAGTCATATGTGGATAGATTTCAGTTACTTGATTATTGTAAATCTGAATGAAGTCAGCCGCTTCTGTACAGTGCTCCATTACATTCCAGTGAGCCGCATATAGTTCTTCCCTACTTAAACGAGCCTTTGCTATGAAACTTTTGGGCTTCACGAGTTCGGAAACAATAGAGATATTGAATTGAGGCGCACTGGCAACGTTAGCATCTCCTGTTCCATCATCCATATAAAAACTGCAGTATGTCACACACTCATTTGTAAGGTATTGCTCAGCAATACACCCCTCTGGGAAACGTGTGTTTCTAACAGTCTTTTTGTAGTCCCCGAGTTGCCTGTCCAATTTTATAGTTAGTACAATACATATGATCATGATCGTGTAGTTAAAATAAATAAAATAACGCATCACCTTTCCATAGAAAACATCCAGGTAAAATGTACTGGTCCGGTAAACAGAACCTGTTCGGGAAGGTGAATCATGAGATGAACCATGATGGTGAAGAAAGCGGGAGGAAAGATCCTTTCTAATTTACAAAGAATCATGACTATTTCTTGCTTCATGTCAGGGACGTCCTCTTTCTTCAGCTCTCTAGCACATAGTTTCTGAAACCATCTGGACAACGCTATTAACGGCTCAACCACGTAATATGGCAGATATGGTCGGATAACCACTGGAAGAAGACGTTGCAGGAGTACATGGCAGTCATGCGTCTTCAATCCATAAAACTTTTTATCATTCAGATTGACCTTATTCTTCAAACTTCCCGCATAACCATGAGGAAACTGTGTATCTCTAATCCATTCGAAAATCTCGATTTTTGCCTCATGAATAACTGTATACGGTGCTTGAGATACTTTCTCTTTATTTTTACTTGAACCGGGTTTCAATTTTTTCCACAGCCTCTTTCGTATCCCTAGTTGTTCTAGACCTTCACGAGCTTTTGGATCGTCCTTAGTCTTTCCTTCGAGACCGAAAATGGTTCCGCTGATGTTGTCGTACACATTCTTCTCAATATGCATGACATCTAAGGTATACCTTATTCTCGATGTGATCCAGTACGGCAGCTCCCAAAATATACTCACGTGAGTCCAACACAGTTTCTCTCTAGTTGCTCTGCGCTTGAACTTGGGATGCAAACTCTGAACAGGGTAGTCATGACAGAGGATACTGCTATAAATCTCATCCCCAGTCCATGAGCGTGGTTCTCCCCTTAACTCAACATTCCCATTAAACTTATCTGCTGCTCGACGCCATGGATGACGCCGGTCTAGCCATCTGCGGTGGCCCTGGTATGACATTCTCCCTGTCAAGTTGCTTGAATCAATATCTTCCAAACAAATGGGACATGTTTTGTACCTTTTTGTCTGGATGCCTCCCAACATCCCTAATCCGAGAAAGTCACTGATGGTCCACATCACTGCTGCTCTCATTATGAATGACTTTTGCTCATGTCGGTCATAAGTCTGAACTCCAATAGTCCACACACTACAAGAAAAAAGGGGTTTGCCGACGAAAAAAAAAAACGGCCGACGAAACACTTTTTTCGTCGGCTATTCCCAAGAATGGCCGACGAAAATTTTTGTCGTCGCAAAAAAAAAAATTTCGTCGGCCATTCCCATAGAATGGCCGACGATTTTTTATTTCGTCGGTAAAAATGAAAAATCGTCGGCTATTCTACAAGAATGGCCGACGATTTTTTCCGTCGTCCCTAAAAAAAAATTTTCGTCGGCTATACTCCTATAATGGCCGACGATTTAAAGTTTTCGTCGGCTATACAGCTTTTGGAAGAATGGCCGACGAAGTTGACAATTTCGTCGGCTATAAGTCTTTATATTTTCAGATCTGGACAGAAGCTGCTCATTCGAAAAAAAACGAGAGAAAGAGTGAAAAATCTGTGGGTATTGTTGAAATCCGTCCTCTCTTACATTGTGGAGCTATATATAGGTACGTATATGTGTATATATGTTGATTTTGAGTTTTAGTTGAGTTGATTTTGAGTTTTAGTGATTTTGATATAGTAAGTGATTTTTTGTTTTGTTGTTGTTTTAGTGTTAGAATGTATGTATATATGTTGATTTTGAGTTGTAGTTGAGTTGATTTTCAGTTAGAGTATAATTATGTGTTTTAATTTAATAATGTTATTTTAATTAGTGTTAAAATATATATAAATATTTTAATTAATGGTTGTTGATAGTGTAATGAACTTAAATAATGGTTGTTAATTAATGGTATATATATATATATATATATATATATATATATATATATGAGTTGATGTTGATAATAATATATATTGTAATATATATATGTGTTAATTAATTTATTATTAATTAAAGTTATACATATATATTATTATCAGGCTATATATGGATCGAGATAAGAGTTGGATTTAGCTTCCAAGGAATGACCGACGATACACTACAGGAGTTGTGGATTTTATGCAGTTCGTCGAGGAAAATGCAAAGTCGAATTACCATTATTGCCCGTGCAAGAAATGTAACTGTCGCAGTGATATGTGTCGATTTCCGATTAGGACAGTATGGGAGCACCTAAAGAGTAATGGGTTTTGGCCGAAGTACACACGTTGGATATATCACGGTGAGCCATCATTAGATGGATCGCATGATCATGGGCAGTATTTTGAGGCGGGCAGTAGTAGTACATCCAACGATCCAACAATGGCATTCGTCAACGACATGTTTCCTTTTGAAAGCGGTGTACGTGGGGAACAATATATGCAGGACCCGGTGCAGCCGTTCCCACAAGTTGTCAACACTGCTGCCTTTGACAAGTACAACAAACTGATTGCATTGCAACAGACCCCTGTGTCTTCAAGTTCTGAGAAGACAGTTCTTCAAAGTGTGATGGAGGTAATGAGGATTAAAGTCGAGACAAAAGGGAGCATCAGGCAAGTGGATGAATATCTACAGTACACTTCTTCGTTGTTGGAGGAGGGTCATCGTAATCCTACCAATCACCGTCAGGTCCGAAGTATCCTCAAAGATCTAGGACTTTCCTACATTAAGATCCATGCATGCGCATTTGACTGCGTTCTCTTCTGGGGTGAAGATGCAGAAGGGAATGACCTTGCTAGCCTTGACGCATATCCGATATGTCAGTCTGACCGATATAAGTTGACGGGAGCAGGCAATAGGAAACCTGTGAAAGTGCTTCGGTATTTTCCGTTGAGAGATAGGCTTGAGCGGTTGTACATGTCAGAAACCACCGCAAAAGCTATGAGGTGGCACGGTGAGCGGGACGCGGGAGACGCAGATATCATGACACACATCTCTGACGGAGCGGCTTAGAAGCATATAAACAATGAGTTTCCTTATTTTGCGTCAGATGTCAGAAACGTCAGGCTCGGGCTCTCAACCGACGGGTTCAACCCTTTCGGTACCATGAGTCTTTCATACAGTATATGGCCGGTGGTTTTGGTACCTTACAACCTTCCTCCGTGGATGTGCATGAAGAAGGAATATAATATGTTGACGTTGTTGATTCCGGGGCCTGGTTACCCAGGGAAATGTCTCGATGTGTATATGAGACCATTGATTGAAGAGCTTAAGGTATTGTGGGACGTTGGTCATCCCACTTTTGACAAGTACAAGCAGGAGACGTTCCAGATGCATGCCATGGTTATTGGTACCATCAGTGATTTTCCTGCTTATGGGATGTTGTCGGGCAGCGTTGTTAGGGGATACAAGGCTTGTCCAGAGTGCCTCAGCGATTATGGGAGCACCCCTCATTGCAACAAGATATGCCGAATGGGTCATCGTGTGTTCCTTCCGGCGGATCACCACTGGCGTTACTAGTCCGCCGCATTTGATGGAACCGAAGAACACGGCTGTGCTCCCAGAAGATGGACATGAAGAGAAATTTTAGCAAGACTTAATGAGTACGATTTTGGGCCCCTCAGCAATCATCCCGATATTGTAGCGGAAATACCTGAAAGGCCTGAGGAGTACAAATTCTGGACACATAGGAGCATATTGTGGGAACTCCCGTACTGGTGTGAGTTGCTGATCCGTCACTTCCTAGACGTTATGCACATAGAAAAAAATGTTTCTGAAAGTGTGGTGGGCACAACGCTGAACTTGGAGGGGAAGACGAAAGAAGGTCCTAAGGCTCGCACTGATCTGCAAAACATGAATATCAGAAAACCACTATGGTTGAAACAAGGGAAGAGAAAAATGCCTCAAGCTCCTTACACCGTCAAGCCTGAGCATAAATCAGAAATTTTCCATTGGATAAGTCGGGCCAAGTATCCTTCAGGCTTTGCTGGAAATATAACCAAGTGTGTGAACAGACAATTCAACAATCTGTACGGGTTGAAAAGTCATGACAATCATATCCTGCTACAACGTCTCTTCCCTGTTTTCATTCGACCGTTCCTTCCCCGTCACGTTGTGAAGCCGTTAGTAGCGTTGGCAAGATTTTTCCAGAAGGTATGCACACGGGAAGTTAGAAAATCTGACCTCCGGGAAATGCAACAAGACATCGTTCATATCATGTGTAAATTTGAGATGATATTTCCTCCAAATTTTTTCGACATCATGCCTCACCTCATGATCCATCTTCCTCGGCAGTTGTTGCTTACCGGTCCTGTGCACTTCACTTGGATGTATCCGATGGAAAGGTACGTATTTTACACCTTATGTTAATTTCCTCATCAATATATGTGATATAGTGTTAATGTATTATCATAACACTTTAAAAACTTGATTTATAGGCAACTTGGACAATACGGTGGTTTTGTCCAAAACAGATCCGCACCTGAAGGATGTATAGCTGAAGCATATATTGCGCACGAGTGCGCCACCTACATGAAGCTGTATTTCGGAGCGTTACAGGAAAGCATACAGGAAGATGTACCGTCACAGTTCAATCTTTCCATACTCTTCGACGATGTTGTACTCGGTGGAAACATGCCAGTTTCCTACAAGTTGAAAGATTATGAGGTAGCCATTGCACATTGGTGGGTACTAATCAACTGTCCAGAAGTTCAGTTTTGGAAGGACATACATCTACGCTGTGAAGGAGTAGCAGGTGATCGCGATTACCACAACCAGACATTCGCAAAGTATTTCGGCCGCTGGGTACGTACCTTTAACACTATTCTATACGTGTTCATATATTATTGTGTATATTTATTCATATTTATAGTTGATTCTGATGGTTGCAGATGGACCTTATTGCAAATGATAATCACCCAAATTGGTCGCACGAACTCAGACTTTTAGCGAGGAGACCGGTCTATTCAAAAGTTTATGCGACGTGCAAGGTGAATGGTGTGTTATTTCGATGTGAAGACAGAGACCTCAGACTGAAAACACAAAATTCAGGGGTTATGGCACATGGTGGGGATGGTGGAGTTGACTATTACGGTGTTCTTCATTCAGTTGTGGAACTGCATTACGGGGAAGGCATGAAAGTGCACCTTTTCAAGTGTAGATGGTTTGACACACGGCCGCAGAGCATGAAAACCGATCAATACGGCATAAGTTCTGTGAACACTAGTACATCATGGTATGAGGACGACCCGTTCGTTTTAGCCACATGGGTGAAACAAGTGTTTTATCTTGATGATCTCGCCAAGGGTGACCCGTGGAAAGTAGTCAACACTATCCACCATCGCAACATTTACCGGGCGTCTACACTTGGAGTGGCTGAAGAGAATGAGGAAGGGGGCACCGCGTATCAAGAGCCCAACTCAAACGGTATTCCTGACTCCTCTTTTATTCGCCTAGACACGCCGGTGCGAATTCGACGTGAAGAGCCACTGCTTGTTGATGTTGATCCAACTGAAGAAACTAACGAGGACTCTAGTGGTGAGGAAAGACATAGATTACCCCTATCGAGCAATTCAGAAACCGAAGAAGACTCATCCGATGATTCCGATTACAATCTGACGGATTAAGTAATTTAAATGATGTAATCCTTTCATTTGTAATCAACTCATTTCTAATGAACGGGCGTGGGGATGAGCTTCCCAGCTAGGCTGGGTTCCAAACCCCTTAAACAAAAATTTGAAATATGTTGACTGTTGGGTTTCTGGTTTTTTATGTTCAATTTTGGTTATATGTGAATAGGACATCGGAATAGGAGAGGTGTAAAACCACCGATTTTTTTGGTTTTTTTTCCAGAGAATAGCCGACGAAAAATGCATTATTTCGTCGGCCATTACAATAATGGCCGACGAATAATGAATTTTTCGTCGGCTATACGCACAATGGCCGACGAAAAATTCATTATTTCGTCGGCCATAAGTTTTTTTGAAAATAAATATTACAATAATGGCCGACGAATAATGAATTTTTCGTCGGTCATTATACCAATGGCCGACGAAAACTTCATTATTTCGTCGGCCATAAATTTTTTTTTAAATAAATATTTTATTTTTGACCGCAAACGACAAAAGAATAGCCGACGAATACTAGGTTTTATTTCGTCGGCTATGATTAATAAAAAAAAAACAAAAAATGAGCAGCTTCCATTTTCTATCACTGTCGACAAACCATTGCTTCATCCTTCAAATGCAAATGTGTCGTGAAATAAGATATGACCGAAATATTGAAAAACGTCTATGGTTGAAAAATGAGAAGATTCCGACAAAATCTGTGTGCCGAATATTGCGGTTAACTGTTTTTTACTGCCGTTTTCCTATGGGTAGCCTGACGGTCGGTCAATATTTTGAGGAAAATTTTTATACGATTAGTTGCGTCTCATCGATCTGAAACTATTCTCTGTTGAAGATCAGGCCAAAAAACGTCATTTAGACGGGCCAATTTCCGTTTTAAAGCGTTTAGAGGTTTGACTTTGCAGTTTGACCGTCATGATCGAGCCTTTAACGTTGTCAGATGTAGTTGGAATTTTTTTCATACATGTATTTCATCTTAACGGTGATATCTGACGGTTGGAATAGATTTTCCAAACTTTTAGATTCAAAATCGGAACATATGCACTAATGTTTCTTAACTTGTTTACTAAGTGTTTAAGTGAATGTATAGTTTCAAATAGTTACTATACGTAGACTCTTCAAATACAAATGTGTCGTGAAATAAGATATGACCGAAATATTGAAATACGTCTACGGTTGAAAAATGAGCAGATTCCGACAAAATCTATGTGCCGAATGTTGCGGTTAACTGTTTTTTACTCCCGTTTTCCTATGGGTAGCCTGACGGTCGGTAAATATTTTGAGGAAAATTTTTATACGATTAGTCGCGTCTCATCGATTTGAAACTATTCTCTGTTGAAGATAAGGCCAGAAAACGTCATTTAGACGGCCCAATTTCCATTTTAATTTATATGATTTAGAGGTTTGACTTCGTAGTTTGACCAAAGGTTTAGCCGACGAAATCAAATATTTCGTCGGCTATTTCCAAAATATAGCCGACGAAATATTTAATTGTCCGCCTTATTTCCAATGGTTTAGCGATCCGCTTATTGTCCGCCGTTGGATGGCTCAGATTAAACAGCTGTGATTTTCCAAAGTATAGCCGACGAAATATTTAATTTCGTCGGCTAAACTATTGCGATCCGCGCCTTCTCATTGTCCGCCGTTGGATGGGGGAGATCGGACGGCTGCTGAGCGCCTAAAATATAGCCGACGACATTCAAAGAATAGCCGACGAGTCATATATTTCGTCGGCTATTCTTAAGTATAGCCGACGAATTAAAGTATTTCGTCGGCTATTCTTATGTATAGCCGACGAAATCTTTTTAATTCGTCGGCTATACTATCGGGTATAAGTTTGTTGCAGCCGAACCCTAGCCTCCATTTTTCTGCATTTTTCCAAAACCCTCCCTCTTCCTCTTCGACGTGCAATCCGGCCCTCCTCCCTCTATCTCCTCCACGTCGGCAGCCCCGGCCCGGCCTCCTCCCTCTTCCTCCTCCAATCCGGCAGCCCCGGCACCTCCTCCCTCCTCCTCCATTTTTTTCCGGCCGGCCACCGTTTCCAGTTTCCTCCTCCGGCCTGTCCCTCCTCCTCCCTCCTCCGGCCGGCCTCCTTCTCCTCTGCCCGAATCAAAGTAAGTTTTTTTTTTTTTTTTTTCATTTATGTTAATTAATTGTTAATTTAGTTATAATTGTTAATTTAAGTATAATTTATGTTAATTTATGTATTTATGTTAATTTAGGTATAATTTATGTATTTATGTTAATTTAGGTATAATTTAGGTATTTATGTTAATTTAGGTAAATTTTAGGTATTTATGTTAATTTATGTATAATTTAGGTATTTATGTTAATTTAGGTATAATTTAGGTATTTATGTTAATTTAGGTAAATTTTAGGTATTTATGTTAATTTAGGTCAATTTTAGGTATTTATGTTAATTTAGATAAATTTTAGGTATTTATGTTAATTTAGGTAATTGTTTTCAAATTTATTTTAATTATATAATTTATACGTATAAATTGGTTTTTTAATTATATAAATTGATAACTTAATTGTATAATTTAGCTTAATTATATATATAGCTTAATTATATTTAATTAGAATTTGTTATTTAATATAATATAATTTAATATGTTAGTATATAAATTGTTATATTAAAATATGTTAGTATTATTGGTTATTATATTAATTAGAATTTGTTATTTAATATAATATAATTTAATATCAGTTAATGTATTAATGCCTCGGGCTTTAGATGGTCGATGCATTAAGAAACCTATTTGGAGGCCGTCGTGGCGGCAGATCTAGAGGTTCTAGAAATTCCAGCGGTTCCGCAGACTCCGAGAGGACCGCTAGCCAGCCTGAGAGGACCACTAGCCAGCCGCGGAGGAGTGTAGATTCATCCTACCCGCAGAGGACTGTGGATGCAGACCAGCCGCGACGGAGTGTGAGTGCTCGGCACCAGACCCTTCTCCAGGCGGGGCGGCCGTTGAGCACTTCACTTCCGCCTGCCGGTCCCTCTGTGGCTCCGAGGTTTAGTCGGCAGCAGTTTCACGAGGAGATAGCTGCCGACGTTCCTCAGGTTCGTATGCCTGAGGTTCATCGGGAGCCGATGCCGAGTCCGACTCAGTCTGCTGCTGACTCGACTGAGGCTCCTACTCTCCCAAACCAGCTATTTCTCCCGTACAACATTCCGGCGATACCGGAGGTCGACTATCAGGGTGTGCCCTTATGGCCGGATATGCCTCAGTACGTTAGTGCTGCGGAGGCATACCAGCAGCAGCCATTTGAGGACCCTGACCACCTTATTTCGGCGAGGAGAAAAGGGAAGTCGACAGACGAGTCATCCACTTCAGGTAACATTTGATTTTATTAATTAAATGTTTTATTAAAATTAACGCACTAATATTTAATTTTATTAACCAATCGTCGTTTTTGTGATAGGGACAGCCGCTAGCAGTACACGGAGGAATACGAGAGGTGTCATCTGTTTTGACACGCTCAGGAAAACTGTTGAGTGCAGAGGCAGGATCCAGATCAACGAACCTCCTAATCAGGAGGTTCCGGGGAAGAAAAAACGCGACTACTTGGGTTGCGTGGGGTCACTGATTAGGGACAGAGTCCCTATGTTGTGGACCCGGTGGGCTGATGTGCCCCAGGAGATCAAGAGGGAGGTGAACAAAGCCGCGTCGGTGAGTAATTTAAAAAATTTAATTTATTTATCGTAATATTTAATAATTTTCGGTATTATTACAATTGTAAAACTAATAAAATTTTATTTTTCAGACATTCTTCGAGATTGCCGACCACAGGCGGGATTGGGCGGACACCCAGCAGAACTCGAGGTACGTTTGTTTTTATGATATTATAATTATCTTATAATTATTAATATTTTATGATATTAATAATATTTCTAATGCACTTTTGTTTTTTTCGTAGGTTCAAAGAGTGGAAGAACGAGCTGCGTTCCCACTATAACGAATACGACTACCTTGGTCGTATGGGTACTCCCAGGGAGTTTATGTTCCGGGAGTACGAGTGGCGTTGGTTGAAGACAGTAGACTTCAACAACCCAATTATGCAGGTAAATACTAAACTTCAGTAAAAATGTTTATTTTGTTAAAATTTTAATTATTAGTTTAATTATTTTATAATTATTACACTAATATTTTTTGATGCATTTTTCTAACATTTTATTATTTGTTTGAAGCAACGTTCTCGAATAAACTCTGAGAACCGCCGCCGGAACACAACCCCCCATCATGCTGGTTCACGGCCGTTTGCACAATATCAGGAGGAGGCGCTCAGAGATCATCCTGATAGCAACCCGTACGTGGAGACGTTCAAGATCGCTTATCCACAAGCGACAGAACAGCTCGTAAGTCGTTCATTACAATTTTAAAATTTTAATTATTAATTTTACTTAATTATATATTTGTTATAATATTAATTTTTTTTTCCCGTCCACTTAGTAGAGGGTCAACCGGGCCGAAGAAGAGGTGTTCCAGCAAGTAGTTCGGGAGACACAACCGAACATTTCCGAGGCAGATCTGGAAGAAGCCATGCGCCATGTCGACCGGTCCAGTGTCCAAACGGCAGCGAGGATGTTCGACGCAGCCTTCCCAAACCGGACAAACAACTTCTACTGCCGGGGTTTGGGAAGTTCTGGACTAGGGCTTCTGAAGACCACTAAGGGAGGTCAAAAGAAGGGAGGCGGGGAGAGCCAGCATATGAGGGGGGAAGTGCAGCGATTGGCCGCAGAATTGGCGACCTCGTCCCAGACAGTACAGGAGCTGCGCCGCAGCACACAGCAGTATCAGGAGGAGATGCGCCGCAGAACACAGCAGTATCAGGAGGAGATGCGCCGCAGAACACAGCAGTATCAGGAGGAGATGCGCCGCAGATCACAGCAGTATCAGTTGGATATGGCCGGTTGGCATGCCGAATGCGAAAGAATTCGGCAACACAACTACGACGGCCAACAAACCTGGTGGTATGAGATGTTCGCGGCACAAAACCAAGGCCTTCCACCCCCGGCCCCGTTTCAGCAGTTAGCGGAACCTCCAATGCCTCAACCTCCTGAGTTCGGTCACCAGGATGACGACCCTGATGGAGAGCAGGATGCTGGGGATGACCTGCTGGACTTTAGTGGCTTACGTGATGATTAGGGTTTAGGGTTTATGTATATTAGAACGAATTTAATAAAAATGGTATTTAGACGTGTTTCTTGTTGGTGTAAATGCATGGACTGTTTTTGTGATTTGCAGGTTGCTTGGAATGGTAATTTAAAAAATAATTTAATTTTTTTTTTTCCCAAATGTAAAAATAGCCGACGATTTTGGCATTATTTCGTCGGCTATAATAACTATAGCCGACGAATTTTACCAATTTTCGTCGGCTATAAGATGTATAGCCGACGAAAATTACATTATTTCGTCGGCTATAACTAATTAATGCCTATTAAATATTAATATATTTCGAGACAATAGCCGACGAAAATTTACAGAATCGTCGGGTATTGTTTTCAACAAATAGCCGACGAAAATTTATTAATTCGTCGGCTATTGTCAACAACCAATAACCGACGAATTAATAAAGTTTCGTCGGCTATACTTACTGGATTTCGTCGGCCATACTCGAAAATACCCGACGAAATTCGTCGGCAATTTCTCACAGGTTTGGCCGACGAAATATATTTTCGTCGGTACAGTCGTCGGCCATACTCTACTATAGCCGACGAATTTGTTTTTTTCGTCGGCCATTATATTACCGACGGGGTTGTTCCGACGAAGTATAGCCGACGAAAATTTCGTCGGCAGATGCTATAGCCGACGAAATTTAGCCATAGCCGACGAAATTTTTTTCGTCGGCTATGAATTCGGATCCGGTAGTGACAACATCTTTAGCTCATCGATAACTGGTCTCATAAACACATTCAAACACTTTCCAGGAGACTTTGGACCGGATATTAACAATACAAGCATGTTAAACTCTTTTTTCATACACATTGAAGGAGGCAAATTGTAAGGCATCGCCACAACAGGCCAAGTGTTGTGAGGACTGCAGGATGCACCATAAGGATTGAACCCGTCGGTTGCTAGTCCGAGGCGCACGTTCCTAATGTCGTTGGTAAAATCTGGAAAATCCTTATCAAACTCTTGCCATGCTTCCCCATCTACCGGGTGTTTAAGAAAATCTGGATCTGAAATCCTTTCCCCGTGCCACCGCATTTCATTTGCTGTATGCGGTGACATATATAGGCGTTGCAACCTGGGTGTAAGAGGGAAATAACGAACCTTTCGTACAACAACTTTTATACCCTGTGCAGAATATATCCATCTTGACTCATGGCATTTGGGACAGTTGTCTAGTTCTGCATTTTCTTTGTAAAACAACGCATAACCATACTCGCATGCGTGAATGATCTCATAACCCAGACCCATGTTCTTTAGGATCTTTCTTACAGTTCTGTATGAATCAGGACACTTGTTTCCTGGAGGAAGCGCTCTCTTGATCAACTCTATGTTGTCATCAAAACTTTTGTCTGACCATCTATTTTCCGTTTTTATCTTAATTAGGTTAAGGATGATGGTTAACACAGTCTCCTCACTACCATCATACAACGGAGTCTGCCCTTCTGATAAAAGCCTGCTATACTTCTCATAAGCATCTCTGGCAATAGAATCTAAATCATTTACATCATAAAAATCATTTAAACCACCAGCATTCTCTGCCTCATAAAATCTATCCATGAATGGGAAAGCATCATACAAAATGTCAATACTGGGGTTTATATGAGGACCCGCACTACCACTAGAAGAGGTTTTCTGCCGAAGATATTGTTCCCTCTGCTCATACAATGAAGGACTGCTTGCCACCTCACCGTGATGTATCCATGTAGTGTAATTAGGCATCATACCGTTTTCTCTCAAATGCGTAAACATCTCATCCACTGTAATCCTCCGCTTATGCAACCGACAGCGCTTGCACGGGCACTTATGCACTTCTGTGTGACTACTGCTATTTTGAAGAACAAACGCACAAAATTCAATTATCCCCTGAATGAACTTCGGATCACCTCTAGATAAGCCGATCCAACCCTTGTCCATGTTTCCTGTCATAACATAAACATACAATATGCATAAGATTAGCACACAACATGCAACTTAACAATCATAATCTGTCCCAACACTTCTTCTCCTTATGCCTCCGGGTTGGGTCCTATCCCCTTCAGGCGAACACGAGTTTGTTGATCCTTTTGGTATTCATGTGGTTTCAGCTACAGTTTTGGGAAATTTCGGCAGCATCTCCCTACAGTTCCTCAAGTGCACAAAAATCTAAACAACCTAATTTGCACTCGAGGAACATTGTAGAGAGACACTGTCGAAACTATATCCCAAAACTGAAACTTAAACCACATGAATACCAAAATGATCAACAAACTCGTGTTCGCCTAAAGTGTCCAAAATGGGACAATTCGAGAATCAACAACCCATCTCGATCAACTAGATGCGTTGTTGATTCTCAAACGGGAGTTCTAAGCTGATAAACACCACAATTATACATAATACCAAACAATAAATTTACGCACGGCACCACACTCCCTCACTAAGCCACTCGCATGTTTTAGAAACCCTAACTACCACAATCCACACACAGCACAAACCAATTATATCATTAATTAATAATTTGAATTTACTCTACCATAAAATTCATAAAATTTCACTCACTAAATTTCACCAAATTACATTAAAATTCAATTTCACTAAATTACACTAAAATTCAATTGCACTTAATTTCACATTCATTCAATTGCACTAAATTTCACAAACTAAACTAAATAATCTCAAATTCACCTAAATCAACACAAACTCGATCATATATTCAAACACCTAATATTAAAAACAACACAAAGCACATTATAAACAAAATCCAACTCAAGATATCAAAAACTAAAATCAACCAATCAAATCGAAGTATGGTGATTACAATGAAGATAAGAGATTATACTAACCTACAAACCAATTGGAAGAGAAAACCCAAGCTTTTGAATCCCGAAATTGACGAAATCAGCAGTTGGGGAGATTTTTCGCCACTGCTACAGTGATTTTCTGCGTTTTCTTCTTCTTCTGTATTCTGTCTAAGGCAAGAGTTATATAGCAGATCTTAAACGTTTAAGCGACGGATACTTAAAAGGTTTAAGCGACGGACTCACACCTTCGAATCATATTAGTCGCATTAAATTTTCTTAACCGACTCATATAGTTGGTCGCATAAGGTCTGTCGCATAAGGTACCTTTCCGTGACGGATTTATCTTTATGGGACGGAAACATATGTCCGTCGCTTTGGTAACTTTGACAGCGACGGACGTAGTGTATGTCGGTCGCTTAAGTTGACAAATGGCATAGTGAAACTACCAGTGAAAGATATCTCGATCGTGTGCTGCTAGGAATCTTTTTGAACAAAAGCATCATGTACGAGACCGGTGAATCTTACTATAAATCGATCTATCCCTTGCTAATGGTTGAGCAAAGCTAACAGAAAATAGTCGTACGTAGCAGTCTCGACTTGGTTGTGCTGCTCCAATTCCAGAACCACCATTAGTATCAATGGCAAAAAGACTGGGATATACTAATGTATTGGTGGCTGAGGCTACTACTCTTAGAGAAAGGTTTTTATTGCATGCCACACCTGTACATCTCATGTTGGAAGGAGATTCTAAGTTACTGTTTGCATGGCATGCAGAGTTGCTATTACGTCGCGTATATATTCGAACCCCGGAGACTGATATTAAAGTGCTCGCGAGCAAATTTCAGGCTATTTATATATGAAGTGAGGGTATTAAGAAGAAATGTAAATTATAATCTCCTAGGGTTTCTGCATTCTACATCAAGTCATCGTCTGCTCTGCGTCTTCACCGTGGTGGGTGAGGCTTCTTCCATGCTCATGCCGTGGCCTCTCTTGCAATCTCTGAGAAAGGATGGGTTACTTTTGGGGGTGGTGGCGTGTGGCAGCGCTGCCACAAAGCCATTGTGCAGTTGAGAGGGCGGCTTTTCTTCCTCTACTTCCTATTGAAAATAGAATATACGTACGTTCGATCAGTTATACTCGTGAAGGAGATCAACCAAGGAGGTAGTGGCGGTTTATGATGTTTTAGGGCCTGGTTAAAATGTTTGTCTATTTTTGTTAACTGAATTATGCCATGAATCATTATATATGGTTATATTGTCCAGAAAAAAATCGAAGAGTAATATATTGCCTTTAATTATCTACGTACATTGTCTACTAATTACATGATACACAATTAATAAACTAGATTTGCTAGTAAACTATCTTACAATATCTTCTTCCTAGCTAGCTAGTCTAGCTTAAAAGGTCATGAACTCTCTCCTAGATTCATGTCATGGCTTTTGATTGGTACTGTTGAAGATGACTACTCGATCTTCGTTAGTGTTTCTGAGTTCTGACACTTCAATATGGATAGAAGCTTGAAGCACCAAGCAGGCAAGCGGTAACACATTATTCATCACAAAAGTTTATGCAGTTAATTTATCTCATGCACAGAAGGACATGAGGTTCTCTCTTAAATTCTCGCATTCCAACCTATAGAACATGTCTACCTGTAGAAGAAGAAAAATGAAGAATGTAAACGATCAATTACTTAGCCACTTTATAACTCTTATATAGATATAGTGTACACAAATAAATGAGAGTAGAAAAAGTACCCGGAGGTGTAAATTATAGAAGACCCTCCCTCCAGATGACTCAAAGGAAGAAGCATTTAGTAATTCTAGCCCATCCTCCTCCAGACTTTGCAAAATCCGAGATATGAAATTGTGGGTGGACTTGATTGTAGATATTTGAATGGCAACTTCACAATCACTAAGACGAGTAGTTGAAACAGCAGATAATGAGCTCCGACTCCTTCGAGCTGTGCCTTTTACTTGCTGTTCCTCTTGTAATACTACGTTGTCTTGCTTAGATATTTTCGACAAAAGCTCGTCTCGTTTTTGAACAAGTCCCTCCACTTGCTGCTGGAGTTCTGGAATGTATTTCAGCACTTGCGAAACTGTGGCCGGAATGCTTAATCTTTTCTGTATTCAAAAAAATATTTGTAAACTGTAAGTAGGACTCAATATTAGAAAATGATACAAACAAACTATATGTCATGATCTAAAACCGTATCTTTATATCTTTTTTCATGTTAAAGAAACACCAGTTAATTCAGTGTGTAGCAACTAGCTAGTACAATAATGTATGCATACCGCATGATCAGCAGGAACGAGAGAACGCAGCGAGGCGTACAAGTTGTTGATCTTCTTGCGGCGGTCGCGTTCGCTAGCATTATGGTTAAGCTTCTTAGCCATTGAAGAAATGTTGGACTCGCCGCTGATTGCGGTGGACGGCGTGGAGTGATAAACCTGATCAAACTGGGGCTGCAGAGTTGTAGGGAACTGAAGCAGTGATGATTCTGCTGAGAAATAGTTGTTGTAGTCATGGCTCATGGGATGATCCTCCAAGGGCCAACCCGTTGTTGAAAATAGAGGAGGTAAAGCCAACATGATGAGAGTCGAGAATGATTATTATGCTGAACTGAATCTTGTGGGATTAATTTGCTGGGAAATTTAGTAGATCATGACATTCATATATATACACATACAGCCGTCATTTTCATGGTTTACATCAGGATCTATTATGTTAATCATATCCTTCTTACCATCAAAATTTTCATTACAATAAGATGGATTACGAAAATGATTTCCCAACTTCCCCTAGCGTGTGGATGCTCGTGTCTGTTGTTTCCATAGATCTATGTGGCTTTAACCATTTGTTTATGCATGCTTGGGCAAACATCTAGTTGTGTATCAACTATCAAGCAAGGCAGGCTAGCTATGAGGATAGAGGAATAATGTAAAGTATACATGATTAAACAAGTTTTGTCCATGTTGTTAGTTTAAACAATTTGGGTACCACAGGGGAGAGTGCAAATCTGCATACAGCGTGTGTTGTGCTTAGAATACACCAATTTACGAGAGACTTCGACACTGATTCCACGAGCCTAAGCTTCTGTTTCTCACGGAGAGTTGGAGACCTCTT
This sequence comes from Potentilla sterilis, assembly GCA_963682095.1. Classification (NCBI taxonomy): domain Eukaryota; kingdom Viridiplantae; phylum Streptophyta; class Magnoliopsida; order Rosales; family Rosaceae; genus Potentilla; species Potentilla sterilis. The sequence continues at coordinate 15,743,287 of OY821766.1, read as the reverse complement.
ATTCATTATATTAATTCATATCTATGATAATTAATAACGAGCACACAAAAACATGTGATTATTCATGACAAACACACATAAAAACAATGTATCATTCTCTCATTCCATTGTCTTCCGGTGTCACCACTAAGAGCATATGTATATATCACCTCCAATGTGTCAATATCAATGAAGAAACTCATATAATTCTCTCTTACAAGCCTATTTTTTCTCTTAAGCTTTTAAAGGTTATCAAAAATATATATGTTGTTTTGGTAGAAACAAGAATACATTAAAAAAGGAAAAAAAATCACAAATACTACCTGAATCTTACCTTCATTTTATCGTTGGTACCTGAACTTTTCTAGTTTGTTGGAAGCAGTACCTAAGACCACCTATGATTAGGGGTGGACACGGGTCACTTCGGTTCGGGTTTGGACAAAACCCATGACCCAACCCAAATTTAAAATTTGGTTCGGTTCGGTTCGGTTTTTTAATTTTTGAGTCAGTGACCCATAACCCGACCCAACCCGCAAAGTTTGGTTCGGTTCGGTTTTTTTTTCGGTTTTACCCACTTTTCAAGTTCGAATAAAAAATATAAATTTCATAGTTTATAAGTCAAAAATTTCAAAGTACAAAGTTCAGCTTGAGTCGATACACCATAATTCAACAATTTCAAGTCCATCAAAATAAAGTCAAAGTCCAAAGTTTAATATTTAAACATAACTAAATAAGGAAGAGAAAAATAGAACAATATAAGAGTCCATGACATGATTGGCAATTTGGCATCATCACAATTCTCAACTCTCCCTCAAGCTCGCATGAATGAGTTTGATCTTGGAGGTAGCATACCACTTGATCCACTCTCGGCACGATCGTCTCTAATGCCATGCTGCAAGCTCTTCAAATATAATCATGCATAACACAAAACCAAATCACATTAAGCAATTCAAATATTCAATAAGAAAAAAACAAAACTATTACCTATTTCCGCATCTTCACAAATCTCCATCTCCTCAATAGTAGGCACATGGTGCAAAGCAATATGTTCACCCCTAAGCCAACTTTGAGTACATATCAATGCTTCCACCATTTTAGGACTTAGAGAGCTACGATGTGGATTAATTACTCTCCCACTAGTGCTAAAACAAGACTCAGAAGATATAGTTGAAACCGGAATAGCTAGAATTCGGGTAAGTTTGGGTCAGTTCGGTTTGGTTCGGGTTTTGCCAGACTGAAACCGAAACCCAACCCGAACTACTTCGATTCGGTTCGGTTTTTTTTTTCGGTTCGGTTTTTTTCAGTTTTCGGTTTTTTCAGTTACGGTTCGGTTTCGGGCTCGGTTTTTTTCGGTTTTCGGGTCCGCGTGTCCACCCCTACCTATGATCACTGTTCCAGCCAAAAATGTCATGTTGGGTACACATGCCTCAATTACTAAGATTGAAAATGACATTATTACTTTCACACATACAACTATCACAATAATTCTATCCATAAATAAACAATTAATAGAAAAATCGTACAATTCATTTTGTTTTTAAACCAGGTGTATAACAACATGCATGAGAATTTCTATTCATACCTTCCAAATTAGTATTTGGACCTCTTTTAATTTTTGTATATTTTAAAATCCTATTTTACCCATATTCTTCAACCGAATAAAAAAAAGATAATAGTTAAAAACAATCTAATAATATTATTCTAAAATTAAAATTAATATTTATATAAAAAAAAAATACTAAAATGATAATTTACTATAAAAAAATATAAAAAAAAAGGTAAAGGGTTTAGAGGATAGATGAGTTGACACGTTTGCTGCTCAAAATCCACCAAGAGAGTCGTCCAGCGCATCCAATCCACTCCACAGCTTCAATATCATCCTTCCTTAGAGTTATTTCCTTCTTCTTCTTTTTTCCTCACACCAACTCTGCAACACGCTCCATTCACTTCGAGGATTCCCAGAATGGCAAGTGCTGCGGCCCATGCCGTTATGGCAGCAAACACATTCACACGCACAATCCCTACACAAAAGACCACCTTCTTCTTCTCCAAAAGACATCACAAAACTAACCTCACTCTCAGAGCTTCCACTGACGACGCTGACTGTAATGTCGAAGAATGTGCTCCTGAAAAGGAGGTAACCCTTCTCTCTCAATCTTCCTCTTTATATCTGGTTAAGCTGTAAGATTGGTAATGCGAATTTTCTGATGATTCCCAGTAACGTTTTCTTAGGAACGTAAAATTATTGTCATTGTTAGTTCGTTAGTAAATACTAGTTCTTGTATTGCCAGAGGTCATCCGTACAAAAGACAAATTAAGCAAAAGTAAATGTTAAGATTCTTTCATTCATTTAATGGACACATGTTTTGATACAATTCTAAACTAGTTTGGTACAAAAATATAGTACTGATGAATGGAGCGGGTGTAACTCTAATCAATCTAGTTTACTTGTAAATTGATGTTATAGTGTACTGTAGAGGAACCCTTGTTGGCATAGCTTCCTTGTAAAAATCGCATAACTGGAACCTTAGAAAGAATGGAAACGGCTGGTGTAGTGAATACTAGCTTAAGCCAGAATGGAAAAAGAAATCTGAGACAGGATTTCGAAACTTTTTCTGTTTATAACTGTATTGATATTTTGTGTATGATCAATTTCTGTTTCTGCCCTTAATCAACTAGAGTTGGTTTTAAGGGTGTGTGTGGCGATCGTTGGGGAATGCTGTGTATACTTACCTGCATTCAACTTGAAATGCAGGAACAATTCAGATATATATGTATAACGTACTCCTGTTTTGGTGTTGGGTTTTCTGCATTTTGCCGAATGTTAGAGTCTCAGTTGGAAATTAGTTAGTTGAATGAACTCAATGGACTATTTGTCGTCTGCATTGTATTTTCAGGTTTTGTAATGTAAGTTGGTTTCTCATAGAAATAAAATAAACGCTGTGTATAGGTCGGAAAGGTCAGCGTGGAGTGGTTGGCTGGTGAGAAGACAAAAGTATCAGGGACATTTCCTCCACGTAATACTCGGGGTTGGACTGGATATGTTGAGAAGGACACCGCTGGACAGACAAATATCTACTCTGTGGAGGTTTGCAAGATTGTTGCCTTCTCATTGCTTTTCCTTTGATGTACCTGCACTATATTTTACAGGGTTCAACTAACTTGGAAGGTGTGAATTGAAAACAATAATCTGAATCTAAATGTTCCAACAGAAGTGAACATACAACTTTAATCCACGGTTTCAGTTTGAGAGATTAGCTTTATTTCTTGCTTGCTTTATTCCTTTATTTCTTTTTTCCTTTTTTTTTTTTTTCGTTTTTTTTAGAGCAGACAGAAACTTATAATGAACAATTGCTCAACGGTATACATAAAGTGGAGCTTTAATGTTCCTTCTTAATGGCTGATATTCTGAAAGGAGAATAGTGGACACCACTATATTTGCCATTTTTCAACTAGCATGTAGTAAACTAGTCTTGCTCAGGACGTGTGGACATTGTTTTACTTCAGCTGAATAACATTGTGGAGAACTCTTATTAAGCACATTTCAGGGCAATCAGGCAATGCATATAATGCATATAAGGAACCTCAGTATTTTAATCACTCGTTATGCCTCTCAACAGCACATACCTCAGTAAAGCTGTAGCTTAATTTTTGTGGTTTCTAATTGTGACTTAGTTATAGCAGTGTTTGCAACTGAAGGGAGTTGAATCTCATTTAGATGTTCAGTAAGACAACTGAAAGTCAAAGAGAAAAGGGGGATTTCAATATACACCCAAGTTTGTATACCTCCTTTAGATTAAACCCACCTCTAAGACTTACCCAAACCTATTAATTAGGTTGAATTTTAAAAAAAAATTAATTATAAGCACTTTTTTTGTGTGTAACTGTATCTATTTTTTGTTTGTATAACTCTATCTATTTGACATGATGCAATGTCATAGTTTAAAAACCTTAGACCTGTAGAAAGTTGAAGCCTACCTAACTGCAATTTACAAGGAACAAATTTAGGGTATAAGTTTTTTTATCCACAGCCATAGTAGTTGGGTTATGTGGCCAGTAAGGTCAATACTACCAATTAATTCTTGTTGCCCCCGTCATTTCACAAGGTTACTCGAGTCTTAAAATATTCTTGCATGATTTCTATTGTAACTTCTCTACATTTTCAGCCTGCAGTTTACGTAGCTGAAAGCGTAATAAGCTCAGGAAGTGCAGGTTCTTCTTCTGATGGAGCTGAGAATACAGCAGCAGTAGCTTTTGGATTTGCCCTCATATCTGTCGCTGCAGCTTCCTCCATCCTCTTCCAAGTAAGTAAGAACCCACCACCGATTCAGAAGGTAGAATACTCTGGGCCATCACTTAGTTACTATATCAATAAGTTCAAGCCACAAGAGATAGTACAAGCCTCTGCGCCAAGTGCGAGTGAATCATCCTCAACAATTCAACCAGAAACCTCTCCGGTAGAACCTTCTCAGGTTCAGCTTGAATCAGAAGTTCAGCCGGAGCCTTCTGCTTAAGATGTCACCACTATCTCTTAGGCAGGAGACCTGGTTTTAAGTGTGTAAACTTCACTCAATGAATTAATATTAGCAGTTATGAGAATGTATATCATGTCTTTTTTGTATATTTAATTAATCATTAAAAAGGAAAATGTATATCACAATACACTAAATGAAGAGTGACAGAGTTTTGTGATTGCAACCTACTTTTTATATCACAATACAGAATACACTGAAAGATATTGATTAATGTCAAAAGTGTCAAACGGTGACAAGCGTGGCCCGTGGATCAACTGTACTGATATTGTCCCAACTTAGCCACTTTAAAAGTGTTGGATTTTAATCACAAAAGGCCTCGGTACAATTTGGTATTATCCACCAACTTACAAGTTGTATTTTGTTTGTCACTTTTCTGATGTGGGATCTCTCCTCTCTAACACGCCCCCTCACGTGCAACCTAGCTCTAAGTAAGCACGTGGAATGAATTGACAACCAATCGGGAAATTTTCTGATGGCAAGATAACAAGCCCGAACGGTTGAAATATTTGAAAGCCCACAACGGGAGAAATATGAAAGGCCAATAACGGCCAAAATATAAGAAGCCCATATAACGGGCGAAATATAAGAAGTCCATACAACGGGTGAAATATGAAGACTCAGAACGGGCGGAATATAAGAAGCCCATACTCGAGCCCACGAAAGATTGGGAGACGCAACTGGAGAGGGACCCGCTCTGATACCATGTCAAACGGTGACAAGCGTGGCCCGTGGATCAACTGTACTGATATTATCCCAAGTCCCAACTTAGCCACCTTAAAGGTGTTGGGTTTTAATCACAAAAGGCCTTGGTACAATTTGGTATTATCCACCCACTTATAAGTTGTATTTTATTTGTCACTTTTCTGATGTGGGATCTCTCCTCTCTAACAAAAAGAGTGAGTTTAGAACAATATTTCAAGCGTATATTGATGTATTAAGTATCGAGTTGCAATTTACTACCGATACTCCAATAGGCGAATATAATAGAATAAGCAATTGAGTTCTAAGCTGGCCGGACATGTCTACTTCCCCATAATGGAGAATTAATATCGATCAAATGTTATAGGTAATGTTTCATAATTGTTCTCCCTGATATCGTTTTTGATGCACAATTGTTGAAGTTTGAAGCATCAACTTTTCTAGGTAATTAAACTGGACTAAGATCCTCTGCTCATATTTGTCTGCTCATATTGCCTCATAAATGAATCTTGTACATCCAATTGTAATCATGTGGACATGTTTTTTCCTATATTTAAACCATGTAATGTGGAGCCCACACCAATGTAAGGAAATCTGACCATATAACTAAGATTAGATGGCCTAGATACATCATGAGGCAATATAAGCAGATAAGCATGAGCAGAGGATCCGAATCCAATTAAACTTAGATCAAGTCAAAACAGTTGACAATTATTAAAAATTTGACAATTATTAGATCAAGTCAAAACATTAAAAATGTTAGTTGCGAGTTATTAACGGGGTACATTCTTTTTTAGACAAATGATAAAAACATATTTTATCCACATATGATAATAAAGTCACCCTTTATTCTCACATGAAAAAAAGGCATATATAAAATGATAAGTTAGTCTAATTATGTTATATTAAATGATAAAATAGTCAGATTTTATATTTTTTAATGACTGTTTTACCCTTAATTATAATAGCCGAACACACTCTTCTCTATTTTAACAGACCAACCTATTTTCTTAGCTTTCACTTTATTTTCCTTCTTTCCCATTTTGAATTCTGAATTCGACTTCGTCACTTTCACCGATCTCGACTCCCTTCTCCCCTGCCTCTTCCTCTAGCTCCAGGACTACGAGTGCTCCGTCATCGACAAAGGCCTCCTCCTCTGCGCTGTTCTCCCTGACGATCGCTGCTTTTTCGACGCCTTCACTGATTTCGACTCCCTCAGCTCTCGTCGTCTCTTCTTCGATGCCTTCATCGACTAGATCAGTTTCTTCATTCACCTCTCTCTCTCTCTCTCTCTCTCTCTCAAGGTAGGTAACTCCAACCCTTTTGCAGGGGAAGGAAAGTGTCCTTACCTAATTTTTAGGGGTAATGAATGGGTCCATGTTATTAGAACTAGCTCCATAAGCTTTCACGAAAGTATTTGGCTATAGGGTACAATGATAGCGTGCACATCGTTTAGTTTCAAGTAGAAGATAGTTTATGTACATTGGATGAAGAGTGATTTTAGGTACATTGGACTATACGAAGAAGAAAATGAGCTTTAAATGTTAGAAGAGCTAGAAATGACCGGAATACTGATGAAGATAAGTGAGGCACGAAAACAGTATATATTTGAAGTTTTCACAATCCCAATAAGAAAATGATTCCAAATTAAAGTAGGATTCATGTGTCAAATAAGAGATGAGCTTGTGAAAGTTATCAATGACGTAACTTAATCCTAATATACCTAATGAAACCATGATATCTATGGAAGCTACGAGATCATAAAGATCGATGAAGCTTCTATATATGTCTGGAATCCATGTAACAACAAAGGGTTCATTAAGTCAGGTTATTTTTATTCTCTCTCTCTCTCTCTCTCTCTCTCTCTCTCTCTCTCTCTCTCTCTCTCTCTCTCTCTCTCTCTCTCTCTCTCTCTCTCTCTCTCTTGCATGCCTAATGAAACTGCTGCAATCTTCGATGAAGATTCGCAGCACCACTGAATGGAATTGGTGTGCCGTATGTTGTTACTTTATTATTAGAATCAGTCGTGTAATCATACTCTGTAGGTTGGCTTCTTAAATTAAGTTGAACAAGACCAGACTGCAATTATTTTCTTGATGGATAATTACAATGGTGGTTACAAATATTTATTTGATTAGTCACACTGTTATTTTTTATAGGTACATTATTAGTTACATTATTATTCTTTTTTTGTTGTAGTTACACAAGTAAATATATAAGCAGTTACATTTTATAGGTACATTACTAGTTACAAGAAATTAGGTGTTTATAATCAACAATATGAAAATTTCTTATAGAAATGTAACTGAAGATGTAACTGAAAATGTATAGTGGACCTGTCAGGGTTACAAAAATCAGTTACATGGGCAGTTATATACTAGTTACATGACCAGTTAGTAACTTGTGTGACTTTGTTCACGTTCTGCTACACCAATAGCTACTGTCAACGTTTGTGTGAGAACCTGTGTAACTATGTTTGTTGAGCTATTGGTGTAACAAGTGTTGTATCTAACGAAACTGACATAGTTATTTTTCTTTCCAGGTATGTATCTTGTAGCTTATGCTATATTGGATTCTGAATCTGAGAGCAATTGGACATTTTCCCCCAATGCTTATCTGAAGAACTGGCTAGGTATTTTACAAGGCATGTCACTTTTGTTTTTGATCGTAATAGTCGCCTTCTTAGTGCATATCCAAAAGTGCTTCTTAATAATCCTTTAGGATTTTGTTATAGGCATTTTCTTAAGAATCTGACTCTACTGTATCCTAAGGATTGCCACCTAAGATAGAGGATCCCGTAATTGTTTATGTCTTGTGCTTATTCTCACACACCGGATATGTATGAGAGTAATATGGAATTGTTGAGGGCAGAAGGTGGCAAACCAACTAAAGATTTTTTTAAGGGTCTTCTGAAGGAGTGCTGGTGTGTGGCTTTTTTCAATGGGGACAGGTTTGATGAAATGACAACCAATCTAGCAAAGTGTTTTAACAACTGGGTGTTGCCCTTGAAATGTCTTCCTATTGTTGAGATGAATGAAGGTATCGGTGTGAAGAACTTGGAGATGATTTATTGCATATCAGATACTAATCTCTATGAAGTTCATTGTAAGAATATGAGTTCTAGTGAATTTGGCAACCTCATATTGTTCGTGTGGTGAATGGAGTTCTCATGGTTTTGTTGTTATGCAAAATGCTGGTGCCTCGCTGTATTCATATGTCACTCCATTTTAACATGTGTTTTTTTCATCCTTGTTCATCTTGTCAGTATCATTCTTTTTTTTTTTTTATAGTTACACCAGCAGTTACATATACAATCACATGAAAAATTATTTATAGGTACATTACTAGTTACATGAAATTAGGTATTTATAGTCAGCAACAGGTACATCATTAGTTACACAATTACTTTTTATAGGTACATTACTAGTTACATTATTATTCATGTTTGGTTGTAGTTACACTAGTAGTTACAGAAGTAGTTACATTTTATAGGTACATTACTAGTTACATGAAATTAGATGTTTATAATCAACAACATGTACATCCTTAGTTACACAATTACTTTTTATAGGTACATTACTAGTTATATTATTATTCATGTTTGGTTGTAGTTACACGAGTAATTACAGAAGCAGTTACATTTTATATGTACATTACTAGTTACATAAAATTAGGTGTTTATAGTCAACAATATGTACATCATTAGTTACACAGTTACTTTTTACAGGTACATTACTAGTTACATTATTATTCATGTTTGGTTGTAGTTATACCAGTAGTTACAGAAGCAGTTACATTTTATAAGTACATTACTAGTTACCTGAAATTAGGTGTTTATAGTTAGCAACAAATACGTTACTAGTTACACAGTTACTTTTTATAGGTACATTACTAGTTACATTATTATTCATGTTTGCTTGTAGTTATAGAAGCAGTTACATTTTATAGGTACATTACTAGTTACATGAAATTAGGTATTTATAGTCAGCTTCAGGTACATCTCTAGTTACACAGTTACTTTTCAAATGTATATTACTAGTTACATTATTATTCATGTTTGGTTGTAGTTAAGTTGGAGCTAATTATACTCTTTTTTTTTACTTCAAGGTGGAGAAATACCGTCAAACCTATTCTTACACAATTAATCATGTTTCTTCTATTGCCAAGCCGTTGGAGCTTCCAAAATCTAATATTTTAGTACAACCACCATTGACAAGGAGACCACCTGGAAGACAAAAAAAACAAAGGTTCAGAAGTAAGGATGAAGTACTGAAAAAAACAGATAAAGTGCAACAGGTGTGGAAAATATGGCAGACAACAGAATGAGTTGTAAAAATCTGATATAGCGATAGCGATTGTTTTACATCATTTCATCCATAATCTTTCAAGGGTTACTGTTGACAGTAGCCACAGAGGGGCTACATAAGCCCACAGACCCGCAGCCAGTGCATCCGGGGCCAGACTGAGGCCCGGAGCAGGATCACCAGCACCCGGACCCGAGGTCCAGCAGTCTACCTTGTGACCAGGGACCCGGGGACCGGGGGCGCCAGCCTGCCGAACAGGCCACCAGAGCTGTCTTTTTGTGTGCGAACAGAAGGAAACCAGTCCCACATCGAAGAGTAAGGCCAGACCTCACGCCCGACCACCTATATAAGGGCCTCAACTACCCTCTTTAATAGGTAACTGATCTCTCCAACTGCTTATCACTCTTGCTTAAGTTATATATTCATCCCAACTGTACTAACTTAGGCATCGGAGAGGAGAAGACCGGCCCGCCCGGTATTCCCCTTAGTTAGCAGGTTCGTAGGAGGAGATCACATCCAGATTCATCAGTTTCCACTAGGCCTACGGGTTTGTGCAGAAACAATTGGCACCGTCTGTGGGAAACTTGTATAAAAGTCACGTAGGCATCACCAAATGGCAGAAAGCTCAGGAGTGGGCCAGGAAAGAAGTACAATGGAGGGTCAGCGGGTTGCACCAGAGCAAGTGCTCATCTCCACCCCGGTCGTTGTACGGGAGCAGCGTAGCGACCAGGGCAACCAGGACGACGGCAGCTATGGGAGGCCGAACAGCACGCCGGGGGCATACAACGATAGCGCGCGCGGGAAAGGTCTGGCGGAAGGCGACCAACCGACGAACCGGGGCTTTTCGCTGACATTCTCGGACGATCCGAGCGACAAAGAGGAGAGTCTGCTCGGTGACAGCGACCGGGACACCACGTGCAGCCCCGACCGGCACGATATGGCGGGGGAGATACGGGCGATGAGGGCAGAAGTCGATCGCCTGCGCGCGGAGAGCGACCTGGATAGAGCAAAATCCAATGCTCGGTATGAGGAAATGGAGACGGTAAACGCTGCCCTGGAAAGAGGACAGCAGCGCAACGCCGCTATGGCAAGGGCAATTACACCCGCGCCAGGCCAACCTCAGCGCCTTGAGGTGGGACAGTCATCAGGAAGAAGGTCTAGCGACCGCAGGAGGGCGGAGTCCCCGGGCGGCGCGGTTTTGCCAATGAGCACGCCAGTACCCCCGCAGTCACACGCTTCATTCGAGGATGAAGTCGTCACCCCGACCGCACTGGCATTATAGGTACTCACCGACTCTGTGTCGGATCTAAAGGCCCAAATGGAGGCCAACGAGAGAAGGGCGGCGCGGCCGATGGAAGGCGCGCGATTCAACGAACGCATGGGCCCCTTCTCACACCGGGTTCTGGAATCCGGGAGGTCTGGTAACCAGAAATCCCTAAAGCTCACGTACTCAGGATCCGGCTGCCCATACCAACATTTGGATAGCTTCCGGTCCCAAACGTGCGCCAAGGGCTATTCCGATGCAGTGTGCTGTAACATATTCCAGGAAACTCTATCTGGAGAGGCGCTCAGCTGGTTCTATGAGCTCCCGGCAAACTCCATCGAGGCGTTTGAGCAACTGGCCGACCGGTTCATAGGCCGCTTCATCCTCCGGGTCGAAGGAGCCCGGACATCAACCATCCTCTTCAACTGCAGACAGGCACCTGGCGAGGAGCTAAGGATGTTTGTCAACCGCTGGCAAACGGCGACGGCCGGGGTTCGGAACCTCGACAAGGGTATCGCCGAGATGGCGTTCAAACAGGGGCTTCGGCCAGGAAAATTTTCCTACGCCGTACGGGTGGAACTCCCGCAGGGGTATGACGAGCTAATGGCGATGGCCATCAGGCATGCTCAGGCGGATCATGAAACGTATGGGCAACACCTGTTGAAGAGTAAGTGGGAGGAGCATCCCCCGGCCGGCCGAGAAAACAAGGCCAGCTAGCGGAGCGAGAACCGAGGCGCCCAACCAAGCAGACCCGGCAGAAATTGGGGAAACCAACAGCAGCAGAAACGCCACCACTAAAACCCTGCTACCGACCGGGATCCCGCCCAAGACAACAGTACTCTAACACCTCCTGCCGTATGAAGTTGTAGGAGTTTCGCTCAAGATCGTCCCAGCACCCAAGTATCGTCATAATCCTATCCCGCTCCAACTCGGATAGTACGAACGATTGGTCGTCAAGGGGCTGGAAGGCACTAGGAACCCGGTACATCCTCCTCCTTTTCTGCCACTTCCCACCCTCCATCACCACCTTCTTCCTCCAGTTATTATCCACCCAGGAAGGCAGGTGGGTGATGATAGGCTGGAAGTGTCGGGCGCTAAAGGTCAAACAACCCCGGCACCCTTTCTTCTTCGAGAAGGACAATCTGTACAGTGCCCGGAACTCGTTCACCATTGGCATGCTCATCCCGGACAACTCGTACAGACAACCAAGGCTCAGCAGCTGCCTCCACTAGTTCCCGGGAAGCTGCGCGGGAAACACTTGCAGAGCGCTAAGCATATACTGCACGAAGTCTGGCAGCGGGAGGGAGAACCCGTGGCGAAATTGGTCTCCGTGAACAGCAACCCAACCCGCCTCCGGGTTACAGGCCGATTCTCCGGGATTCAGCGGCCGTAACGTCACCTCATCAGGGATATCCCACGTCTCCCGGAAGGCGGCAATCTCTGCAGGGCTAATAGTACCCTCCGGTTCATAGCACGCTACAGCCTCTTTCCCACTCCCGATAGTGTAGCTCACGGGCGGAGTACCAGGAAAGCGCACCCCGTGCGGGATGCCCTCACAACCCAGAGACCCAGAAGATGAGACCCCGCCCCGGGAACGGTCAGCGCCTTCGGACTCCGGGGAATCCGAACCGAGCCAATCCTCCAATCTTTCCTCATCGTCCACCACGGGACGCCTGTCGGCCGGTTCGGAAGCCCCATCAGAGCTCGCAGAAGCCATTTAACCTAGGGGGAAGAAAACAAAACCCCACCGCTGGTCAGCAATAAGCTAGAACAGCGCCCTCTGCGGCTGCTCCCCAAGTTTGCCGCAGACGCCCCGCTCAAAACGACTCACAGTCGGTGACAGAGCACCCCCCCCCCCCCCCCCCCCCCCCCCCGGCCGCAAAACACCAACCAAAAAGAAAAAACACCGAGCAATGGTAGGCAAGAACCAGAACGCTTGAAGCACGGATAGCGCGAGGTACCTCCACAGAACTTTCGCCGGATTCCTCTCCAACCTTTTCTTCTTCTCTCTGGGCCAAGAGCAAAAACAGAAATAATGAAGACAAAGGAGGCCTTTTTATAGATGGGTTCGATGCCCTAGGCACCCCTGTAATCCCCCTAAATATATACTCAATCGGGGCAAGTCAAACCCCTGTGAATCCAGGCCCTCCATCTCATATCGCTCCCTACTGACACGTGTCCCAGCATCAATAACCTTCCCACGCCATCATAACTGATTGGACCGATGGGCTTCCTCCTTAAATGCATGTCAGCCACTTGTCCCGCCCACAAGTGGCAGTTAAAGGAAACAGGACCGGGAACCAAGGCATCAAGCCCCCCCCCCCCCCCCCCCCCCCCCACTTCCCCAAGAGCCAAGGCATTCCACCGGTTATGTAGTATTCAACCGGCTCCATGGCATTCCACTGGTTATGTAGTATCCAACCGGCTCCATGGCATTCCACCGGTTATATGGCATTCCACCAGTTATGTAGTATCCAACCGGCTCCATGGCATTCCACCGGTTATATAGCATTCAACCGGTTCCAAGACATTCAACCGGCTCCAAGGCATTCCACCGGTTTAGTCACTTTCCTTCGCCCCTATAGGCAGGGACAAGCCAGCAACAACTCAAGGCTTCAAACACATGGGCTTTATAAACCCGGGAGAGTTTACATCTAACACATGCAAACTTTTCCAACAGGCTAAAAACCCTGCATCACACTGAACTGTGATAAATATGGGGATCCAAGGCGAGACTTGTTATCTCCACGCCACCCCACCGGGCAGATTATTTCTCTAACACATAACAAATCTCCCCGCAGGCATGTTACCCCACGTTTATTCCAACACAAGCTGGGCCGAGCCACCGGGCTACTCCCGGCCTGCCCCACCGTTGGCAGCAATTTTACCTTGGGAACTTGGGGGACTCGTTCCGGCATGGCAGTGCACTCGTCCGGGTTTCACCCCGCTCCATATTCATCGCATGGCGGATTTCAACGCCACATTGTCATCACATGCACTCATCCGGGTTTCACCCGGCTCCATATTCATCGCATGGCGGATTTCATCTTTAATAGGTACTCGCATCACCACGCCTTCTCTGCCCGAACGCCCGGTCACGCCCAATCTTCAATGCGGACTTGGGGGACTGGGTACCGTTGGGTCGGTAACCCTGCGGGTCTGCAGGACAGGAGCGAGACATATTAAGTCCCCATTCAAGATTGCACTTGAGTGGGAACTTGGGGGACTTGTTGACAGTAGCCACAGAGGGGTTACATAAGCCCACAGACCCGCAGCCAGTGTATCCGGGGCCGGACTGAGGCCCGGAGCAGGATCACTAGCACCCGGACCCGAGGTCCAGCAGTCTACCTTGTGACTAGGGACCCGGGGACCGGGGGCGCCAGCCTGCCGAACAGGCCACCAGAGCTGTCCTTTTGTGTGCGAACAGAAGGAAAACAGTCCCACATCGAAGAGTAAGGCCAGACCTCACGCCCGACCACCTATATAAGGGCCTCAACTACCCTCTTTAATAGGTAACTGATCTCTCCAACTGCTTATCACTCTTGCTTAAGTTATCTATTCATCCCAACTGTACTAACTTAGGCATCAGAGAGGAGAAGACCGGCCCGCCCGGTATTCCCCTTAGTTAGCAGGTTCGCAGGAGGAGATCACATCCAGATTCATCAGTTTCCACTAGGCCTACGGGTTTGTGCAGAAACAGTTACTTTGATAGTTACAAATTTTTTCTGTTAGTTACCCTGACAGTTACATTTCTAGTTACACTGATAGTTACATTATAGCTATTTGGTTTCTTACTTGGATTATATTCGACTATAAGAAAGTGAAAGAATCTTTGACTTGTTTTTTCATTCGTTACTTTATCTCAATAGCTACATCGATCAGCATATTTTTAAGTGAAATAATCATTTGATTTTTCATCATCCAAGTCAACTTGAGCAAGTACTTGGATTTAGTTTGGAGTTACATAACAGTCACATTTCTTAAATAATATAACATTTGATTGAGTTTTATGGTTGTGATATTGCGATTGTTTTAAATGATTCTATTTAATCATTCATGATTTTGATAGTTCCAAATTTCTTCTAACAGTAACCCTGATAGCTATATTATCTATTTTTCAGTTTCATCTTCTCAGTTACAATTTTTTTCTAACACTTACCATATCAGTTACGTTATTTATTTCCAGTTAAATCTTCAGTTACTTTAATAGTTATAATTTTTTTTTCTAACAGATACCCTGACAGCTCCACTATACATTTTTAGTTACATCTTCAGTTATATTTCCATAAGAAAATTTCTTCTATATATGCATTGTGCAGCGGCACGCTGTAAAGTTTAAAGGGAATATATGAAATATATAAAATGTAGAAATCTTGTACTGTTCGTGTGGTGAATGGATTTCTCAATGGTCTTGTTCTCATGTATTGTCAGCTATTATTCATATTTGGTTGTAGTCACACCAGTATTTGCAGAACCAGTTACAGAAGCAGTTTCATGCTTAGTTCTTTAGATAGCTACAATACTAGTTACATGAAACATTTATTTTTATCAATTTAATCAGTTATATGATGAAACAACAATGTACATAATCAGCTGCATAACCATTTACTGGTGTAGTTAAAGAGTCAGTTTCATCTTCGGTTCAGTTACTTTTGTATTTACTTGATACCCAAGATAGTTACATATACAATTACTACTCTAGTTACACTGCTAGTTACATATATAGTTACTTGATACCAATGATAGTTAATGCACAGTTACCACAATAGTTACAATGCTAGTTACATTTATAGTTACTTGATAAACAGAAAAGTTATATGTACAGTTACCACACTAGTTACAATGCTAGTTACATTTATAGTTACTTGATACCCAGAATAGTTACATGTACAGTTACGACACTAGTTACATTTATAGCTACTTGATACCTAGAATAGTTACATGCATAGTTACCACTCTAGTTACAATGCTAGTTACATTTATAGTTACTTAATACCAATGATAGTTATATGTACAGTTACCACTCTAGTTACAATACTAATCACATTTATAGTTACTTAATACCCAGGATAGTTATATGCACAGTTACAACACTAGTTACAATGCTAGTTACATTTATTGTTACCTGATACCAAGGATAGTTACGTGCACTGTTACCACTCTAGTTACAGTGCTAGTTACATTTATAATTACTTGATACCAAGGATAGTTACATGCACAGTTACCACACTAGTTACATGAATTGTTACAACTCAACAATTTTAAATAACTCTGAATATAATATAGTTCCCTAAAAGCATATGAAAATCAATGAAAAATCTCTACTTAAACGACACTTTTCTTTTTCTATCTTGTATCGATATCGAACTTTGCTGATGATTTAGTAACTTCTTGATCACTCCGGATCGAAACTTCGTAAGATCTGGCTTATCTTCAAAATCTCTCTCATCAGCAAGCCTACTCATGTAGTACATTACAAATACGCCGCAATCTAATCTATTTGCCAAAGAAAAAATCTTGTCAGTTACATATGTAGCTACAAAACAACATTGCATGTTACATACATAGTTACACAGTTACCCTGTCAGTTACATTATTTATTTCCAATTACATCTTCAGTTACTTTTATAGTTACAAATTACTTCTAACAGTTACACTGACAATGTAACTGAAGATTCACTACACTAGTTACAATTCTAGTTACATCCATAGTTACTTGATACCAATGATAGTTACATGTACAGTTACGACACTAATTACAATGCTAGTTACATTTATAGTTACTTGATATCAAGGATAGTTACATGCACAGTTACCACACTACTTAAGATGCTATCTAGTTACTTAATGCCCGACACATTTACAGTTACTTGATACCAAGGATAGTTATATACACAGTTACCACACTATTTACAATGTTAGTTACATGTATAGTTACTTGATACCCAAAATAGTTACATGCATTAAACTAATCCAGCATTGACAATTTCCACTGTCAATAACCAATGCTGCAAACTACAATGCATTACATGATGTCGAATTCTCGATGCACAAAATGATCAATCCAACAGAGCAATCGAATTTTACTCCACCAAATCCATATTAGATTCCATAAAGCCATTCAATACACAATCTATAAAGCCATTCAGAGCACAAAAATGAAATCGAATCAATCCAACAGAGTAATCGACAATTTTACTCCACCAAATCCATATTAGATTCTATAAAGCCATTCAATACACAATCCATAAAGTCATTCAGAGCACAAAAACGAAATTGAATCAATCCAACAGAGCAATTAACAATTATACTCCACCGAATCCAGATTAGATTCCATACACAATCCATAAAGTCATTCAGAGCACAAAAACGATTTCAAACCTGAAGACGACGGTGCTGGACCTTGAAGACGACGGCGGTGCTGGACCTTGACTTGGACGCAACGGGTGACCTTGACTTGGACACAGCGGGTGAATGAATGTAATTGGGGTTGGTGAGTGAATGTAATTAGAATCAGAATGAAAAAATAAAATAAAATATCAGAGCAGTTATACATAGTAGCAAGAATTTAATTATTTACAACTTTGTGGGCAACAATTTTAGAGTTTTAATTAAGTCACTTAATTATCATTATCAAAGAGTGTTGCTATTGGGACCTCCACTTTTACTCACTAGACCTCCCATGCTTTCTACACCTCCATTTAACTTTTGAATATAAACAATTGCTCACCATACCTCTATTCAAATTACGAAAATAACCTTAAATATTTTATTCACAGATATCTCAAAAATTACTCATTACACCTCTCGTTCACTCACTAGACCTCCATTTCATAATTTTTTTTTGCATCCAATGATCCATTCCAGACTTTCAGTCTTTGAATTTTTCTTATTATTTTTTCTTTATGCATGCAAACAATTTTTTTTCTCATACAATGTTGCTAAGCTTCTAATATTTGATCAAATTGTAAGAAAGAATTTTTCAATGATATCAATTGCAGAAAAATTTATTCGAATCAATAATCATGCGAACAATCAATTGTAAGCAATAAATACATCAACTCCAAACGACTATTATTCTAAGAGTCTAATAAAAAAAATTAGTCTCAACATCACGAGAAAAATAAACTAATCATCCTCAAGTGTCATAGTTTCCGAAATTGTATTAACTCTTTCTGGATGGGGTATTTGAGTATAGAGATGCAAACGATCACCATATCTACTGTATAACGATCGTGCTTTATCATCAGCATGGGGGTGCCAGTTTGGTGGAATTGGTGGTAATGGGCATCCCGCTTCCAAAGATACCCATTAAAAAAATCAATTAGTTTGAATCCAATAAATGAGCAAATGCCTGAAGATGTAGTTATAGTACGTACTTACCTGCACAAAGTGATTTCCGTTCACAAAACCAATTCCAATTTCAGGCAGAACCTGACTTTGGAAGCTCCCAATGACGTGCTCTGTCAAGAGAAGAAATGTAAGGCATTGTCCATCTGATAAATTTATCACAACAACTTCATAACAAGTGGCAATCAAAAGCCCCATCTCTGTTATACACATCCATTTTTTACGTGGTGCAGCTGATCCTGTATGATGAATTCTCTCTTTGATTTTCTCCACACCGTCTTTACTACCATATAGTTCTATATACAATTGAGGCATACTATTTAGCTCAGTCATTAGGTCTAGTCGAACCTGTTTCCAAGAACGCACACCAAATCCCATAGCTGATGCTACAACTCTGTAACCACAATTACCATCATCTTTAACATCAAGTGAACCTAGAATGTATGGTCTCATACCGAAAATGAATTGTCTCGTATATTTCTGTATTAAATCAGATGGTGAATTGCCCTGACTCGAGCAGACAGGCTGTACAAAAATCACTACATATTAGTTTTTTTTCTCACAAGAGAAACATTTACTAACTTACTATATATCACAATTGAAAGACGTACCAAATTTTTCTCACTTTGTTTGTCTTGCTTCACAGAAGGCAGCAGAGTACTAGGAGAAGCATTAACAACTTTTTCTGGTGGTACTTGTGACTGACTACCATGATTAAGGCGAGCATCAACTAGCTCAAAAGCAGATGGTAGACGACGAGTACTACTGTCAATCTTAGAAGGACGCCCTTTAGTTTTAACCTTCTCATTTGGTTCTTGAAGCATTGTGAAATTTGGATTTATAAGTTCGTCAATCTTCAACAAGATTTGTCTCTTGGTTTCATCATCTTGTTCTTCAAGCCATGTTTGCAAATGTGTCAGACGTGGTCTTACTGGAACTTTTTCTTGGAGATCAATCTTCTCCTCAAAATTACCTATACTTAACCACCTCCAATGAGAATGAACAGCATCAATAGGAATAGGCCGATGAGAATTTTGATATTCAACAATCTCATGTGCACATGGTAATTGGTGTGTGCGGCGAATGGCACAACCACATGATACAAGACTTATTCCACATGCATCAACCCTATAATCAATGGTTTAGTTAGTGTAGGTTTACAGTTATATGGCAAAAAAAGAAAAAGGTAAAGATCAATAGCAAAAAGTTTACCTATTTGCTTCACGTACAATTTTGTTCAGAGCAGTAATAGATACACTACCGATTAGTTCTTTCAAGTATGGATGCTTAAATTGATGTTGGACGAAACATCGACTCTTTTCAAACGAGGCTTTAATTTCAGTGTGATGCAACTCCATCAACGCGTGAATATGATCCCATGACACAGTGAAGTCAAGTTGACTGGAGCCAAGTTGTCGCTTAAGTTTTGAATGTGCACTTTCCACCCTAATACGTAATTATAATTGTTCAAAAAAGAAAAAGGAGTCACTTACAATCTCTTAGCATAGAAAAATAAATGAAGTAAAAAAAGACGTACAGAATAATACGTTAAAGGTACCTGTTGGAGGTAGTGGTACCTATCATCTATATATGCAGCCACAAATCTGTCCTTATAGTTGCTAAGCCAAGTGGTTTTTAAATAATCTATGGCTCCGGGAAGTGAGCTATACCTTGACTCAAGTACTCTTAAGTTATTCAAGTACTCAACTTCAGTATTTGAATTCATCACAGCTTCCCAATCATGAAAAAATGCTTTCCACCCCTCATTCGTCTCAAATAGTTTCTTGCAATGAGTGAGCACTTGCTTGTTTATGTGCCAGCTACATAATAGATGTCGTGCATCAGGAAATTCATTCCTTATAGAATTCATAAGTGCTAATTCTCGATCGGTGACTATCACACTTGTAGTACACTTATCATTTAAAAGAGTCTTCAATCTTGTCAAGGCCCATGTGTAATTATCCTCTTTCTCTTTTGACATATAACAAAATGCAACATTGAAGGTCATGTTTGTGGACGTGATACCAACAATCTCTAGAAGTGGAAAGTGATATCTATTTGTTCTGTAAGTGCAGTCCATAATAAGCACATGTGGAAATGTACGTAAAATCTCAATACTATAAGGATGGCACCAGAACAAATCCGTTACTTTCTCAGAATTGCCATCACTTCTATGATGCTCAATATACTTAAACTCGAACAAGTTACTTAAAAGTTGCTGCATTTGTGTTCTTCCAGCCCTAACATTTGTCATGTTCCGTTGTCTGGCATTATATATTGTCTTCATTGTTGTCACATTTTTTGAATTTCTTCTCTTGATGGCAGTCAAAATATCCTTAGGCCTCACTAAACTCGTAGACATATCCACCAACAATGAGTTTTCTTCTTCCGTTAATCGACCTGCAAATGAGTGTCCTTGAAGATATTTTGAAGCAACATGATTATGGACTCCACAAACCACCTCTAACTTCCACTGGTCTCCATTTTCAATATTGATGCCTCTTAATGAAAATGGGCATCCACATTTTTTTGTACCAGTAAGTCTAGGCCGCTTCTCTTTTTTACTGTCTGCTATAGATTCTTCTATATTTGTATCAACTTTTGCTGACTTATATGATTTATAATCCCCGTTCCTCTCACAACAAAAGCTTACTTTAGGTCTCTTCTTCTTATTCCCAGTTTTTCCAGAGTCAGACCTTCGTATAACAATCACAACATTGTTTCTCATTCCTTCTGAACGAGTCCATTCAATCAACTCAGCTTTACTTTTAAATACCTATAAAAACAAAAGCGAATAACATTTCAAGATAGTAGTGTCGTTAGTCGCTACACTATGTAATGAGACCAAGAAAATTATTTACCTTATCAGTTGTAAACTGGACGGTATGATCTAACACATCATTAACTTCATCCCTGTAGCTATCACCATTTTGTCCATCCTATATGTTGTATGGAAATCAGAAAAATTAGATCTTATCACGTTCAGAATGAAAAACATGGCTACTTGTGATGAACAAATGGAAAGAAAACTGTACTGATTACATTAATGAATAATCCATCTATTGCAAGTTAGCTTTTGTGTGAACGTGATTGATTGAGCTTCCAACATAAAACACCATGCCATGCACATATCACTAGAACACAGGTACAGAATAAAGTACTCAATTCACATTACAGTAAGATAAAGCCTATTGCACTAGTTAAAATATTTACAAGTTTGCTGCAGAAAGTGCTAGCTACGATCTGGTAAACATCCTTGGCGTACCAGGGACATGGACTGAACCTCAAGTTCATAGAGGTTGGGTTCATGGAATGCAAGAGGATTATTTCTCTTTGTCTTGAATTATAGACCCCAATGGCCCTCCAATGGACGGAAGAGACCAGACAATTTCATGGGGATAAAAGTGCACATGCATCTTAGCACCTTCAATAATAATACCTAATCTTTTCTTCTTTGAGATGAAGATGATAAACAAAATGCTACACCTGGGTACTTTTAATGTTAAGTGTGATTGACAATCTTAATGTTATGCACGAGAAAGAAGTAGAAGAAAACCAAAGAGCACAGTGACTTAAAAATTCACTTGATCAAGCCATTGTAAATAAGATACAGAAACAGCCTACAGACGTAAGAATATATACATAAGAGAATCATCAACCAGATGCAAAAAATAATGCTGATAGAAGCACAAGAGCCATTCATGTCCACAGCACACTTTTTTTGCATCATTTGTCAAAAGACAATTCTTTCAAGAGTAATGTTCTATCAAATATGGATCGAATCGGCCTAGACTTACTGGTACCACAAACCATATTTGTTCATTAAGAGGCCGATCCATATTTGTTCTACCACAAACCACCTCTAACTTCCACGAACTCTCTTATAGTTAATTTTCAAAACAAGCACGGAAAGAAAATAAACAACACAGAATCAAAGCAAATAAGAAACAAAGAAACAAACATATAAGCAACGAATTGAACGATTCATTGAAGAATCAAGAATACCTTGTTTGAAGATTCTGGAACAATGAATTGGGTCTCCATTAATGGTGAGTTTTCCATTAAGTGTAGTAGCTCTTATTCACAACACACTTTTAGACGAGATACTGATGTTTTCATGGATGAGAAACTGATGAGATCACAACGGTAGAACTTCAAACTTGGTTGGGAGGTTTATAAAAAACCCTAGTTTGATTATAATTTAATGTTTTTTTTTTCTATTAAATTTAAGAGTTGACTAAAGTTGTCTTTTTACAAGAGGGTATATATGTAATCCAATAATTGAAAAATAGTGGAGGTCTAATGAGTAAAAGTGGAGGTCCCAATAGCAACACTCTTATCAAATAGTTAATGACATTTTTATTATTAAGTAGAGTGAAACCGACCTTTTTATCATCAACCATTCTTTTTTTAATCACACCTAAGGTGCTATATTGATTTCAAACTCCCCTAAGGTCATCTGTTACGGTAGGCTAAAATTATAAATACGGTTTTTTTCCACTATCATGGTAGGTTATTACACTAGTCCCTACGTGAAAATATAACCTCGGTAATATTTGAAAGCCAAATAAGGCTTGGTTTTGGGTAGCTATTTGGTGGGTCCACCTATATTATAATTTTTATTTTCTTCTATAATTTCATTTTAACATTGATGAAATATCAATTATGCTACATAAATGTCTTTTTTATATTATTTTAATATAAAAATTACTCCATTGTAATCATCTTATTGTCATCTTCAATATGAGCCTAATATTTGATATATTTATAATTTTTTGCTAAAAAGTCATTTTTTAATTTATGGTTATATACACAAATATTTTATTGTTCAAGTAAAATTGACTATATTATTAATAGCCTCGTCAAAACCATACTCGGAAATAAATTCCGAGTTAGGAAAAAGATTACTAAAATGTGAATTACTAAAACATAAAAACGACATAAACTAAAACAATGAAACTAACAATTAATGAAACACATATATAGAAAAAACTAATATTAGCTAATATTCCGGCATATAGTGATCACTTCCTCCATAACCATCGCTTGTCTTCTCAGCTAAGCAAGCTGAACTCCTAGCAATCAAACAAGGCCTCAAGATGCTTCAAGGCAGAAATATTACAGAGTGCATTTTGGAAACAGATTGTCAAACTGCAGTTCATGATTTGTAACAGAATGACCATTTGGAACTGGAATGTGATAGTCTCTTAGATGATATTAAGAGTCTAATTAAAGAAACAAGTGGAGTAACTGTTGTTTTTGCTCCAAAGACTGCAAACAAAGTAGCACATAGACTAGCAGTTGAAGCTTTTGAATCTGCACAGTGTTGTGATTGGCAGAATATACCACCCGATTTTCTTAGTGATGTACTAAGTTTTGATTGTAAACATTTGTTTTAATGCAATTGAACTTCTTTTGATTAAAAAAAATCACTTGTTCCGAATGCACCACTTTAACTGATCTCAGGCACATGATCAACATCGCTTGTTCCAAATTGACTACTTCCTCCAGCATATGGCATTGCGGCCATTGCCATTACTCCATATTCAATATTTCCTCCGAATCCAGTTGGAAATATACTACCAAAATTTCCAGAATGAAACGTAGCCTCATAACCACTTTGGAATTGGTTCATGTTATTAAAGTTATTGTAGTCAAATGTAGTGGGTAGTCCTTGTGATTGGGACTCACGAGCTCTTCTCTGCATGATATTTGCTTTTCTCATCTTCAAGAACTCACAGTTCATTGTATCTTTTATAGAATCCAAGCTCGTTAGCATGATTTTATCTTCATCACGTTGACGTTGAATATTCAATTTGTTTGAGGTGTATTTCTCAATTTTGGAGACAAACTTGTTTTCTTCAACATGTTTTTTTCAAGTAACTCTTTTATCGCTTGGTTGTCAGCTATGATCTTATCATAATTTTTTTTCTTCTCCTCAATAGTTTTCCTCTTCATCTTTGCCATCTTTGTTCCCATGGGACGATCTCGTGGAGCAACTTCATCATTAAAGTACTCATGTTTGTGTTCATCTACATTCCAATCAACATAAAACAATGGACTTTCAGATGTTTGTGCTGGGCAAGAACCTGTTTGAGATCTTTCAGATGACTCATTTCTTTTACGCGGTTTAGCAACGTACATGGCACCATTGTCAAGTCATTTTTCAGCATCTTTCAGAAGAGGCCACACATGATCAAATTGAAACTTTTTCTTCTTGTAAGTTGGATCATCTAGAAGAGATTCCTTAGCTTTTTCAACTAGAATATGAAATAAAAAAAATATTAAGATTTTAATAGTTTGGATCTAAAAAATCATACTACAAATTACGGTTCAGCACTACTTACGATATATTCGTCGGACACACCACTTGGATTTTGTTACTCAATTTGACGAACATGACTACAAAGTTTACTGAATGGTAAGCATAGATCAGAAAATTGGCTCTGGAACAACATTCCAATCCTGATCCTTTCCCAACCTTTCCTATATTGTAGGCAGCAACAATCCTCTCCCATAAAGTTTTTTTTTTTTTTGTTAGTACTATTAATTGGACATTGAGAAATATTAAGATAGTTATGACATAACTGCAACTGTATAAGACAAACCACGCTTAGGAAAAAGACATTAAAGCAGTAGAAGAATCTATGTGTTGCGTATTGTGGAAGAAATGGGTGTGTTGTGTAGGAATAAGTAGAATATTTTATGGTGATCATTGGCAAAAGTTAACGGTATAGATGCATTCACGTAATCTAATCTAACGGTTTTCATTCAAGAGGATCTTATCGATCTCTTATTTGATCATGTTGAAATGTGTGATTGTCATGCATTTCATAATTGAGTTAGCCAGTAGAATAATGATTTATAAACATTATTTTGAATTTGAATTGTGTGCAAAATGAATAGTCAAAATTTGTTGAAATAGTATTATTTTATTGAATTAAAATTACAAAATACAATAAAGATAAATAAAGGCATTACATAAACGAATACAACATTCAAATAAAACAAACAATATAAAATAAAGAAAGGCAAGATAATGCCATCTAGCGGAATACTTCAAGCTTCGTCTCTACCATGACGATCTCATAGATGATCAACCAGTGCATCCCGTAGTTCAAAGTGAGCTTTTTTGTCTTTGATTTGCCTATTTTGAATAAGAAGTTCATTTTCATTAACAACTATTTCAACAGTAGGCGCAGGTGCACGATTAAATTCCCTAATCAGGGTAGATAGATCATGCTCATCTTCAACAATCATATTGTGTATGATGATACACGTAGTCATGATGTCATGTAGAATACGTCTATTCCAAAAACGTGCCGGACCTTTAATAATTGCCCAATGTGATTGAAGAACGAAAAAAACACGTTCAACGTTTTTTCTACATGATTCTTGTATTTTGACAAAATATTGTTTATTCCTCCCTGGAGGATCATGTATAGTTTGGACAAGTATGGACCACGGTAGATGTCATATGCTAAGTAATAACCAACATCATATTGCTTATCCTTAATGAAATATGTGTAGAGAGGTGATTTACCTGCAGCAAACTCCACAAATAAGTAGGATGCTTCCAAAACATTGATCTCATTATTGAAGCTTGGTAAG
Source organism: Potentilla sterilis (assembly GCA_963682095.1). Taxonomy (NCBI): domain Eukaryota; kingdom Viridiplantae; phylum Streptophyta; class Magnoliopsida; order Rosales; family Rosaceae; genus Potentilla; species Potentilla sterilis. Next base: position 15,717,545 of record OY821766.1, on the reverse strand, counting down.
CCAAAATACGCATATCATATCCAAAGATAATAATCAGCAACTGTTTCAAGAATAATTGCGGTAATCCACTACGCCCTGCATAGGCACCTTCCCAAGCTAATGGACAATTTTTCCACCTCTAGTGCATGCAGTTTAAACTTCTTAACATTCTCGGAAATTCATGTTCCTCACCAATATAAAGAAGTCTTGCAACATCATTGACTGTTGGCTTTCTAAGATATCTCTCTACAAATATCTCTATCATTGCCTGACAAAACTTTTGTCATGCATCTAATTGCTGTAGACTCACCAATTTTTAAGTATTCATCAAGTGAATCAACTGGTACACCATATGCAAACATTCTAAGAGCAGCTGTGAATTTGACAAGAGATTACAGTCCGAGCCTACCGATTTTATCGCTATGTTGCACAAAATAGTTTTCATGATTTTTGATTGCATCATCTATGCGATGAAATAAAATTTTACGCATTCAAAAACGTCTGTGAAATTTTACCTTTGGATATACAGGAATATCAGCAAAATAATTTTGAAACAAATTATGTGCAGTACCTTCTCGATCACGATAAATAGTTATGTGACCAGGAACTACACCTCTCATTTTTTATTGATCATCGTCTTCTTCGTTGTTGAGATGTTCCGCCAAGAGGAGATTGTTGTTAGCATACATACTAAGTAACAAATCTTGCTCGTATTCAAATCCAGCTAATACAGAATTATAATAGTCAATGGATCCATTTGAAGATAGAGAGAATGATGATATTTAGGATGGATCTATTGTGGTGAACTTCTTAAACGTGGGACGTTTTATTAAAATGCATGCATTGTGATTTTTTTATTTATAAAACATTGGGAAAGTAATATGATACTTTTATTTAAAGTGTTATATTAAATTATTTTATTTTTATCCACTCACTCTAATGTTTTAAATTTACTTTTCCCTCGGCCCTTCGTTTTAAATCGCCCAGTTTGCAGACTAGTTTATTTGAGGTCAAGAGTACTCGAAGTAGAGGCATAGTCATCGTCGTCTTTACTTCCACTTGGTAGTATCTATTGATCCATTTACTTTTTGATTTTATATCCCCAGTTCATTATTAGATTGTTCTGATGACCTGTAAATCAATTGAAATTGATTTTGTGTTTATTTGTGGCTGATGTTGTGATTTGGGGAGTAGATGGCTCTAGGTGAGGAGGTTGGAACTAAATTTTAGAAGTGCTTTTCTTAGTGCAAGTTCTAGGATTGTCCATCTTTAGATTTACTTATCGAGTCATCGATAGAGTTAGTCTTAAGGTGGTCCCCACATGGCCTTATGCGGGTTTCAGGGTGAAATCTAATTCAGGCCCTGTCATAGGTTGAGTTTAGCTTTTTCGCGGTCTTAATTTGTGTTGTTTCTTAGGGCAAGAGTAGTTTAAAGAATTTACATGTCGATGTGAGAAGAGTAACGCCTTACTTGCTAACATGTCTCCGACTTTTAGAAGACTAACATGCCTAAGTGTTAATTAGTTTTAGTGTCTACTCTTTCGTGTCATTAAAATGAATTAGTATAAAGATTAGGGTAATGCGTTTGTCAAAATCCTATGTACATGTGAAGTCTTAAATCCATTAGTTAACCTCTTTCGGAACTAATTAGGTTGGAACTAAGTTGAGTATAACATGTTTACTTGCTGCCGTGTCTCTTATTTGCTACTTTGTTATGCGTTTTGATTGCCTTTTGTACCAAGTTTTGTGTGGAAAGATGTTGATCACATGTACATAGTAGATTTAGGTTTAAATTTCGTGTCTAGGTATTTTAGGGGCAGCTTGCTGTCGATTCATCTTCATCGCCCATGATTTCGTGTTTTTGTGTGTATATATGTGAATATTTGTCTAATATTCTCATGTTTCAGGTACCCTTAATCCCCGACTAGAACGATCCCTACTTATTGCTGTACTACTAACGTTTATTGTAGGGTTATTATTGAAGGCTCGCTTAGGCGACTCGTCAAAGAGCTATGAAAAATGGAGAGGAAATGAGGGGAGAGAGAGCTCAAATTCGTCCAAAATGAGAGAGGGGGTTATAAATAGGCCTAAAGTGGTGAATGGAGGGTGGAGATGCAAGGAAATGAAGGGTTAGATGTTATGGACAAAAATGGAAGCACAAATTGTGGATCTAGTCTTTATAAAATGACCAAACACCTCAAAGATATTTTGGTGGAGAAGGAAAAGGCAATGACGCTCTTGATATTAGGCCATAAGGACAATGGGACAAGGTCAACATCAAAGGGACAATGCTAAAGATGTCACTTTCACTTGTATTATTCTCATTTGAATTTGAATCAACAAGTTTTCTTCCCTCCAATGCTCCTTCACTTGTTGAATATCATCCATCACCATCTTCCGACCGCCGGAGTTTGACCGGAATTTTGCCCGTTGATCGGCGTTGACCGGTCAAATTCGTCTTTTAGTGTAATTTCCGGTTTAGCTCCTTTGGCTTCGAGTCTTCACCTGATTTCTTTAATATGTGTTGAATCCACCCTTTTGACTTTTTCCTGATCCTTAGCTCATTTTCCTAGCATGAATACGAAATGTAACAAGAAATAGATTAAATCCAAAAGGATATAGCAAAAAAATAAGAATAAGGCAACAATTATTAGGTAAATATCGACCTAACAATGGCTGATAGTGAGACTGTTAAGTCTGGAGTAGTGCTGGCAGAACAAAAAAGTCTTCCTTCTCAACACATATATAATGAACCTGCTCAAGTAAGGGCTAAAGGATGTGCGAAAAGATTGAAGGCTGGGAAAGAGAATGGGAGATTAAAAGCTGCACAGAAGGCAAATGGTAAAGGAAGATTTTGTCATGGATGTAAAAAACATGACCAGCAACATGATAAAAGAAATTGTCCTGAGTTGAAGAATAAAATCGGCATATCAATTCCTCATACAGAGTCAGCATTTAGTTGTTGTATTGTATTATATTATATCACTTCTTAATATATATATTTATTTATTTTTTTTTTTTTTTGATTTCAAGTGAACCAAGTACAGATGAGAAAGAGTATTTCGGCACAGAAATACAAGCACTCATTAGTAGGGCTGGGCGTTTTGGCCCGAGGGACCAAAAACCCGGCCCGAAAAACCCGAAAAAGCCCGAAACGGGCTGGTCCCTTCTAATTAAAAGCCCGGACCGAATTTGGGCCCGAACCGAAACAAGGAAAACGGGTCGGGCTCGGGCCTTGAAATTTTTAGACCCGAAAACCCGGCCCGGCCCGATATTCATATTTAATGCCATGTGTCACCACTTGATTGGTCCATAATTAATTAGAAAAAAAAAACCCAACCCTATCACTCTATCAGACCTCCTCACTTCCTCAGCCTCCTTCCTCAGTTCTTCCTTGATCGAGCCGCCGAAGCGACTCAAGCAATCAAAAACCCTACAATCGTTAGTAGTATAGAATAAGTAGGGATCGTTCTAGCCGGGGATTAAGGGTACCTGAAATATGAGAATGTTAACACAAATATTCACAAACATATATGCACACAATTGTCACACTTATATACATATATACGAATTTATCATGGGGGATGAAGATGAGGTTCGGCAGCAAGGGCTGCCCTTTAACACTAGACACGAAATTAAAGTCCTAATTTACTATATACAAGTGATCATCATCTCTCACACAAAATAGTTCACACAAAGGACTCTTTAACAAGTAGATTTGCATGCAAGAAAGTAAGAGACAAGTATTTAGCATGTTCAAGACTCAACTTAGTTTCGACCTACAACTAGAACGTTTCCGATTTTTACCTAGTTGAGAGACTTTTTCTAATGTTTTAAGATCGAGCTATTCGCATGGTGATCCTAAAAGTTATGCTACCTTATACAAGTCATAGCATTGAAGCACAAAAGTCTATAATCAAAGACAAGCAAACAAGTAAGGTCGTCAATCTTCTTATTTAACATGCAAGTCCTAAGGTTAACCACTCTAGGTGAGCACAACAAATCAAAGTGATCATACGTCTACTTAGTTCATTATAACTCAAGCAAATTAAACTTAATACCCAGATCATGTTCAAAGACAACACTAAGTACCGATTATAAGCCCTCACCTTAGTTCTAACCAACTTAAATCCTAAACATGCATCTAATACCACTGCCCTAATTATTCAACATACAAAATCCACAAGTTAAAATCACAAAACTTTACAATAAACATCAATCATGCAATCGGTTTACATAAAAGTTCAATAAAAACCAAGAAACGAATTGCGTTTATACAATACAACCAAACTACAACAAATACAAAAGCCATAGGGGGAGTGGATCACACTTTTAGAACTTTTGAAGACTCCTCAAACGTGTCAAAGATTCTTGGCTGCTGCTCCTTAGTGCTCGGCCGGAACAAGAATCGGCAGAAGACAAGGTGAAAAGGATTCGGAAGTTTTGTAGTGGTGGTGATGGTGTTTTGGCTAAGTATTTGGGTATTTGGTGCTTAAGAAACTTGGTAGAGCTTTTGCTAGTATTTTATGCTTGAGATGAGATGATTTTCAGAATGAGAAGATGAGGTTATATATATAGGAGAGGCTGCCGGCAACCCTAGTGTAAGAAGGGTTTCAGAAAACCCAATTGGTTAAGGATTTGAAACCTTCCTTTTCAAAGTCTAATTAGGTTTTCTTTTTCTGATTTTTCTTCAAGGCTTGGGCTTCACATCTTCATGGACTTCTTGTATAGGCTTTGGACTCCATTTGAAAGGTCTTGATCCATCGAAAATGCCCCAAACCGGCAGTTCTTCATTTTGGCACAAATCTGCCTATTCCGGCAGCTTCTCCTAGTTTGACTAGGAGAACTTCTTTCTTCGTATTTTTCTTCAATGCCATGGCTTGGTGTCATCCTCCTTCCTTCCTTAAGCTTGAACCATCTTCATATATGCATTTGTACACCATATGGTCCATTGAAAACAGTAATTGTGGAAAGGAGGCAGTAGCTTCTTGGAATCGGCAGAAACGACCTTGTTGTAGTAACTCCGGCATATCTCCCTCCTCGGAGCTCCAATTGATGCGATTCCAAGTCTCAGATAAACTAGACACACAAAGAAACCTCCATATAAAACAGTTTGATCAAATTCCTTGTGAAACGTCGAGAATGAATTTTTGAAGTTGGGACACAGTCCCAGGAAAATCCTGGAAGTCCCTGGATTGGTTTGCTCGAACTGCTGTTTTGCAGCCATCTTTTGGGCGACTTCCCAAACTCCGATTGATCTGAAATTTTAACACAACATTCCTCAGTATATGAATAATAAGCACACCAAATTTCATTAAATTCGGACAAGGATAGATAACATTTTTACTCATCTCAGAATCACGAAAAAGACAACTTGCATTATTTTCCAGATTTCTCAACTTAGTCATTTTTCGGATTCTAAAGCACATTTGATAAAAACTCTACCAAATTGACACTAAACTAAATTATGACTCAATCTT